>CM053037.1:95182161-95341729 GCA_028564925.1 Lithobates sylvaticus
CCCCCCAAATAAGCCCTACCCTGTTTCCCCAAAAGTAAGCCCTACCCTGAAAATAAGACCTACAAGGACTTTAACTAGGGCTTTTTTGGGGGGTAGGGCTTATATTGCACCCATTACCGACAATCACGCTAGGTCTTATTTTCGGGGAAACAGGGTATATATATATAAAACACACACACACACACACACACACATACACATACACATGCATACACGCACACTATATTACCAAAAGTATTGGGATGCCTGCCTTTACACACACATATGTGTGTGCTGTATTATTAATACAATTTTTAAAAACAATCAATCAGAGATAAAGGAAAAGTTCACCTTTGTACAAAAAATAATAAATGCACATCTTTTTCTGGGTTAAAAAAATGTGCATTTATTATTATTTGCATTAGGAGCCTGTCAAGCATTGCACCAGTGATGAGGAGATCGCTGATGCCATGCAGGTCTCCTCTACATTGTAATGCCGCGTAAAAACAAATATTGAGTTCTGGACCCCAAATTTTCCAACAACAAAATCCGTTGTCGTAAACTCTGATCGTGTGCACACAATTCCGAAGCACAAATATCCACGCATGCTCGGAATCAAGCAGAAGAGCCGCATTGGCTATTGAACTTCATTTTTTTTTCGTCTTGTTATACGTGTTGTACGTCACCGCGATCTTGGCGATCGGAATTTCCGACAAGATTTGTGTGACCGTGTGTATGCAAGACATACATACATACATACATACACACAAAAATAATACTTTTTTTACCTACAAAAAAGATGTGCATTTATTATTTTTTGCATGAAGGTGAACTTAACCTTTAAATTATTATTGGTTGTTTTTATTTAATTGTATTATATAATACATTACACATATGAAATCAATGTTTCACATACCTACTCCAAGCTTACAGCTAACAGCTTCTTGAAGGAAGCCTGTTATGAAAGAAATATAAGCGCTTCCATCCAGGGTTAACCTTGTCCTAAAAATGTGAATTGCCTGGCATATCTGGCCTAAACACTTTCTAAGCAGAATACAAGGTACAAGCATTTAAAAGGAAAGTGAATATGGTTTGCATATTTGCCTATGTTAGTGACTCAGAAAACACTGAAGTCAGAAGGTTAGCCTCCCAACCAAGAATACTAGTATATTCTAAAGGAGATTAGTAATGGCTCATTACATAGTTCTCTGGTGACATTTTTGTCTATAAAGCAGTGCTTCTATTGTATGAGTATGTACTGCCCTCTACTGGAAGTGAACATTTTAGTTTCAGCTTAATGTGGGAGTAGATTGTAGCATTACTACAACACTGATTTGCGAACTGATTTTGTAGAAAAAATGTTTTGTCACTGCAGTTTGGCCTTGGCCTTCAAAAAAGGAATTGAAGGTGTAATGTCATAGATGCAGTTAACAAATCACTGGAAACATTATTTTATAAATATTGATCAGCATGAATACAGATATATATATGTAGCGCTGGCTCCTGACGAGCTGTATTGAGAGACTTTGTTCTTTTTTCTAAATAAATAACCCAAAAGAGGATTCAGTGTCAGTTTCAACATTCTTTGGGCCACATTTCACGGGATCCCCAAGACGGAGAAGCAAGCAGGTGAGGTAACGGTAAGCCCAAATAAAACCAGCAGCTCCTTCGGGGGTTAGTGCTACATATACAGTATATTATTTTCTCTTAAATTCACTTAAATCTACAGCAAAGCAACCATGTATGTGCTTATCATGTTTCTCTATGTATGAAATGACAATGATACAAACTAGAAGCTTTTGAAAGCCTGGCGAAAACTTTTCAGAGTAGAATAATCTCAGCTGAAATGTCTGAGAAGCAGGGCAATGCTATTATTACAGGTGCTTTTAATTAATCTGGTATTGATAGGGCAAATGGAACTGCACACTCAACAAAGGTTTCCCAGATCTTAAACTTAAGCCTCGTACACACAACCCGATTGTTGGCCAACAGAGCGTCAGACTTTTGTCCGAAAGGCGTGTGCCGGGAACTTGTCTTTCATAAACGGTACACAATTGTCAGCCAACAAACACGAACGTAGTGACGTACTAGACGTACTATGAGCTGATAAAGAGGAAGTTCAATTGTCAGGCGCCACCCTTTGGGCTCCTTCTGCTAATTTCTTGTTAGTAGAAGTTTGGTGAGTGTTGATTCGCGCTTTTCAGTTTGTGCTTTTCAGTTTATTTCTGAACAGCCGTTCGTCAACCAGCCATGTTGTGGAATCGGAGGAGAGAACATGCTATTATTGGCCTTGGAGTCATTGCTTTGACCAAAGTTCAGTCCAGGAACAGAAGGAGGAGGATTTCTTGGACCAAACATTGGTTGCTTAATCGTGACCAATTATGTCATATGCCATATGCGGGAGCTCCAGGAGAATAATCCGGATGATTTTCGGAAATCTCTCTGGATGACGGACCGCTGCTTTTACCAACTCTTGGCATTGTTGACCCCTATATTAAGAAGCAGAACACATGCATGAGGCTTGCCATTACTCCTGAGCAAAGGCTCATAGCCACCTTGTGGTACTTGGCGACGGGGGAGAAGTCTCCAGGACCTCAAGTTTACCACTGGGATCTCTCCCCAGGCTCTGGGACTCTGAATTATTCCAGAGACCTGCTCAGCCATTAATTAGGTCCTGCAGAAGGACTATATTCAGAAAGTTCTTTCCTTTAACATCACATTCTATGTATTTAATGTTTGCTAATGTATTGTATTATATCTTGATTCCATAATTAACATTATTGTAATTTGCTGTGAATGTCCTCTTTGTCCTCATGCATGTTATAAGCTTTTCCTGCTCCTTTTTTGGCCTACATGCATATTTTTCTTCACTAACCTCCCCAGCATGCTATCCTGGGCCCATACACACCTAGCCTAGTAACTTAACAATGTTTTTTTGACAGCTACATTTTTGTGCTTACCCTAAACACCCCCTACAATGTGTCCACATGTTATTGTTGTCCTCCAATTCAGGCAGAGTACAAGAGGCTATTTTTTGGGGCCCAAACACATTTGTAACCCCCCCCCCCCCCCCCCCCCCCCCCCAAATGCTAAGTCAACAGAGGCAAATACTCTATCTGCTGATGGGGGTGAGGAATCAGATAAGTTGACCTTACACTTTTGTCTTTAAATACTCATTTACACAAGGGGACATTTTTTCCTCTATGGGACTTTAAAAAGGCAGAGAGCCTTCAAACAGTAAAGTTATATCAAAAAGTAAATTTATTGAAAAAAGTTAAAACATGATAATGATAAAAGAAAATTGGATGCGTGTATAAATCAGGTGAAAAACAACTGAGAAAATTACAACGATATAGTAAACACCACACAGCTCTGTCCTGACAGTTTGACTACGACAAGAAAGCCCAATGTGTTTCAAGGTTGTAAATAGTGAAACCTCTTTTTCAGGGGCTAGTGGCGGAGTGTATGTTTATCTGAAAGTTTTAACAAAAAAACAGCAATGAACGGGCAGAATATACTCTATGTTATATATTAATCATATACATATAAGCACGTAAAAAATAATCACAAGCGTATAGTAATCATGCATACTTAAAACAATAAAGAGCGTTCTAACCATATAATTCCTGAGCTACCACCAAGTGGCATCCAATTTCAGAAAAATGGGGATGAGTGAATTGGCCGCCAGGGATCAGATCTGTGAAAGAAGCCTCTACACAGGGAGGCGCGCGGATTCAGTTCCAAGACTGAACACAGACGGCGTCCTGCGACCAAAATGGAAAAACGCAAGCTTATCACACCCTTGACTGACCTACCATCTAGGAGAGAGAAGGGAGAATGGTGGACATAATAGCAGACAAAGAAAAAAGGGAAGCAAGGAAGGGGATGAGCCTTCATAGACTGAACATGCTTGTACCCAGATTAATTAATCTGTCCAACACATACCTGATGGGTAGGCAGGGATGGGAATTCTTGAAGGTGGACGTGCATAGAAATTTTGAAAATATTCAGGGGTTGTTAAAAGCCAACGTATAGCAGTCCCAAAAAGATCTAAGGAAAAGAGAAGGAAATGCTATATAATTGATTCCAATCATACGTAAACCTTCCATGTCTCAAAAAGTGGTGTGAGATATATTCAAATAAGAATCCAACCCACCGCAGAATCATCATGAATTTGATAGACTCTCACTAGGGATTGACAGAAAAAATATACTCTATATTAATATAGTAGAAACAGGCACAGAAGAAGTAACAAAACTTTACCTTGAGGAATACAAATACACACGACCCGTCTGATGCCTGCAACAGCATAAGACTGGTCCAAACGTCCTTCTTAAGTCCGTCTTAAGTCAGTCTTAAGTTTTGCAGCTCATCAAGAACAAACACCTACAGCTGGCTGCTAGAATTAGAGACAGGGGTTGGAAGGAGGAGGTCCCCCTTCGAGTCCCCGGCACGCAGACCCGCCCCCACATCCCACATACATGGATGCCGCCCAAAAGGAAGGAAGAGGGGGGTGACCAGCGTCCGCAAATGTATCAAACCAAAAAAAAGTGATGACTCAGTGGCCCCGTGCGCCGAGTGGACGAATACTCATTTAAGTTTTATACTTATGTTAACCAAGCATGTTTGTGTCAAATCTGCTTGCAATGTTTAGTGCAGAAGTAGTCATTTTATTTTCCTTTTTTTTTAATCCACAGTTTCCTTCCAACCCAAAGCAATGGAAGGACGTTGCAGCCCAGTTCATCAGAGGGATTTTCCCAACTGTGGTGGTGCTATTGATAGAAAACCTGTCCGGATTGTTCCACCACCCAACTCTGGCTCATATTATTTCAATTATAAGGGCTTTTGCAGCATAGTTCTGCTAGCTGTAGTGTCTGCCAAATATGAGTTCTTGTTTCTTGATGTTGGGAAAAACATCCGCAACTCTGATGGAGGAGTCATTATGCAGATAGTGTTCTACAAGCGGCTCCAGAATGGCACCTTAACCAGTTGCCGACCGCCTCATGTACATTTACGTCGGCAGAATGGCACGTACAGGCACAATCCCGTACCTGTACGTGCCTGCCTTCCAGTGGGTGGGGGGTCCGATCGCTTCAGGAGCGATCCGAGATGAGGGGGCAGCCAATGATTTCTGGCCACCCCCTCGCGATCGCTCCTGGCAAATGAGAAGCTTCCCCTGCCTGTGAACTGTAAACACAGGCAGGAGGAAGTGATGTCACACTCCTCGTTGCGGTCTTTCTGACCGGGACGCCGAGGAGTGAAGACACACAAGTAAGTGCACAACACTACACTGACACCAGGCACACATAGGCACACATTTCACCCCCCAGTCACCCCCGATCACCCCCCAGATCACCCGCTGCCCCCCAGTCACAGTGTTACTGATTGCAGTGGTCATTTATTTACTGATCACTGCATTTAGTGTCATTTGTGACTGTAAAAAGTGTCAGGGCAGTTAGCTTTAGGCCCCTTTAGGTCCAAGATAGCCCCCTACCCCCCCCTAATAAAGGTTTAACCCCTTAATTGCCCCCCAGGTAAACCTTTCACCCCCTTTTGCCAGTGTCACTAAGCAATCGTTTTTCTGATCGCTGCATTAGTGTCACTGGTGCTGCTAGGTAGCCAGTTATTTTTTTAGGTTAACCGCCAGGTTTATATAGGTTTATAAATAGGTTTATAGGTCAGGTACCTCCATATACAACCTAAATAAAGGTTTTAACCCCCTGATTGCTCCTAGAGTTAACTCTTTCACCAGTGATCACTGTATAAGTGTCACTGGTGACGCTGGTTAGCCAGGTAGTTACTTACTTTAGGTTCCCCATCAGGTTTTTATATAGCGTCAGGTACCCCCATATATTTTTTAGGGTCAAATAAGGTCTGCGTCGCCCCAGGTTAGTGCCAGTACGCAAACACCCACGTGCAAAGCATACACCTCCCTTAGTGGTATAGTATCTGAACAGATCAATATCTGATCTGATCAGATCTATACTAGCGTCCCAGCAGTTTAGGGTTCCAAAAAACGCATTGTTAGCGGGATCAGCCCAGATACCTGCTAGCACCTGCGTTTTCCCCCTCTGCCCAGCCCAGCCCAGACCACCCAAGTGCAGTATCGATGGATCACTGTCCCTTACAAAACACTAAACACATAACTGCAGCGTTCGCAGAGTCAGGCCTGATCCCTGCAATCGCTAACAGTTTTTTTGGTAGCGTTTTGATACAGTCGCTGACAGCCTAGGAGCTTTTTTACCTGTGAGTCTCACTAGTGTACTACTAAATTTAGAGCCCAAAATGGCAAATCGAAAGTACACTAGTGAAGAGGCCTACACATTTCTGAGAATGACAGATAGTGAAGAGGAGGTCACTCATCTGTCAGAATCAGGCTCAGAATACGATCCTGTAGAGGACAGCGGCTCCATGACAGATAGCTCTGACGACAGAGGTGAGGTCCCTGCTAAGGTCAGGCGTACCCGATCCCGATCTTCTGCTGTTGTTGAGATGCAAGAACCGCAGGTCCCTCGTATGGAGCAGAGAAGTACTAGCGCCACTATTCCTTCTGGTGAACTGGCAAGCACCAGCGGCCTAGTACACCCTGGACGTACATCCAGCACTGCAATAACACTTGGTGACGTGGCGAGTCCCATAAGTGCAGTTCAAGCTGGCGAGGTAGCAAGCACAAGTAGTGTCCCGCTGCCACCAAGAAGAAGATAAAGGCAGGCCCGTCGTGTCCATAGTGTCCTTCCTGCAGAATTTGCCAATCCTGATTGGGTGCCCACCACTTCTGCAGAACCCGTACTTCCCCCATTCACTGGCCAACCCAGTATTCAGGTGGAAACAGATGATTTTAAGCCACCTGATTGTTTTTTGCTGTTTTTCACGGAAGATCTCTATAGATCTATTGTGGACCAAAGTAATTTATATGCTGGTCAACACATCGCCGCTAATCCCCAGTTGCCTTTTCTTGCCAGAGATGGGAAACCAATTACGGTTTCTGAATTTAAGACCTTTCTGGTACTTTCCCTCAACATGGGCCCACATAAATTCCTGACTCTGCGGACTTATTGGTCCACCCACCCAGTCGACCATATGCCCGTGTTCTCTGCCTCCATGTCCAGGAAACGATACGAGCAGATCTTGAGGGTCATGCACTTTAACGACAATGAACTTTGTCATCCTCGTGGAGACCCTGTATACGATCGGCTCTACAGAATTCAGCCCCTCATAAACCATTTCAACCAACTTTTTGCAGCCTTGTTTACTCCCAATCAAGTTGTCTGCGTTGATGAGTCCCTGATTAAATTTTCTGGCCGCTTGTCTTTCAAACAGTACCTTCCCAGCAAGCGTGCCAGATAAGGGGTCAAGCTCTATAAGTTCTGTGATAGGGCAACAGGCTATGTATGGAGCTGTATGGTTTATGAGAGAAAAGATAGTTACGTAGAGCCGGAGAACTGCCCAGATTACATAGGGAGCGATTGCCTTATTCGGAAAGGGGTACCACTTGTACGCGGACAATTATTACACAAGCGTGCAACTGTTTAGTCACTTGTTTGATCATCAGATTGGAGCATGTGGCACTGTGCGACCTAATCGCCGGGGCTTCCCCCAGCGGCTTGTAGATTCCCGTCTTAGGCTGGGGGAGAGAGCCTGCTTGCAGTGTAATAACTTGCTCGCTATGAAGTGGAGGGATAATACGAATGTTTTCGTTCTAACCTCCCTTCATGCAGACACGACAGTCCAAATTCGTACGGGGGCTGGTCTTGTGGAGAAACCCCTCTGTGTCCAAGAATATAATCAAAATATGGGAGGGGTGGACCTCAAGACCAGTTGTTGGCGTCGTATCTAGTTGCCCGTAAGGCCAGACGCTGGTACAAAAAAGTGTCTGTTTACTTAATTCAATTGGCTTTACTGAACGCTCATGTGCTATACAGAGCTTCAGGCGGGACTTTATCCTTCCTTGAATTCCAGGAAAAGATTGTCACAGACCTTCTGTATCCAGATGGTTCTGCACCTCACCATTCCCAACCAAATGCAGTTAGCCGGCTGCATGAGAGGCATTTTCCTTATGCCCTCCTGAGTACCCCTACCCAACGAGCCCCCCAAAAAAGATGTTGTGTCTGTAGCAAGCGCGGATTTAGGCATGACACCCGTTATTATTGTCCACGCTGTCCTGACAATCCTGGTCTTTGCATCAGTGAATGTTTTTAACGCTACCACACACTAGTGAAGTATTAGCGTAGGGCACAGCATTTCACAGGCTAGGATACACTTACACAGGGTCTTCCAAGATGCCATCGCATTTTGAGATCCGACCGTTACAGTTAAAATTACAGTTACAAAAAAAAAAAGTGTAAAAAAAAAACGTACAAAACCCCCCCCCCCCAAAAAAATATAAAATAAAAAAACAAAAATAGTTGTCGTTTTATTGTTCTCTCTCTCTCTATTCTCTCTCTATTTTTGCTCTTTTTTACTGTATTCTATTCTGCAATGTTTTATTCAGTTTTATCATGCTTGCTTTTCAGGTATGTAATTTTTTTATACTTTACTGTTTACTGTGTTTTATTGTTAACCATTTTTTTTGTTTTCAGGTGCGCCATTCAGCTGCAGCGCGGATTTATTTATCTTGCCAGCAACATCGTTTGCTCCCACGATACATAAAGCTGTGACTCCAGTGCTGTCGGAGGTGATTCCACTACCACAGTTAAAAAAAAGAGCATATATGCCGAAGCATGGGGGCAGCAGGGGCGGAGGAGCGATTTGCTCCTAATGCCACATACATACGGTCGAAATTCCGATAGAGGCTTGTCCGTGGAAAAGTCCGACCATGTGTACGCGGCATAACTTTTTTGCAGGAGGATGCCCCCATGCTTCGGCATATGTAAATGGTGCATGTATGCCCATCATTAGAATTGGGTGGATAAAGGGAGGTATTCTAATGGTTGGAATACCCACCGATCAATCTCGTTTTTTCGTTCTTTTTTTCAATCACTTGGGACTGAAAAAAAAAATATTCAATGGGCTCAATATGCCTCTCAGCAAATAGCTTGGGGTGTCTGCTTTCCAAAATGGGGTCATTTGGGGGGGGGGGGGGGGGGTTTATACTGCGCTGTCATTTTAGCACCTCAAGAATTGAGATAGGCAGTCATAAATTAAAAGCTAAAATTCCAGAAAATGTACTCTAGTTTGTGGACGTTATAACTTTTGCGCAAACTAATAAATATACTCTTATTGGCATTTTTTTTTTACTAAAGACATGTGGCTGAATACATTTTGGCCCAAATGTTTGACTAAAATTGAGTTTATTCGATTTTTCTTATAACAAAAAGTAGAAAATATCTATTTTTTTAAAAAAAAATTCGGTCTTTTTCCGTTTATATCGCAAAAAATAAAAATCACAGAGGCAATCAAATACCATCAAAAGAAAGCTCTATTTGTGGGAAGAAAAGGACACACATTTTGTTTGGGTACAACATTGCATGACCGCGCAATTACCAGTTAAAGTAGTGCAGTGCGAAATTGTAAAAAGAGCTCTGGTCCTTAGGCTGACAATTGGTCCAGGGCTTAAGTGGTTAAACATGCCACCTGCTGAGGAGAATGTTGAGGGCCTCAATTTTGTTTTTGTTGCAGATGAGAACATCTTATGAAGCCATTTCCTATGAGGAACCTCACCCCAGAGCAGAGATTATTTAATTACAGGCTCTCTTGTGCCAGAAGGGTGGTTGGAAATGCCCTTGTCATCCTCTCCAGTCAGTTCAGGCTGTTTTAACACCAATTAACCTGGCACTATAAAAAAAACATGTGATATTGTGCTGCTGTATGCTACATAATTTCTTACTGAGGAATGCTAGCAGCTACCTTGCCTCAGTGCCAACTGATGCGGACCCTGCAGGGCCAGCTGAAGAGGCTGCAGCTCAGCTGCAGGGGGGGGGGGGGGGTGATGATGGCTCTAGAAACTGGGTGTGCTGGATGTTGGCTTTGAGAGGGGTGAGATCACCCCATCTGAGGAAGACAACCTCCACACAGTCTTGGGATACTAATGTCGCATTTGGCCTTCACTTTACCAAAATTGAACTTTGTAAGTTCCTGAGATGGGGATGTGTATCTTTATGTTTTCAAACATGCCTGTTTAGCCACAAAAAAGGCAAAATAATGGAAAACATACATGTTATACACCAAGATGTTGGTTTGATTTAAAACCTTAAAACGCACATGTGAATGTGCTTTGAGTAAAATGTTTTTTTTACTAAACAATGTGTGGCTTATTATTTCAATTCTCAATACCAGTGTATTTGTTAAGTTGTTGTAGTTACAGTGACAATGTGCTCATAAATGTTGCCAACTCCAGCAATTTTTTGGCCTCCTCAAAGGAGTTGAAAAGCCATAATGTTTTTGAAATTCACGCATTAGATCCATTAAGAACAAAAACATTGTGTGTGTAGCAGACCCACAGCACACCATAATAGCTAGATAATAATAGATTGTCACTGCATGTAGAAAATAAGGTATGTTTGCACTATTGTAAGTATGAACATATTATACAGATAAAACAGAAGGAAGGGGTATTGGCGCTGTTCTAAAGTAAGAATAAGAAGGGGTATAAATAATAGAATGTTGAAGTGGAAGGTGTCTAAAATATTTTTGACATCACAAGCCAGAGATAAAGTGCAAATGCAGAAGGTGAACTAGTGGAGTAAGTTAGCACTAATATCACAGTATAAATCACAAAGTGTTGAAGGTGTCCAAAAATAAAGTGTTCAACGAGCACAAAATAGTGATAGATAAATATTGGAGAGTGAAAAACTATTAAAAAAGTGCACGTGCATCAATAAGTAAATGTTGTAAAAAATAATAATATTGGCTGATTGCTTAAAAATAGAAAATGTATATCATAGGCTTTAAATGGATAAAACACAAATGATCTATATATGCATAGTGTATATTAAAAAGACACAGAAAAAATAATAAAGTATTATTATGTAAAATAAATGTCCAATATAATCAAGCAGTGATGTTGCCGGTATAAGAACTGAGGAAAAAATGAATTATTAATAATTAATTGTATTGCAAAAATCAATAGTTAATAAATTAGAAAAATGGAAGTCCTCCGTGCACCAGGCAAGGCAATGTTGCAGGAATAAATCAGCAAATAAATGCAGATTCAGTCTAGTTCAATAAATAAATGCTAGCAAGCCCATGCAGTAAAATCCGGCGTGTAGAAAGCCGCCGTTCCGGGGACGCTCGGAGCCTCAGACGACGTCCTATGACGAAACGCGCAAGGCGGGACTACCTTGGTACGCAATACGTCACGTCCGGCGCAGCCGTTTCTTCCGGTTTTGGAATTACTGCGGCCGTGGAACGCACGCCGCGTCCCCGGAACAGCGGCTTTCTACACGCCGGTTTTTACTGCATGGGCTTGCTAGCCCTTTTACTTTGTTTTATACCACTTCCTGGTATCTTGTTTTTTACATTAAAATTACCAATTTTTATCAAACGGAGTTACCCTATGAGTTTATCCCTTCCCCATACATTTTTACTCAAATCTGCTGAGAACACCGTGATGACAGAGGAATGAGGATCCAGCTGACAGCAACCCCCTGGAGAAAAAGGACACCCCCGGCCTAGACGAGAGAGGCCTACGTGGACCACTACCTTTACGCTCATTGCCCCTGCAGGGGTTGGGTGCTCCGGTGAGTGTAAGCACATTAGGGGCATTGTCGGAAAGAGGGGAGCACTGGAACATCACAGCTGTTTTCATCTCATGTCAAGAACGATTATTCACTGCCTTGGTTTTCACTATACTGAATCTGCATTTTTTTATTGAACTATACTGAATCTGCATTTATTTATTGAACTAGACTGAATCTGCATTTAGTTACTGATTTATTCCTGCAACATTGCCTTGCCTGGTGCATGGAGGACTTCCATTTTTCTAATTTATTAACTATTGATTTTTGCAATACAATTAATTATTAATAATTAATTTTTTCCTCGCAACATCACTGCTTGATTATATTGGAGATTTATTTTACATAATAATACTTTATTATTTTTTCTGTGGCTTTTTAATATACACTATGCATATATAGATCATTTGTGTTTTATCCATTTAAAGCCTATGATATACATTTTCTATTTTTAAGCAATCAGCCAATATTATTATTTTTTACAACATTTACTTATTGATGCACGTGCACTTTTTTAATAGTTTTTCACTCTCCAATATTTATCTATCACTTTTTTGTGCTTGTGGAAACACTTTATTTTTGGACACCTTCAACACTTTGTGATTTATACTGTGATATTAGTGCTAACTTACTCCACTAGTTCACCTTCTGCATTTGCACTTTATCTCTGGCTTGTGATGTCAAAAATATTTTAGACACCTTCCGCTTCAACATTCTATTATTTATACCCCTTCTTATTCTTACTTTAGAACAGCGCCAATACCCCTTCCTTCTGTTTTATATTTTCGTGCTGCATCTAGGTGTAGTTTTTAGGGGGGCAGCAGTTCCACTTCCTAACCGCGGATACTACTATTATTATCTTTATATTATACAGATAAGAAACACAGTTTTCACAGTCTCTTCTGGTGAAATTTGAAATGGTGGCTGTTGCCTCATTTTTTGGTGTCTCCCTGTTAAAAGAAGAGAACAAAAATTAGGTACAAAAATAAAGAAATGTAAAAAAAACAGAACCAAATAAGAATGTTCATATCTGCTTTCTATTTTACTTCATTTTTAAAATAACAATTCAGACAAAGAATATAAAAAAACATTATATATAATTCTCTCAAGCTACTTGGAGAAAGCACATATACAGACAGCTAATTTACACATATACATATTGGTTAGATACAAATATTGCTTACTTTTTTTTATGATCTTATGTATGGACTCCATCTGGTCTTGCTCACGGTGTTTGAGATCAGACCATCGTTTTCTGATTTGGTCCTTTGTTCGTTGCACCGAAAATTCGCCCTGCAAAACGGCGTTGACCTTATCCAAAATTCTGTCCTTTCAGCTGTTGGGCCTTTCATAATTGCGCAGCTTGCAGTTGTAGTTGTGCTTTTCTAGGATGCGCACCATCTCCACCATCTCACCCTTGCTTTGTGCCTCCTCTGAGCTCCACCGCTGCGGGATGCCTGTAATCCACCGATTCCGCCATGTTGTCCCTCCCGAATGTTCCGCCAAGTGTGTCACATGCAGAAGAGAGATAGTCACGCCCCAGCGTCATGACGCACTGAGAGCGGAGTTTGACACATGCACAGTGTATATAAAGCCAGAACGCAGGGTCGATGGAACGGCCATAGGAACGATCTTAGAGGGAAGGACATTCACTCACAAACCCAAGAAAGGAGCCATAAAATGAAGGGACAATTTGAATTTGGGGCATAGGTGGTTAGTGGCCTATACTGCTTAGATTGAGGCATATCTTGGGACCAGCTTAAGAGTTAAGCCAGACATTATGTTTTGTCTTATGTTCTGTCTTGCAGGCATCATATCATTTATCATGGTGGATAAATTTACAGCGCATGATTTTTTTACCACAATTCATCGACCTGTAACGGGAGCTGCCCTGTCTCTGGAAGGTCAAGAGTCAAGATTACTCCAATAAAATCTCGAGGAAGGCAGCGTTGGAGAAACAACTCGAGTTGGTGAAGCCTTTGTACCCCAGGGCAGACATCAGCTATGTCAAGAACAAAAATTTCCAACCTGAGGAGTACTTTTAAAAGGGAGAACAACAAGGTCATGGACTCCAAGAGATCTGGAACAGCAGCGAATGACCTATATGTCCCCAGGCTGTGGTATAGACTTTATTGTTCAAATATTTCTGCCTTAGCAAAGTGGTTTCCATATCAATAGACAGTAGTGCCCAAAAATGATTTGAACAAGAATGAAAAATTATAGGGTCAGAATCATAGTCTTTGCTATTTGTCCACATTCAATTTGCAACAGTGAGGAGATCAAAATTGTGTGTGTGATTGATGACCAAACCCTAAAAAAAAAAAAAAATGATGTCCCATTTTCATACACAGGAAAGTGTCAGTCAGGAGGAGCCTGTGGCCAGCAGCCAGACGGAGTCCCAGATCTCTCCCCTACGCCCTCCTGCTAAAAGGGCCAGGAAGAGCAGGAATCTGGACGAGGCCACAGCTTCCTTCCTCAGCCAGGCCACTACTGCCATCGGTACTGACCTAGATGAGTGCAAGGGATTTGGCGTGGTGACAGCCAATAAATTAAGGCAGATGGATGGTGAACAGGTGTGAGGAACTCATCCTGCAGTTCCTCAACAGGGGGGCGATGGGCGAGATCTATGCCACCACCCACCTATGTGATTTTGTGGGCCCACATACACAACCTCCACAGCCAAACCAACCCACCCACCACAGCACCGCTGGTCTGGTGATTTTCACCCCGTCCACACTAACTAAGTATTATTTTATTTTTTGGTTGAATAATGATTTGATTTGTTATATTTTCTATATTTTTGGATGCATAGAATGCACTTTTTGGTTAAGTTCTATTGGCAGATAGCATGTCTAATTTTGTTTGTTTCCTTTTTTTAATGCACAATCAAAAAATTGTGTTTTACTTCGAATGACAGTTTGGGGAGTAGGCCAGTACATTTTCAAAAATACATGTAAAATTAACAAGGGACACCAGCATAGTTGTATCTTTGAGATTAAAAACTACCAGATAATAGTGTTGTGGTAACCTGGCCAAAAAAAAATGAAAAAGCAAGCATAATAATATTATTCTTGATATCACTAGAAAACAAAAGAATTTTCAAATATGTTTGCCATAAATCCATCAATATCACCAGCAAAGCAGCTTTATTATTATCCCATTAAAGAGGAAGTAAACTCTCCCACTCTGATGCTTCTTTTATTTAGTCCATTATAATAAGCAATTATCAAACTATAGCCACTGTAATCCAGCCCAAATCGCATATTAATTACTGTTTAAAGAAACTTGTTTCCAGGGGTAAGGCAGAACCACCTTAACCACTTCAGCCCCGGACCAATTGGCAGCCAAAGGACCAGGCCCCTTTTTGCGATTCGGCACTGTGTCGCTTTAACTGACAATTGCGTGGTCGTGCAACGTGGCTCCCAAACAAAATTGGCATCCTTTTTTTCCCACAAATAGAACTTTCTTTTGGTGGTATTTGATCGCCCCTGCGGTTTTTATTTTTTTGCGCTATAAACAAAAATAGAGTGACAATTTTGAAAACAATGCAATATTTTTTGCTTTATGCTATAATAAATATCCCCAAAAAAATATATAAAAAAACATTTTTTTTCCTCAGTTTAGGCCGATACGTATTCTTCTACATATTTTTGGTAAAAAAAATCGCAATTAGCGATTATTGATTGGTTTGCGCAAAAGTTATAGCGTTTACAAAATAGGGGATAGTTTTATAGCATTTTTATATATTTATATATTTTTAAATATATAAAAAAAACATTTTTTTTTTTACTAGTAATGGCAGCGATCAGCAATTTTTATTGTGACTGCGACATTATGGCGGACACATCGGACATTTTTGACACATTTTTGGGACCATTGTCATTTATACAGCAATCAATGCTATTTAAATGCATTGATTCCTGTATAAATGACAGTTGTAGTGAAAGAGTTAACCACTAGGGGGATGGGAGGGGTTATGGGCTGTGACGTGTGTGTGTTTTTTTACATTAGGGGGCTGGGCTGATGTCTGACGTCATTAATCGGCTTTCCCGATGACCGGGAACAGCCGATCGGGTCCGCTGGTCCCGCGGCCGGGGTCACGGAGCTTCCGACCGGGTCGCGAGCGTGACCGTGCCATTCTGCCGCAGTATATCTGCGTGAGGCGGTCGGGAAGCGGTTAAGTATCGTTTTCTGAGTCAACAGTAGAGTGTATTTCCGCCCTTACATTGAGCACTTCCTGTACTGTTAACCAAGCCTCCTTCTCAAAGCAACGTTTCTATGGCAACCTTGATTCCCTGACTTGTTTTATTTCATAGTATTTACTTGTGCTGATTATCTAGTGTTTGCCTATGTCAGTCTTATCAGCTTCAGCTGATAAGACTGCAGTAATGCTGTCTGATGCCCAGGTTTACACTCCATGTGATGTCACATGGGGTGTAGTAGGAAGCTCTGAGTGATTATGCAGTCTCGTGGGATTTCAGTGTCAGTCAGTGTCTGTGACAGTGTCTGTCAGTGTCTTAAGAAGTGCTGATAATAGACAGACAAGCACACATAGTGTGCCGTAAATCAGGGGCATGCTCAGTGACGTCATTCTAAAGAACAAAAAGGATTACAATACTAAGAAAGTAAGGAGATATCTACAAGCAGTGTTCAATAGGTTTTTTTATGCTGATTTACATGGGACAAAGTTGTGGGGGAGAGTTTACAACCACTTTAACCACTTTCAGACCGGACCAATTTGCAGCCAAAGGACCAGGCCCCTTTTTGCGATTCGGCACTACTTCGCTTTAACTGACAATTGCGCGGTCGTGCGACGTGGCTCCCAAACAAATAGAGCTTTCTTTTGGTGGTATTTGATCGCCCCCGCGGTTTTTATTTTTTGCGCTATAAACAAAAATAGAGCGACAATTTTGAAAAAAATGCATTATTTTTTACTTTTTGCTATAATAAATATCCCCCAAAAATATATAAAAAAAAATGTTTTTCCTCAGTTTAGGCCGATACGTATTCTTCTAAATATTTTTGGTAAAAAAAATCGCAATAAGCGATTATTGATCGGTTTGCGCAGAAGTTATAGCATTTACAAGATAGGGGATAGTTTTTATAGCATTTTTATTAATAATTATTTTTTATTAGTAATGGCGGCGATCAGCGATTTTTTTTTTTGTGACTGCGACATTATGGCAGACACATCGGACATTTTTGACACATTTTTGTGACCATTGTCATTTATACAGCAATCAATGCTATTTAAAGCGGTAGTAAACCCGCTGACATATTTTTTTTTTTTTATACACCTGTAAGGGAAAAGGCATAATGAGCTAGTATGCACCGCATACTAGCTCATTATGAAATACTTACCTTAGAACGAGGCGTCAGTAACTTACCTGGTCCACGCCGAGGTCGCTGACATGTTGCCTCGGCGTGTCTTCCGGGTATCGCGACTCCAGCGCTATGAGTGGCTGGAGCCGCGATGTCGTCACTCCCGCGCATGCGCACGGGAGACTTCATCCCGGCAGGGTTCGAATTCTGCCGGCCTTTCGGCCGAGAATCCCCCGTGCGCATGCGCCGCTGCAGTCAGCGGCGCATTGCACGGGAAATATCTCCTAAACCGTACAGGTTTAGGAGATATTTTTTTTACCTACAGGTAAGCCTCATTATAGGCTTACCTGTAGGTAAAAGTCAAAATATCGACTTTACTTCCACTTTAAATGCATTGATTCCTGTATAAATGACACTGGCAGTGAAGGGGTTAACCACAAGGGGGCAGTGTAAGGGTTAAGTATGCCTAGGGGTGTGTTTCATACTGTGGGGGGGCGTGGCTGTCAGCTAGTGAATGCTGATCTCTGCTCCAATCACAGGGAGCAGAGATCGGCGTCACTAGTTGCTAGGCAGAACGGAGATGTCAGGGTCCTGGCCGCCCCTTGCGGCCCAGGTTGCCCCCACGCAGGTTAGCGGCCATTCCCATGTCCCCCAGGCATCGGCGCGGGCGTTGGCGCACGCCGCGGGCGCGTGCACGCGCGCGACCGGCCCGCCGGCGCGCTCCCGTGCGCTTTCTGTCAAGCCAGGCTCGCCACCAGGTACCGTAACAGCCCAGATGACCGAGTCTGCGGAAGGAACCTCTCCCATGCAGGAGATCTGCACCCACCTTGCAGCTCTCGCCCAAGCAGTAAAGTCTCTGCAGGAAGGCTATACCAGGTTGGAAGGACAGGTACAGCATCTTTCCAGTCCTAAGGCCGCTGCACCTCCCGCGCCACCGGTGCAACCCACCTCTCAGCCTGCAGTAGTGATGCTTCCTCCAGAGCCAAGAGTGCCCGTCCCGGAAAGATTCTCAGGAGATCGGTCCAAGTTCCCTGCCTTCCGAGATGCCTGCCAGCTTTATTTTGCTCTCCAGCCCAGGACTTTTTCTTTGGAAGCCACCAAGGTGGGATTCGTGGTGTCTCTACTGCAAGGAGAGCCTCAGTCTTGGGCTCACCGTCTTCTGAGAGCCAATAGCCCACAGATCCAGAACCTTGCTACCTTCTTCCAGGCAATGGCGCAGCTCTATGATGATCCCCAAAGAACTGCTACAGCCGAGACTGCCTTGTCCACGCTCCAACAAGGCCGTAGAATGACCGAGGACTACATCTCTGATTTCAGGCGTTGGAGCGCGGACACTCAGTGGAACGATGCAGCCCTTAGGCATCAGTTCCGCACAAGCCTGTCTGAAGGCCTGAAAGATGAACTGGCTCGAGTGGGGATCCCTGAGTCTCTGGAAGACCTGATTACCCTTACTATCCAGCTGGACCGTCGTCTCCGGGAACGTCGAGCCGAACGTTCCTCCCAACCGAACCGCCCGGCCTGGATGGTGGCAAGGGCCCCAACCCCTGCTTCCCGCTATCTACCTACACCTGCTCCAGTTCCAGCCAGCCCTGCCTTTGACAGTCCCGAACCGATGCAGATCGGACTTATGCGCTCCACCTTGTCTCCTGAAGAGCGTGCCAGGCGCCGGCAGTTGAATCTATGCCTCTATTGTGGTGGTTCTGGACATTATGTAAACAACTGCCCAGTCAAGACCCGTAAGTGCCTTTCTTCTGTCTCTTCTAATCCTGCTCCTTGCCCAAGCAACACCACTCACCTGGCTCTTCCCCTCTCATTGCAGCTCCAAGGAAGGACAATCCGCACCAACGCTATCCTTGATTCCGGAGCATGCAGTTGTTTTATCGACGCCACCTTTGCCAGCCTACACGCCCTACCCCTCCGGGAGAAGACCCGTGGACTTTCTGTCTTTTTGGCTGATGGATCTTGCATCAAATCAGGTCAAGTGACCCAAGAGACCTTGCCTCTACCTGCCACCATCCTGTCCCAGCACCAGGAACTATTGATACTGGATGTGATCTCTTCCCCTCTTTTCCCAGTGATTTTGGGCATACCATGGCTCCAGGCCCATAACCCCTGTATTAACTGGTCCACGGGACAAGTAAAGTTCCAGTCCCCTTATTGCCTTGAACACTGCCTACCTGAGCCCTCTGGGGCACCCACTACTCTGTGTTGCCTAAACTCTGATCAGGACCTATGCCGGGCCGTACCCAAGACTTACCATGAGTTTCTCGACGTGTTTAGTAAACGTGGGGCAGACTCCCTGCCGCCACATCGTCCGTATGACTGCCCCATCGAGATTCTCCCGGGAGCCGAAATCCCATTCGGACGCATCTTCACTTTATCCGAAAAGGAGCAGGAGGCCCTGAAGGTGTACATCGCGGAAAACCTTGAAAAAGGGTTTATCCGTCACTCCACCTCCCCAGCAGGAGCGGGGATATTCTTCGTAACTAAAAAGGACCAAACACTCAGGCCTTGTGTGGACTATCGTGAGCTGAATAAGGTTACAGTCAAAAACCGATACCCCTTGCCGTTGATACCGCAACTCTTCCAGAAGTTACGTACTGCAACTATTTTCACCAAGTTGGACCTAAGGGGGGCCTACAACCTGGTCCGTATCAGGTCCGGGGATGAGTGGAAAACTGCCTTCCGGACCCGCTTTGGCCATTATGAGTATTTGGTCATGCCGTTCGGCCTCTGCAATGCCCCTGCCACATTTCAGTACCTGATTAATGATGTCTTTAGGGACTTTTTGGACATTTTTGTGATCGTATACCTCGATGACATCCTAATTTTTTCCAACTCCCTTGAACAGCACCAGGGGCACGTGGGCAGAGTGCTACTTCGCCTCCGGCAACATGGCCTATATGCAAAAACAGAGAAATGCATGTTTGAGCAGCAGGGGATTCAATTTCTGGGACTTGAGATTTCCCCAGCGGGGATCAGGATGGATCCCCAGAAGGTAACCGCTGTATTGGACTGGCCAGCACCATCAGACAAGAAGGGCATTCAGCGCTTTATAGGGTTTGCGAATTTCTATAGGAAATTCATTAAGGGATTTTCTGCCATTGTCAACCCTATTGTTCAACTGACGAAGCAGGGTACACGCTTTCAGTGGGGTCCCGAGGCCCAGGAAGCTTTTGAGAGACTTAAAAAACTATTCACCTCTGCCCCCATCCTCAGTCACCCCGACCCTGCTCTCCCATACATTCTGGAGGTCGATGCCTCCGAAGTGGCGTTGGGAGCAGTGGTATCTCAACGGCAAGGCAGCAAGGACCTGATGCACCCGGTGGGGTTTTTCTCTCGAAAACTTTCCCCCGCAGAGAGGAATTACGACGTCGGGGACCGGGAACTCCTGGCCATCAAGGCAGCCCTGGAGGAATGGAGGTACCTGTTGGAGGGCGCAAGTCACCCGGTACTGGTGTATACCGACCATAAAAACCTTGAGTACCTGCGGACGGCCAAGCGACTGAAGCCTCGGCAGGCCCGTTGGGCCTTGTTTTTTTCTAGATTTTGTTTTCACATTACCTACCGCCCAGGATCCAAAAACGTGGAACCAGACGCGCTCTCGCGCATGTTTGACAATCCGAAAGATACAGCAGCCCCGGACACCATCCTATCTTCTGGCAACTTCCTACTTGTACAACCGGATTTGCTCTCACAGATCAGGGAAGCATCCGCAAATGGCCCAGCAACCCCAGGGGCCTCCCTGATACCCAGAGACGGCCTCTTTTGGAAGGGAAGTCAAGTCTTTGTCCCAGAATCTGTCCGAATCAAGGTCCTGAATCTCTGTCATGACCACCCTCTGGCGGGACATTTTGGAGTCCGCAAGACCATTGACCTGGTGCAACGCACCTTCTGGTGGCCGGGTCTAAGGGAATACTGCAAGGGATACGTCAACGCCTGCCCTGTTTGTACCCGGAGCAAGACCCCAAGAAGCCGAGCCTGGGGCCTCCTGAAGCCCCTTCCCGCACCCGACCGGCCATGGAGGATGATCACCATGGACTTTATAGTTGAACTTCCATGCTCAGAAGGATGCACAGCAATTTTTGTGGTCGTAGACCGGCTATCTAAAATGGCCCACTTCCTGCCCCTAAAGGGAACCCCGTCCGCTTCTGAAACAGCCCGCATCTTTATCAGGGAGATAATTAGGTTGCATGGGGTCCCTGCCAGCATAGTCTCTGATAGGGGGGTCCAATTTACGTCCCGTTTCTGGAGGGCTTTGTGTAAATCTCTAAAGATTGAGTTGGCTCTGTCCTCGGCCTATCATCCCCAAATGAATGGACAGACAGAACGCACAAATCAGACTTTGGAACAGTACATTAGGTGCTTTACGTCCTTTGTGCAGGACGATTGGGTGTCCCTACTGCCCTTAGCCGAGTTTTCATACAATAATGCCAGCCACTCAGCCACAGGCCAGTCCCCTTTTTTTTCCAACTATGGCTTCCACTTATCCTTTCTCCCTGATTTTCTTCCAGAGTCTCCGGTTCCAGCGGTGCAGGATACAGTGACCTTCCTCAGCCACAACAACCAGATCCTTCAAGAGGCGATAACCAAGGCTCAGGCAGACTGCAAAAGGATCTTTGACCGGAAAAGAAGGGGAGAACTGGACCTCCAGATAGAAGATCAGGTATGGCTATCTACTATTAATCTTAAATTACCTTGCCCTTCCAAAAAACTTGCTCCCAAGTTTCTGGGGCCCTTCCCTGTGAAAAGGAGGATCAACCAGGTGTCCTATGAACTGTCGTTGCCCGACTCTATGAGGATACACCCGGTGTTTCATGTGGCCCTGTTAAAGCCCGCTATACCTGACCCCTTTCCTGATAGGGGAACCGGGCCCCCTGGACCTGTTCTTGTCGAAGGCGGCGAGGAATACGAGGTGGAGGCCATTATTGATTGTAGTAGGCGGCAGGGGCAGACTCAGTTCCTAGTTAAGTGGAAGGGGTACGGGGCTGAGGACAACTCCTGGGAACCTGATAGCAATCTTCATGCTAGAAGACTGATCCGTGCCTTCTTTACCTCCCACCCAGAGAAGAGAAGCCTATTGGGCACCCGGAGGTCGCCCCTTGTGGGGGGGCAATGTCAGGGTCCTGGCCGCCCCTTGCGGCCCAGGTTGCCCCCACGCAGGTTAGCGGCCATTCCCATGTCCCCCAGGCATCGGTGCGGGCGTTGGCGCCCGCCGCGGGCGCGTGCACGTGCGCGACCGGCCCGCGGGCGCGCTCCCGTGCGCTAATAGCGGGGGCGCGCGCCCGTGCGCGTGCACGTGCGCGGCTAATGCTGGTTGGCGCCAGTGTCCCTATTTAAGGATCAGAGCTGCAGCCCAGCGGTGCTGTTCGTCTGCAGCTCTGACCTGAATTCCTAGTTTACCCGCCTGTACCTGTCTGCGATCCCTTGGAACCCGACCCGGCCCGTTTGACCCTGCTGACCTCTCTGCTCCTCGACCCCGGCTTGCCTGACTCTGTTTGTGGACCTACTACCTGTTGCTGAACCTCTGCCTGCCATTTGACCATCCTTCTGCCTGCCGTCTTATGCCTATCTGCCTTCTCTGTGACCCGGCTCTGCCTGACTACCTCTGCCGTCCGAGTGTGCCTCTCTCCCGCACAGGATCTGCTGCTGCTGCTCCGGAGCCTGCCTCTCTCTCCGGTCATCTGATCCCAGCCTGCTGTACCATCTCCTGCAGTTCCTGCTACCTGAGGACCAGCACCTGCATCCATCCTGCACCAGCTGACCCACCGGACGGACACTCCTACTCCGCTGTGCTCACGGGTCCACTGTCCCCATTCCAGTGGGCCCTGAACCAGAGCCGTAAGAGAGGTCTCCTCCCGTCAAGCCAGGCTCGGCACCAGGTACCGTAACAGGGGAGATGCTGTTTAGCTCAGCATCTCCCCGTTCAGCCTTCCCATGAGACGATCGCGGGTGTCCCCGCGGCGATCGAGCCCGCGGGGACTGCGACCGGACTCACAAGGGTCCCGACCGTCGCGGGAGCGCGCCGCTCCCGTCGCGCTCCCGATGGCACGGACAGGCTAAAGGAGGGACTTATATATACGCCCTCCTGCCTGTACGTGCCATTCTGCCGACGGATATCGTCGTGCGCCGGTCGGCAAGTGGTTAAAGAAGAAGAGAATTGTGCGCTGCATTTCGAATGTTAAATCTCCATTTCGAACGCTAGTTTACAAGACCGACTGCTTCCGGCTCGTCCTTGCTTCAGAGCATGCATGTTTTTACTTTGGACTTTTGTGTGACAGACTTGTGTACAAAAAATCTGACAACAGACCATTGTCCCCCTGAAAATTTACTAGCCTGCCATCCAACATTTGTTGTCAGAAGGTTGGACACCAATTGACCGAAGGAGCGTACTAACGGTCAGATTTTGGCCAAACAGTCTGTCATCACACAATTAAAGGCTTTAAAGCTACTAACTAAGGGCATAAACCCAACTGACCTCAGTCACCCAGGGTTCCTAACAATACCCGTTAACTATGCAGTGAACCGTTCCCACTCGAGGATAGGTAGATTGAAGAGAAATGTTTGTTGCACATTAGTCCGACTAGGGATGGGCCCGGTGTTCAATTCAAACCCATGTTCGAATCGAACATCGGCCGTTCGACCGCTTGTCGAAACCAGAACTCTCAGGACCGTTCACATCCAATTCGTGTGATGCGAACGGTCCACAATGCACTGCGCCAGTCGCAGTGCATTGCTGGCTGATGATTGGCCAAGCATGCACTGTGACCCTGCATGCTTGGCCAATCATAGATCCAGCGGCGAGGAGAGAATTAATTGGCCACAGGCAGGATTATAGCTCAGGGGGTTTAGTACACGCCCCACACAATATAAGGCCGCCGCGCCGGGCGGCCCTTATTGTAGTGTGTTCCGGCGTTAGGAACAGTGTCAGTGACATTATCTGCTTGTGATTCATTTCTGTGTGTGGATTCTGGGGATTAGTGTGGGGAAAGAGGAAAAATAGGCAGGGATAGTTTATTCTTCTCAGTGCTGTTCTCAATCTCTACCAATCCAGCCATCTGCAGGAGTAGTTAGTGTGTGTGCGTGCTGTGTTATTATAGCACAGCAGTAGCACACTAAACCACCTTACCCTGTATCTGCCCTTCTGGCCTGTTGTCATCTAAGGCAGCCAGCCAGCCTGCCAGCCATCTGCAGGAGTTAGTGTGTGTGTGTGTGTGTGCTCTGTGACTATAACACAGCACACTAAACCACCTTACCCTGTATCTGCCATTCTGGCCTGTTGTCATCTAAGGCAGCCAGCCAGCCATCTGCAGGAGTTAGTGTGTGTGTGCTCTGTGACTATAACACAGCACACTAAACCACCTTACCCTGTATCTGCCCTTCTGGCCTGTTATCATCTAAGGCAGCCAGCCAGCCAGCCAGCGATCTGCAGGAGTTAGTGTGTGTGTGTGTGCTCTGTGACTATAACACAGCACACTAAACCACCTTACCCTGTATCTGCCCTTCTGGCCTGTTGTCATCTAAGGCAGCCAGCCAGCCAGCCAGCCAGCCATCTGCAGGAGTTAGTGTATGTGTGTGTGTGTGTTCTCTGTTACTATAACACAGCACACTAAACCACCTTACCCTGTATCTGCCCTTCTGGCATATTGTCATCTAAGGCAGCCAGCCAGCCAGCCAGCCATCTGCAGGAGTTAGTGTGTGTGTGTGCTCTGTGACTATAACACAGCACACTAAACCACCTTACCCTGTATCTGCCCTTCTGGCCTGTTGTCATCTAAGGCAGCCAGCCAGCCATCTGCAGGAGTTAGTGTGTGTGTGTGCTCTGTGACTATAACACAGCGCACTAAACCACCTTACCCTGTATCTGCCCTTCTGGCCTGTTGTCATCTAAGGCAGCCAGCCAGCCATCTGCAGGAGTTAGTGTGTGTGTGTGCTCTGTGACTATAACACAGCACACTAAACCACCTTACCCTGTATCTGCCCTTCTGGCCTGTTGTCACCTAAGGCAGCCAGCCAGCCATCTGCAGGAGTTAGTGTGTGTGTGTGTGCTCTGTGACTATAACACAGCACACTAAACCACCTTACCCTGTATCTGCCCTTCTGGCCTGTTGTCATCTTAGGCAGCCATCTGCATGAATGAATGAATGACTTGTATAGCGCAACCTATGCGAACTGAATCGCCTCAAGGCGCTTTTTGCCACTGGTGTCTATCTGTGGTATAGTGCGGTCCTTGCCCTGTGGGGTCCTGACACGCTTACAAACACATACACATACAACATACACATATTTTGCCAATTTTATCGACAGGATCTAATTAACGTACCAGCATGTTTTTGCAGGAGTTAGTGTGTGTGCTGTGTGAATCCAGCACAATATACACTACCCATTACAATGTCTGGAAGACCAACAAGGAGAGGCAGACAGTCACGAGCCAAGAAAACAGGGCAAGCAGGCTCTGTGTCTAGAGACAGCAGTGCTGGTCGTGGACATGGTGCATCGTCATCAGCACGTGGCCATGGGACACGCTTGTCCTTATTTTCGGAAGCTAGACAAGTTGAGCCGCATCATGCCGAAGGCTTGGTAGAGTGGATGACCAAGCCCTCCTCATCCTCCTCATCCTCTCTCACCCAGGCTCAGGGTACTGGAAAAGCAGCTGCCAACGCGTACTCAATGTCATCATCAGGCACCCCTTCCCTAGACCCACCATGTCCTCCTGAGGAGTCCCCCGAACTGAATGAGCACAGTGTTGGGTACATGCTCCAGGAGGATGCCCAGCGTTTTGAAGGCTCGTATGATGATACCCAGCTAGAGGAAGGCAATAGCGTGAGTGCAGAGAGAGGGGATGCTCAAGGACAGCAATCTGGCAGTCATGTTCCACCAGCTGCAGCTTACTGCCAGGTTTGCTCCAGTGGTAAAGAGGGAGGGGATGATGAGGTCACTGACTCCACGTGGGTGCCTGAACGGAGAGAGGAGGAGGAGGAGGAAACGGCACATCTCCAACGAGGCAGAATGCCCTCCGGGGGCCAGCTTGGGGCCAGCACACCAACTGAATCACACCGCAGAGCTCCGCCTGTGCAGGGCGCTGCCTCTGCACGTTATTACAAAAGTTCTTTGGTGTGGGACTTTTTTGAGACGAGTGCATCAGATCGCACCACTGCTATTTGCAACATATGTCTCAAGCGTATCTCGCGTGGCCAAAAGATCAGCCGCTTGGGCACCACAAGCATGACCAGACATATGTTGACCTGCCATGCAGCTCGTTGACAATCGCACATTAAAGACCCACACCAAAGAACAAAGCGGACCTCTCCTTGCTCCTCATCAGCTTGGATCTCCAACCCCTCTATACCTTCAGTCCTCTTTGAAAGCTGCACTGAGAGGAATGAAGGTGTAGAATTAGGTGTGTCACAGCCAAGTACTTGCAGGCACTCTGCTAGCAGTACACCGACGTCCGATTGTAATAGGCAAATTTCCCTGCCCCAGCTGCTGGACCGTCGAAAAAAGTTTACTCCCAGCCATCCACATGCCCAGTGGTTGAATGCTAGCTTGGCTAAATTGCTAGCACTTCAACTGCTGCCTTTTCAGTTGGTAGACTTGGCCCCCTTCCGTGAGTTTGTTCAATGTGAGGTTCCTCAGTGGCAGGTTCCCAAACGCCACTTTTTCTCACGGAAGGCGATTTCGGCTGTCTACCGGCATGTGGAAGGCATTGTCCCTGCCTTGCTGGACAGGGAGGTCAGCGGTAAGGTGCATATTACCGCTGACTCATGGTCCAGCAGGCATGGACAGGGACGTTACCTGTCTTTCACGGCCCATTGGGTCACTCTTTTGGCAGCTGGGAAGGATGCAGGACAAGATGCAGTAGTGTTGGAGGTTGTTCCGCCACCACGCCTCCAAAATGCTACTACTGGTTGTGACACACCTCTCTCCTCCACCCCCTCCTCTTCTTCTTCCTCCATGGCCTCTTTGAGTGCTCTGTCCTCGGAACCAGCGGTGCTCTGTAGGCGTCCAAGGTACGCAGGCAAAAAGATACCATGCCATGCTTGCGCTGGTGTGTTTGGGGGACAGGAGCCACACTGGGGCAAAGGTTCTGTCAGCTCTGCAGTGGCAGGCCGAGAGGTGGTTGACGCCATGCCAGCTTAAGCCAGGAATTGTGGTTTGTGACAATAGCACCAACCTCCTCTCTGCCCTGCGACAGGGACAGCTGACCCATGTGCCCTGTATGGCTCACGTCCTTAACCTGGTGGTGCAGCCGTTCTTGGGCAGGTACCCAGGCTTACAGGATGTCCTGAGGTAGGCCAGGAAAGTCTGTGTGCATTTCCGCCAATCATATAATGCCAGTGCTCGGCTGGCTGAGCTGCAAAAGGAGTTGAACCTGCCCAAGAATCGCCTTATATGTGACATGCCCACCAGGTGGAACTCAACGTTGGCCATGCTGCAGCGACTGCACACGCAGCAGAGGGCCATCAATGAGTACCTGTGTGACTACGGCACCAGGACAGGGTCAGGGGAGCTCGGATTTTTTCCCCACGCCAGTGGAGCATGATCAGGGATGCATGCACTGTCCTGTCACCATTTGAGGAGGCCACGAGGATGGTGAGCAGTGACAGTGCATGCATCAGTGACACTGTACCTTTTGTCCACCTGTTGGAGCATATGCTGCGTGGAATAATAGACAGGGCACTTGAGGCAGAACAGAGGCAGGAAGAGGAGGACTTCCTTGCCTCTCAAGGCCCCCTTTATCCAGACAGTGTTCCTTCTCTCCCACCCATCACACAGGAAGAGGATGAGGAGGAGGAGGATTGTGTCAGCATGGAGGTGGAGCCTGGCACTCAGCATCAGCAGCAGCAGTCTTTTAGGGATGATTTACAGTCCCAAGAAAGCAGTGGACTTGTACGTGGCTGGGAGGAGGTGGCTGCGGATCATGTCGTCCTCAGTGACCCTGAAGACTCCGGACCGAATGCCTCAGCTAACCTACGTTGTATGGCTTCCCTGATCCTGCAAAGCCTGCGGAAGGATCCTCGTATTCTTCGGATCAAGGAGAGGGACCATTACTGTCTGGCCACTCTCCTTGATCCACGGTACAAGGGTAAGGTTGCGGACCTTATCTTGCCGTCGCAGAGGGAGCAGAGGATGAGACATCTCCGGGAGGCCTTGCAGAAAGGCCTGTGCAACGCGTTCCCAGAGACTGGAAGGGTTACAAACTCCTGGTCCTGGATGACGAGTTGCTGAGGCTTCGGTCAGTAGCAGAAGGAGCGGTGAGGAAGGTGGACGTCTGACCGATGCATTCAGACAATTTTTTAGTCCACAGCCCCAAGGTATGATCACCATCAGCAACCATCGCCAGCGTCTGATATACATGGTGCAGGAATACCTAGGGGCAAGGTCAGACTTGGACACCTTTCCCACCGAAAATCCTCTGGCTTACTGGGTCTTGAGGATGGATCACTGGCCAGAGCTTGCACAGTATGCAATTGAGCTACTGGCCTATCCTGCATCCAGCGTTCTTTCCGAACGCACATTCAGTGCTACTCGAGGCTTTGTCACCGATCTGATTGCTGTGCTCCAAGTACAGTATCTGTGAGGGGTTGCAGTGTTGTGGCACCAGCACCAGTGCCTAAGGCACAATTTTTCAGCCCCTGTTTAACAGGGGTGTGTAATTACAAATCTTGATCTAATAATTCACAGCAGGGCCCATTCCTGTGCCCACCAAGAGTAACTGTGAGGGCTTACAGTGTTGTGGCAACACCGTCCGCCACCACCACCACCAAAGGCCCAATTTTTCTGCCCCTGTTCAACAGGTGCATGCAATTACAAATCTTGATCTAATAATTCACAGCTGGGCCCATTCCTGTGCCCACCAAGAGTAACTGTGAAGGCTTACAGTGTTGTGGCAACACCAACATCTAATGGGGCAAATTTCTTATATACGGCAGGCCCCTACTTTCAAACATCCAACTTAGAAACGACTCCTACTTGCAAACGGAAGGAGAAAACAGGAAGTGAGAGGAAATCTACCCCTAGGAAGGGAAATTCTATCCTGTTAGATTTAATTTGGGAAAAAGGTATCTCCTCTCTACTAGCCATGCCATTTTTCTCAAAGATTTTCATCCATATTGCCAGGACAAGACATGACATTAAAGCCGCAAGCAGTTTTAAATGGCTTATTTTTTCCTTTACAAATGACATTTTTTGCAGGGACAGTTCTAAACACGGGAAACACATGCCACTTCACAGGCATACTTTAGACACCCCCCAGGTACCATATTTAAAGGAATATTTCACTTTGTTTCACTTTATGCATCATTAAAATGACTGCTCCTGAAAAAAACTTCAGTTTTTAAAACTTCTTTTTGCATTGATACATGTCCCCTGGGGCAGGACCCGGGTCTCCAAACCTGTTTTATGACATTAACATGCATATTGGCCGTTATAATTAGCACTTTAGATTTCGAACGTTCGCTTTCATTGTAACGAATAGGGTTCTAACGTTCGCAAGAACTTTCGGTCCCTTCGCAGGTTCTGGTGCGAACCGAACCCGGGGGTGTTCGGCTTATCCCTAAGCCCGACATGTTGCGCTAATAAGCTTTTCAGGGGATGTGCAAACTGTCACCAAAGACCATATTAAAGACAAAACAAGATACATAAGAAAATGACGTTATTGGCTGTTATATCGATATAGGAGCACACTATCAAACCGACACAACAGAGAACCACTGCCTGAAAACTCACACCCACTCAACGACCCCAGGGAATAGTGTCTCATATGCGATTCGGAGTTCCACAAGGCAAATTAAGGACATTAAGCTTGTTTTTTGGGGAGCTTAATGTGGCTTAACGTACAAAAAAGACCTTAGATGTTAAACAATTTCCTCCAAACTTCACACAATAGAAGACTCTATCCATGCCAACATATTTTGAAAATTGCAGCTCATTTAGTAAATCACACCAAAAGTTATTCACATTAAGCTATATTTTACAATACTAAAACGTTTAATGTAAAGAGCTTAACGTACCATAATGTGCCTTAACCTCAATCAAGTGTCTTGAAACTTTGCACAGCCTAAGTTCTCAACTTCTCAACCCCATCCAAGAAGTTTCATGCGATTCGGTGTCCCACAAGGCAAACTAGGGACATTAAGCTTGATTTTTGGGGAGCTTAATGTGGCTTAACGTACAAAAAAGACCTTAAATGTTAACTAATTTCCCCCAAACTTTACACAATAGAAGACTCTATCCATGCCAATATATTCTGAAAATTTCAGCTCATTTGGTTAATCACACCAAAAGTTTGATCACATTAAGCTATATTTTACAATACTAAAACATTTAATGTGAAAATGGCTTAATGTAGCTTAACGTGTAATAAAGTGCCTAAACTTCAATCAATTGCCCTGAAACTTTGCACAGCTTAAGATCTCAACTTCCCAAACCCATCCGAGAAGTTTCATGCGATTCGGTGTTCCACAAGGCAAACTAGGCACGTTAAGCTTGTTTTTTGGAGAGCTTAACATACAAAAAAGACCTTAAATGTTATCCAATTTCCACCAAACTTTACACAATAAAAGACTCTATCCATGCCAACATATTCTGAAAACTTCAGCTCATTTGATTAATCACACCAAAAGTTATTCACGTTAAGCTATATTTTACAATGCTAAAACATTTAATGTAAAAATGGCTTAATGTAGCTTAACGTGTAATAAAGTGCCTAAACCTCAATCAATTGCCCTTAAACTTTGCACAGCCTAAGATCTCAATTTTCCAAACCCATCTGATAAGTTTAATGCAATTCGGTGTTCCACAAGGCAAACTAGGCACATTAAGCTTGTTTTTTGGAGAGCTTAACGTACAAAAAAGACCTTGAATGTTAACCAATTTCCCCCAAACTGCACACAACAGAAGACTATATCCATGCCAACATATTCTGAAAGTTTTAGCTGATTTGGTTAAACACACCAAAAGTTATTCACATTAAGCTATATTTCACAATGCTAAAACATTTAATGTGAAAATGGCTTAATGTAGCTTAATGTGTAATAATGTGACTAAACCTCAATCAATTGCCCTGAAACTTTGCACAGCCTAAGATCTCAACTTCCCAAACTAATCCGAGAAGTTTCATGTGATTCGGTGTTCCACAAGGGAAACTAGGCACGTTAAGCTTGTTTTTTGGAGAGCTTAACGTACAAAAAAGACCCTAAATGTTATCCAATTTACACCAAACTTTGCTCAATAGAAGACTTTATCCATGCCAACATATTTTGAAAATTTCAGCTCATTTGATTAATCACACCAAAAGTTATTCACGTTAAGCTATATTTCCTGACGCCAAAATGGCAGCATACTAGTGATAGAGCTCCGCCTCTTGACCACTCCCTCAGGACCAGTGAATAGCATAAATATAAGGCCTAGTTAGGCCCCACCCCATTCTTCTTTTTTTCCTCATACCTCAACGCATTAGTGAAGAGTAAGCAGTACTATGTCCCCCCCTCTGCCTCTGTGCACCATCCGGCTGGGTTCAAGCCTCTCCCAGTGCGAAGTCCCTGCGCTCAGGCTGCTAACATGCGCTAAAAAGCCTGGGAATCCCTTCTGTGGGTCTTATTGGGGCCCCTGCAGTGTTTCCTCTTTAGGAACGAAATCTGCTTTTAAAATTGATAACTGCAGCACTTGTGGAATATGGGGGGGCCAGCTATGCTTTATCTCTCTCTTAGCCCCTTGTGTCTCCCTCGTGTCCTGCATTACCTTTCCCATTCCCTGCTGTCCTCTGCAGGTGTTGCATGTGTGTATAGGTATGTATGTATGTATGTATATGTGATATGGGTGTGTGTATATGTATATACACAGAGCCGATCCGCCCTATACGCGGACTACGCAAGCTGCGTAGGGCCCCGCCGCTGCGTGGGGCCCCAAGGGCGGATCGGCTCTGCTCGGGGGCCCCTGGGGCCGCTGCCGCCGATGTGAGGGCAGCGGCGCCTGAAAAAAAGATGGCCGCGGGACCGACATGCAACTGCGCATGCGCCCGCCTTTCCGAAAATTGGCGCCATTTAAAAAAAATAAAACATTTAAAAAAAATAAAACATCCCCTCCGCAGCCTCTGACCTCCTGGGCCCCCTCGCAGTCTCTGACCTCATGTCCCCCCTCCCCCCCTCAAAGCCTCTGACCTCCTGGGCCCCCTCCCCCTCCCCCCGCAGTCTCTGACCTCCTGCCCCCCTCCCCCCTCAAAGCCTCTGACCTCCTGCCCCCCCTCGCAGCCTCTGACCTCCTATCCCCCCTGCAGCCTCTGACCTCCTGTCCCCCCCCCTGCAGCCTCTGACCTCCTGCCCCCCCCTTGCAGCCTCGGACCTCCTGCCCCCCCCTCGCAGCCTCGGACCTCCTGTCCCCCCCCTTCGCAGCCTTGGACCTCCTGTCCCCCCCACCCTCGCAGCCTCGGACCTCCTTCTCCCCCCTCGCAGCCTCAGACCTCCTGTCCCCCCCTCGCAGCCTCTGACCTCCTGCCCCCCCCTCGCAGCCTCTGACCTCCTGCCCCCCCTCGCAGCCTCTGACCTCCTGCCCCCCCCCTCGCAGCCTCTGACCTCCTGTCCCCCCCTTTCGCAGCCTCTGACCTCCTATCCCCCCCCTTCTCAGCCTCGGACCTCCTGTCCCCCCGCTTCGCAGCCTCGGACCTCCTGTCCCCCCCCCCGCTTCGCAGCCTCGGACCTCCTGTCCCCCCGCTTCGCAGCCTCGGACCTCCTGTCCCCCCGCTTCGCAGCCTCGGACCTCCTGTCCCCCCCTTCGCAGCCTCTGACCTCCTGCCCCCCCTCGCAGCCTCTGACCTCCTGCCCCCCCTTGCAGCCTCGGACCTCCTGTCCCCCCCTTCGCAGCCTCTGACCTCCTGCCCCCCCTCGCAGCCTCTGACCTCCTGCCCCCCCTTGCAGCCTCGGACCTCCTGTCCCCCCCCCTTCGCAGCCTTGGACCTCCTGTCCCCCCCCCTTCGCAGCCTTGGACCTCCTGTCCCCCCCACCCTCGCAGCCTCGGACCTCCTTCTCCCCCTCGCAGCCTCTGACCTCCTGCCCCCCCTCGCAGCCTCTGACCTCCTGTCCCCCCCTTTCGCAGCCTCTGACCTCCTGTCCCCCCCCTTCGCAGCCTCAGACCTCCTGTCCCCTTGCTTCGCAGCCTCGGACCTCCTGTCCCCCCGCTTCGCAGTCTCGGACCTCCTGTCCCCCCGCTTCGCAGCCTCGGACCTCCTGTCCCCCCCCTTCGCAGCCTCTGACCTCCTGCCCCCCCTTGCAGCCTCTGACCTCCTGTCCCCCCCTTCGCAGCCTCTGACCTCCTGCCCCCCCCTTTGCAGCCTCTGACCTCTCCTGTTGACCCCACAGCCTCTCACCTCTTCTGTTGCCCCCCCCGCAGCCTCTCACCTCTTCTGTTGCCCCCCCCCGCAGCCTCTGAACTCTCCTGTTGCCCCCCCCACAACCTCTGACCTCTCCTGTTGCCCCCCCCTATAGCCTCTGACCTCCCCTGTCCCATCCGCAGCCTCTGACCTCCCCTGAGTCAAGAGATGGAGCGCAGCCAGGATGGGGGTCATGGGAGAAGTCAGACATGTATGGACTGCGGAGAGGAAACTATGGGATAAAACCAGAGCCACCAAGCTAGAGCCAACTGACTGAGCCCTGCATGATGCACCTGAGAGGAGGTCAGTGACAGCACCGCCAGGCCAGTCTAGGGGGGGTCAATACAATATTGTAAGGGGGCACTGATATAAAGGTTTCCCCCTTATATCAGTAAACCCCCTTATCTTAGTGTTTTCTTTCTCTGGTCACCAGAGTCCTCCCCACATTCCCAGAGTTCCCCTTTACATCATAGTATGCAGGATTCCACCTTACAGTGCAAGGGGGAACTCTGATGTAAAGGGCAATGCTGCAGACCCTGATGTAAGTAGAGAGGCTCTCTGAGGACACTGATGTATGGGGGGCTCTCTGAGGACACTGATGTATGGGGGGATCTCTGGGGACCCTGATGTAAGGAGGGGCTTTATAGGGATGCTCTCTGGGGACCCTAATGTAAGGGGGGTGCTCTCTGGGGACCCTGATGTAAGGGGGGTGCTCTCTGGGGACCCTGATGTAAGGGGGGTGCTCTCTGGGGACCCTGATGTAAGGGGGGTGCTCTCTGGGGACCCTGGTGTAAGGGGGGGGCTCTCTGGGGACCCTGGTGTAAGGGGGGGGCTCTCTGGGGACCCTGGTGTAAGGGGGGGCTCTCTGGGGACCCTGGTGTAAGGTAGGGGCTCTCTGGGGACCCTGGTGTAAGGGGAGGCTCTCTGGGGACCCTGATCTAAGGGGAGGCTCTCTGGGGACCCTGGTGTAAGGGGAGGCTCTCTGGGGACCCTGGTGTAAGGGGAGGCTCTCTGGGGACCCTGGTGTAAGGGGAGGCTCTCTGGGGACCCTGGTGTAAGGGGGAGGCTCTCTGGGGACCCTGGTGTAAGGGGGAGGCTCTCTGGGGACCCTGGTGTAAGGGGGAGGCTCTCTGGGGACCCTGGTGTAAGGGGGGGCTCTCTGGGGATCCTGATGTAGGGGTGGCTCTCTGGGGACCCTGATGTAAGTGGGGGATCCACACTCAGATATGTAAAGATAAATATATAATGTCTGTTCTATATTGTTGTACTTATTATTTGACTGTTTTGTTTAAAGGAGGGAGGATTGTATTGGGAGCACTGAAGTGTCAGGTGTGATTGTGTGGCAATGGCAAATGGTTTACATAGCTCACGGCATCACGGGTCAGGTAGAGGGCCCCTTAGCAGAATTTTGCTTAGGGCCCCAGGGAGGTCAGGATCGGCACTGTATATACACGTTTAAAAATAAAAAATAAATTGTATGTAGATGTGTGGGTATGCATATGTGTGGGGGTGTATGTAAATACATGTATGCATTGTAGGGGATCAGAGGGGCGAAAGGCCGGTTCAGTAAAATAAACAGAAGAAAAAGACAGACTTGTCTTGTCACACAGGTGCAGAGATAGGAAAGGTTCAGTCTCTTTAACCAACAGGCTGATATATAGACAAAGTACATGGCTCTAGTTTGAGATACAGTTTTTTTATATGGTTTTACTTACCCCAGCAAATTAATCCTTATGTTGCATTTATGAGGGTTTTATGAGTAATCTCCATTAGCAACTGGGAATATGTGTATATAGATGTATATATATGATTTTAGCTTGTAGTATTATTTCTGTTAAGGGTTAAACTTGGCTGGAGGACTTTGTCTGTGGGAATATCTAATCCAATTAACAGTTCCTTTTGTGTCTAGGTATTCTAAGTGTGTGTTGGGGAGATGCCCTGTTTTCTACCTTATTTAATATTCAAAGGCCCAGGAAAAGATATCTGTGTGTAGTTAGTACGGCACCGAATTCATTAGCTAATAAATGCTTTTGTACTCTTCCGTGCTAATCAACTATTTATCCATCTCAAAGGGTGTTTGATATGCTTAGCATATTTCTTTTGACTTGTTCAGGAAGGGATACTTTAACCCAGCTATGATTGCGCATAGTTAAGTGCCCCATTCACGAGAAGACCTCCTCCTTAATTAAGTTGCCTTCAAACTAATTACCACTAGCTCGTTAATACAAAAGAGGAGGTGCTATTGATGGGAAATTAAGTTATAAGGAAATTGACCAATCGGGGAAGAGATACGCCCGGAGGGAGGAGAGGGCTAACCAATCAGGGTGGTCCTGTGCAAGTCAATGATAGATGGCACTTTATTAGCAGGACACACACAATGATAGGCAGATGAACACTGACCGTGGGCCCCGGAATCATAAGATAGGTAATTTATCAGATCATCTCCCAGCACTTACAGGTATACCTGCTTCTTTAATTAATGTTCGCTTGCTATAAATATTTTCTATGTAATCTTGTATTTTAACCTAACATTTACTCCCTTGCTTAAAACTATAAATTGTATTTTCTGTGTATTACCTAGACCTGTTAAACGTTACTCTAATAAATGTTATTATGTTTCAAGCTTCCAAATCTTCTCAATAGAACTCTCATTTAACCCATATCATAGTTTGTGATTAATAAATCAGAAATAGAGATACTATAGGTTAACAGTTGGCGACCATGAAGGCCTAGCACAAGACTGGAAGTTTTAAATATAATTGGTGTATTAGAGATTAAAGTTAGAAGGCTGAATTTAGCTGAGTCAGTTAAATCCAGACCTATCTAGGGAAAAATATAGGTAAATGTTTTTTTTTTGTGTTTTTGGTTTTTATTAAGTGGGTATTAAATTACCTCTAAGGAGAGAATATACACCACAGGTTATTTTATTTTTTATGTTATTTTATTTATTTTTTGGTTGTTGTATTTGACTTTATCTTTTTAAGTTGTTCAATATTTTTTATTTTTATGATTTTTTTTATTATTTTGTTGCATTAATATCCCAATATTTGGAAAAATTATACTTTGGAAGTACCATTTACATAGCCGGTAGATGTAGTGGGGAGGAAGTATAGAGCGGGATTTATTATTGTTTTGATTTTTTTTTTTTTGGTTGTTGTGTTGGCAAGAGGATACTGAAAGAGTTGTCCCTGATTTTGTAAAAAAAAGAAAAAAAAAAGGGGGAAACATATTTTTTTTTTTGCAAATTTATTGTTTTTTTCCCCCTCTATTTATTATACTTTTTTTGGTTATTAATTTTTTTTTGGTCACTGGTTTAGTTTTATGCTGTATTTCAAAAACGTGCGGGTTTTTAGAAATAGGTTCATTAGTTGGCTTGTTATTTCACTTGTATGACCACTAAAGGAATAATATTGCTTTAGGGACATTTAAACTAACTTACAAAATAATCTGTCTTTCTGTTAGTTGTGTTTTCCTGTTCTTTTTTTTTTTGTTGTTGTTTGTGTTTGTTTTTTATTAACTGTGAGAATTTACGAGCAGTAATATTCTCATTGTTGTCGGTTAAAGTACAAAACTGTGCAAGTTTTGCTACTGAAGCTAAAATCTGAGGAAGATTATTATTAGTGTAAAATAAGGTGCACTGACCATTAGACCTGGCAAGAGTTTTTTGTTTGTTGTTTTTTTTTGTGAATTGAGTGTTACAAATACTGGTGTAAACACGGCTGTGTTCGCCTTCCTATTTTCAGCCTAGAGGGCTATTCACCCTAAGTGATCCTTGGGGGCTTACTGAACACACTCTATCTCAAAGCTATTGTTTCTATTGTACTCTTGGTCTATTGTATTACAGGTGTAGCTGCAAAGGGCTGGTAAGTATAATTAGGGTTTCACCACTAAGATAAAAAGATTGTTTGGTTGAGAGAGGAAAATATTGTTTTTTTTACTGTTTTTTCTGCATTTTTATTTCATTTGAGTTTGGTTTTTATTGTTGCTTCCCTCCCTCTATACGGTAATCTCAAATTGACTTTATAGTACAGAGGGACATTTTACTTCAGCTAGCTTACAAATTGTGCATATTATCGGTTAGTAATGGTGGCCATGTCCTGTCTAGAAAGCTTTGTAGCAACTTATACTCTTAAACAGAAGAGCAATGTATGGATGGCACATAAGGCGGTCATGAGAGGCCATCTGATAAATATTGCCTCAACCAAAAACAAATCTAAGCTCGCAGATATAAGATCTCTTACAAGAGACCTAGCTCTCTTATATCATAGGAACAATCAAAACCCCTCTAGCGATCTCTTTAAGCAAATTCAAAAAAAAAGGAACAGCCTTAGACTCCATACTCACATCAGATACAGAAAAATCCCTTAGATGGTCTAAAGCCAGATTTTTGCTTCACAGCAATTCTTACTCTACCATGTTCGCCAGGAAACTAAACCAAACAACAAAACCTCCTCACACCTATAAATTAAGAAACTCATCAGGCAACTTAGTATCCCACCCCAAAGAAGTTATGAACGTATTTTTAGACTTCTATAAAAAGCTTCTCTCTACTCCCCCGTCCTTACCCAAACAATCTTCCTTTAATTGGCTCAATGATATTACACTACCCAATCTATCCAACCAACAAATAGAGTTGCTTAACGCTCCCTGTACTGACATAGAAATTAATAGAATTTTAAACTCGTTAAAAACCTCTACAGCCCCAGGCCCTGATGGATACTCCTCATCATATTATAAAAAATTTGCCTCCACATTAACCCCACACCTTACAAAACTATACAATCATATCCTACAAGGAAACCAATTCCCACCAGAAATGCTCCTGGCAAACATGTCTCTTCTTCCCAAACCAAATAAAGATCACTCCATCCCACAAAACTATCGCCCAATTTCAGTCATCGATAATGATCTTAAAATATTTGGCCGAATGCTAGCTGATAGACTAGCTGCAGTTATTTCCCCACTAATAAATCCAGACCAAACAGGTTTCATCCCGAACAGACATATAACAGACAATATAAGACTGACTACAAACATCATTTAAGACTCTAACCTACACTCTAAATCTACACTCCTACTCAGCCTTGATATCCACAAAGCCTTTGACAGCGTCAGCTGGTCATACTTAGATATACTACTCCCCAGATACGGCATTAACAGAGAATTCTTACATGGTTTCAAAGCCCTCTACCACAACCCACAAACACGCATCAAACTCCCTGGCAACAATTCTGACTTTTTCCCTTTGAGCAAGGGTACCAGGCAGGGATGCCCACTTTCCCCGCTCCTCTTTGCCTTGGCAATAGAGCCCCTGGCATGTGCGATTAGAAATAACATAGATATAAAAGGATACACTAAAGGGTTCAATGAATTCAAACTAAGCCTCTATGCCGATGACGTTCTTCTCTTCCTAACAGATCCCCTCATCTCTCTACCGAATCTGACCAAAACACTAGACATTTTTCATGACCTGACTGGCTTAAGTATAAACTTATCTAAATGCTCAGCCCTACCCATTAATATCCCACCAGCCTTAATAATGACACTCAAAGACAAATTTCCATTCAATTGGTGCACTGACTCATTTAGATACCTAGATATACATATTACACCCTCCTACAAAACACTATATCACGCAAATTACCCACCAATATTTAATAACATCAAAAATATAATGAAAATATGGTCATCATACCAAATATCTTTCTCGGGAAGAATAGTGGCAACGAAAATGGTTATACTACCCAAACTCTTATTCTTTTTCAGAGCCCTTCCCCTGTCATTGCCCAAAAATACGTTAGATTCTCTTCAGAGAGAAATCAACAAGTTCATTTGGCAAAACAAAAAAACAAGGTTTAGCTACTCCTTAATGTTTAGACCCCAACTAAAAGGAGGTCTAAATGTCCCAAATTTATGGATATATTATCTGTCAGCCAGATTCACCCAACTAGCACAATGGTATGCCCCAGGCTCTCAAATCCCCTGGCTCCTGTTTGAAGAACAATCAGTCCAACCATACAACCTACAAGGTCTACTCTGGTCCAAGTCTATTTCACCACAGAAAATTAGACCACTAAATTTAATTGTCACACATACACTACAACTGTGGAACAGACAAAATACCAAATTTAACATGTCCTCCGACATTCCTCCCTTAGCATCTTTTCTAGGAGACCCCCATTTCACTTCCTTAGATAACAACCAAAGCTCATTAACTATATGGAAAGGTCACAATCTAACAAACTTAAAAGCACTTACCCATAACAATACATTTTACCCTTTCACAGAACTACAAACGAAATATGACCTTGCACCTACAGAACATGAAAATGATATGAAGATAAAACACTTCTACCAAAAATACTACTCACTCACACTACGTACCCCCTTCTCACTATTCGAACAGATTTGTATATCCTCTCCATGAGACAAAGGACTCATTTCCAAAATTTATAAAAACCTAAACGAATTCAATATGCCTGAAAAATCACACCCCATGCTACAATGGGAATCAGATCTGAACGTTTCATTCTCCCCCGAACAATGGGATACCATCTTTGAGAACTTACATAAATGCACCAAAACTATCACCATCAGGGAATCTGCTACCAAACTACTTTACAGGTGGTATCTTACCCCTGCCAAACTAAATTCATTCTACCCTTCAACATCTCCACTCTGTTTCAAGGGTTGCCCTACACATGGGACACTTTTACATATATTTTGGGATTGCCCCCATCTTAAAAACATCTGGCACAATGCCAATCTCATGATTGATCGAATCTCAGGTAGTAAGACCCCACTAACACCACAAATGTGCCTCTTATTCTCCCCATACAAGATATACCAATAGCCAGTTCTAGATTAATCCACACTCTATTTAGTTCTATCCACTGGACCATAGCTTTCAACTGGCGTTCACCCAATATACCATGGCCTCAGGTTCTCAACCGTATGGCAAACATAAAACTATCAGAACGAATACACCACACGTTATATGACACCATGCATATATACCAAAAAAAATGGGCTCTATGGGATTCCTCACTACTGGATAATGTCCACTAATGTTATTTTACTTTAGCACATCCATGGACCCATCCACGCAAATGTTACTTAAACGGATAATTGAACGTATGTATCCTGCCATATGATATGTCTTCTCTCAGCTATAATGTATTATCTAACTGAATCCTTCACTTGTATGTTTTCCACCACTGTCAAAATCTTGTACTATGACCTTATTCATAATAAAAACCGTTTGTAAACAAAACAGAAGAGCAATGAATTTGCCTGTGATGCCAAGTTAAAAGCGTCTCCTTGGATGTATGTCCAGGAGCTATTTGAGGAACAGGCTAAAACAACCAAAAAGAATAAACTCAAAGGTTTCGCTTTAGCAGGCATGTATGCGGCTTGCATGGCTATGAATGCTAAAATACAGAAATTGGAATATATGGTCTATAATAAAAATATTACAATTTCCGAGAAGGAAGAAGTGAATACAGTTTTACAGAACCAGGTACAAACATTAACTACCCTTAATCAAATAGTTAATGCCTCACAGGAGGAAAATGTTAAAAATTGCAAATTGGCCCAAAAAGAAGTGGTGCAGTATAAAAGCATGCTAACTAAAGTTGAGACTGACCTGGACCACATAACTACTGCATACAAAGTAGTCCAGAATCATTTACTTGAAGCTAAGAAAGGAACATTTATAGATCACACACAGTGCACGCAAACAGAGTCACAGTTGCTACAAACAATTTCAGTCCTTAAAGGACAGGAAGCTGTGGCCAGCAGATGCGAACATGGGAATGCTACGGCGCCTATGTGCGCCTATGAAATTGGGGACACAGAGGAATATGAAGAGTATTGGGGAGAGGAAGACATGGGTCCCAATTCTACGTTTCCTGTGGCGCTGGGAGAAATCGCAGAGCCACAGGAACATCAAGAAGGCGCCATTGTCACAGACAAACCAGACATTGGGGACCAGCTAGCCACAGATGGGGAACATGACAAGTTCCCCATCGTGGGTAGGACCCACATTGCCTCCTCTGCTGAAGGAAATCAAAGTTTTTGGGGTTTGATAGCGAAGAAAATGAGGTGATTTCCAATGTATACCCAATTCAACCTGTAAAAACCCTGATGAGTGTGGCTGATTTCATTGGCAAAATTAAAACTAATGAACACATTACTTCACATGCAACCAATGTACAACAGAGGTGTGAGCTCTTAGGTGTGAGAAGTCCTAGTGACCAAGTTAAGGTGTTACAATTAACCCTTGACGCCCACACCTGGAATGCACTCCCAGATCAAATTAAGGAAGGCAAAGGGAGCTACAAAGTAATCGTGGCAGAATTGCAAAAAGTCGTAAACCCCTGAGCTATAGGTTTGATGGTGGCCTATCAAATTAAACAAAGTAATGAGGAAAACCCTTTAGTTTATGCCAATAGATTGTGGGCAGCATATAACACTAACAATGGTAAAACCACTAGAGAGGACATGGAATATAAGAACCTATTGATACACAATGCCCATCCAGCTATTCAAATAAAATGTGAGCATTTGATAGATCCACGAAAACACAGCTATGAGGAGGTGATTGGATTAATACATAGATCATTCCATGCCATCCAAGCATATAAACAGCACAGGCTTAAGGAAAGAGAATAGAAACAGCTATTTAGGAAGGTGGCTGCATTACAATGCAGGACTACCACCGTAGAAGGCCCCCATGCCCCAGGAGAATCCAATCCTCCATACAACCCTAACTGGGACAAAATTTTACAAGGGAGGGGGAGGGGATATAGGGGGAAGTCAGCATATAGAGGCAGAGGCAGAGGAAGAGAAAACTCTCATAGCCACCCATCAGAGGGCAAGCATGTCAGTGAGACACAAAGAGCTCCTACTTATGCAGAGTTAAGACAGCAATTACAGGCCTTTCAAGTAGGCCCTGGAAAGGAAGTACAGGTGGCTTCCCAGCCACAGGCTGACCGCCTTCAATGGTGACAACTACAAGGCCCCAAAATGTTAGCACCTATTTCTCTGGATAGGTGTGGGTGCCCTGTAGTGTCAGCATTGATTAGGGGCCATCAATGTACTGCTCTTCTAGACACAGGGGCAGCCATATCGATTATGCATGACAAAAATCCCTTAAACTCAACAATATCTTCAGGAAAGCCGTTGAATCTCCAGAGCTTTGCTGGACATAATGTTGAGTCTGCCTTGTCCAAGCCACTGACAATCCAAATTGGGGAGTTATCCCTAAAACAACCATTTGCATTAATGTGTATGCCAAATGAAACCAGCCTGCTGGGTTCAGACTTCTTAATTCCCAATGGATGTATGTTGGATCTGACCAACCTTTTACCATTGCAAGGGGTGCCAACTGATCAGGTTAGCACCATAGTGATACCTGATTCTCACACAATTGCAGCCATCAAACGCAATGATTCAAAATATGACATACTGGAGATCATTACAGATCACCCAGAATATCACCTTCTGCAGCCTGTGATGGAAAGACATCAGGGATCCTTTGCAACACACAAACATGACTGTGGAAAGGTAAATACTGTAATACACATCAGTGGGCCAGACCCAGTTCCGCAAAAACAATACCCCTTTCCAAAGGAAGCAATCAGCTATGTACGGGAAACCATAGAGTCACTGCTTGAACAAAAGGTCATTAGACCATGTGTATCCACAACAAATGCGCCAATATGGCTGATTCGCAAAAGTACTGACAATTCGTGGAGATTAACAATCGATTACCACAAATTGAACAGTGTTACAAACAATTGCGCCCCCACAGTTGCATCTGTCCCAGATGTCTTGAGCATGTTGAATCCCAAACACAAATATTTCACAGTGCTGGATATATCAAAGGGTTTTTGGTCATTACCCTTGTCAGAAGAATGTCAATACAAATTTGCATTTACGTTTTTGGGAAAACAGTATACTTTCAATTCTGTCCCTCAAGGATTTCATAACTCTCCTACGTTATTTCATGCAACCATGAGAGATATTTTAACTGATTTTTCTTCTCCAAAGAATCTATTCCAGTACGTTGATGATTTGTTGCTAGCCACATGCGACAAAGAAGAGCATTTGCGGCTATTGGATGAACTTCTACGGATCCTAGGAAAGGCAGGACTGAAGTGTAATCCCATTAAGGCACAATTGTTGAAGGAATCTGTGTCTTTTCTGGGGATTACAGTGACAGCAAATGGACGTAAGATTGAAACAGAAAAGGTAAAAGCCATTCTACAATTACCTCTGCCAGGGAGCATCCCTACTCTGAGATATTTTCTAGGATTGGTAAATTATTCACGGGCTTTCGTACCTGATTTTGCCAAAAAGTCTGCACCACTGTATGATTTGTTGAAAAAGGATACCCAATGGCAATGGACTGAGCAACACACCAATGCAGTGCAGGAGCTTAAAGAAGCTTTAGCGCAAGCGCCAGCATTAGCCAACCCAGAAGACCAACTGCCCTTTCACATAGAGACTGCCATATCAGAGACAGCCATGTCAGCTGTTCTGTCACAGGAAATCCATAGGCAACTGAGACCCATTTCATATGCGTCTAAACTACTATCTCCTGTGGAAATGAAGTACTCTCTATGTAAAAAACACCTCCTAGTTATGTTTTGGGCAGTGAAATACTTCATATACATCATAGGACTTAACCCAGTAATCCTGCACTAGGGTTGAGCGAACCCGAACTGTAAAGTTCGGGTCCGTACCGGACTTTTGGGTGTCCGGGACCCGAACCCGAACTATTGCCTGTAAGTTCGGGTTCGGGTCCGGTGTTCGGCGCTGTATTGGCGCCTTTTTAACAGCTTTAGGGCAGCCAATGGATGATCGTTTCACTAGTGTGCCCTAGAAGCCATCATAGCCATGCCTACTAATGGCATGGCTGTGATTGGCCAGTGCAGCATGTGACCCAGTCTCTATAAATAGTACACACACAGCGTCATTCTGTTAGACAGACACTGTTAAGCCCCATACACACGGTCGGACTTTTTCATGGATTCTGTCCGATCGGACAATGTTGTTGAAAAATCAGACCGTGTGTATGCACCATCGGACAGTGTTGGTCGGTTTGTCCGACGGACAAAGTCTTATCTCCTGCTGGAAAGATTTGCCGTCAACCCGGTCCGATCACACCAAACCCGATCGTGTGTACGGTTGTCCGACCGGACAAAGTGCTACGCATGCTCAGATCACATTACAAGACCAAAGCTATTGGCTACTAGCCTCTACGTAGTCCCGTCGTACGCAACAAACGTCACCACGTTCAGAATGATCGGATTTTCCGACAACTTTGTCCGACCGTGTGTATGCAAAACCAACATCGGACAAAGTACGACGGACATGATCCGACGGACCTGGTCCGCGGATTGTCCGACCGTGTGTATGGGGCTTTAGACAGGTTCCTGTGCTAAAGTCAGTCCACATTCCTTGAATTTTATTCTAATTAGTTAGATCACTGAGCGATCTAGATAGCTACAGTAGGCAGTGGCGGTGCGTGCATAGAGGGCGCAGGAGCGCCGCCCCCCCTCTCCTGCACCGCTCTATCACCAATAGATAGATTCATGCATTGCATGAATCTATCTATTGTCACCGCTGCCGCCCCCTATTCAGGTGTCCGGCCCATGATCGGGCGCCGGGCATCTGAATTACAGTGGGGGGGGTGTTGCTGGAAGCGCCCCTATTAGAGCTGTAAGCTCTAATAGGGGACCCTATTAGAGCGGTGTGCTCTAATAGGCTTCCCTAAGTGTAAACAGCGGGCGCACGGCTGTGCGTTCGCTGATTACACAGTATTGTGTTAGGGAAGCGAATACATCGCTTCCCTAACACAGACCCACCTCTCAGCCAATCAGGTTGCCAGGTCTGTTACCTGTCACCTGATTGGCTGAAGTCACAGGCGCTGTGATTGGACGCTAGGCGTCCAATCACCTAGCGTCCAATCACAGCAGAAGAAGACAGGAGGAGCGCGGGAGAAGACATCCGACGGAGACACCGCTCGTCGCCTGACGCCGTCACCAGCTGCACACCGGGACAAGGTAAGTGCAGAGGGCAGGCAGGGGGCACAGTGGCAGCACTTTAGGGGCACAGTGGCAGCACTTTAGGGGCACAGTGGCAGCACTTTTGGGGCACAATGGCAGCACTTTTGGGGCACAATGGCAGAACTTGGGGCACAATGGCAGCACTTAAGGGGCACAATGGCAGAACTTGGGGCACAATGGCAGAACTTGGGGCACAGTGGCAGCACTTAAGGGGCACAATGGCAGAACTTGGGGCACAGTGGCAGCACTTGGGGCACAGTGGCAGAACTTGGGGCAGTGGCAGAACTTGGGGCACAGTGGCAGCACTTGGGGCACAGTGGCAGCGTTTGATGCAAAAGAAAGAGGCAGAGATAATTATTGAAGAGATTCCTAAATCAATTGTACCCTGGCTGGGGTGCAGTGCACAGTCACAGTAACAGTGCCATGAGGCCAGTGCCAGACAAAATATAAACGTTTTACCTGCAAGCTCAGTGCAACATTACTGCACTGCATATACTAAGAGATACACCACAGTCTGTGTGTATTCTGCTATTGGAAAAACATTGCATAAAAATTGAATTTTGCTTTTTATTTTTTTTCCCAATAGCATTTTCTGCGTGTTCATACATACACGCTGTAGACACTAATCGTGTATTCTGATATTGCAAAAACATTGCAAAAAAATATAATTTTGCAGTGTTTTTTTTTCTTCCCAATGGCATTTTCTGCGTTTTCATAAACGCTTTACATACTGTCCGTGTAGTCTGATATTGCAAAAACATTGCAAACAAATATAATTTTGCGGTGTTTTTTTTCTTCCTAATAGCATTTTCTGCGTGTTCATACATACACGCTGTAGACACTAACCGTGTATTCTGATATTGCAAAAACATTGCAAAAAAATATAATTTTGCAGTGTTTTTTTTTCTTCCCAATAGCATTTTCTGCGTTTTCATAAACGCTTTACATACTGTCCGTGTAGTCTGATATTGCAAAAACATTGCAAAAAAAAAAATTTGGCGTTTTTTTTTTATTTCTTCCCAATAGCATTTTCTGCGTGTTCATACATACACGCTGTAGACACTAACCGTGTATTCTGATATTGCAAAAACATTGCAAAAAAATAAAATTTTGCTGTGTTTTTTTTCTTCCCAATAGCATTTTCTGCGTTTTCATAAACGCTTTACATACTGTCCGTGTAGTCTGATATTGCAAAAACATTGCAATAAAAATAAATTTTGCTGTGTTTTTTTTTCCAATAGCATTTTCTGCGTTTTCTGCGTTTTCAGAATAAATCACTATCCGTTTATTCTGATATTGTAAAAACATTGCAAAAAATTTTAATTTTGCAGTGTTTTTTTTCTTCCCAATAGCATTTTCTGCGTTTTCATAAACGCTTTAGACACTGTACGTGTATTCTGCTATATACAAAAACACCCATTTAGGGCGAGATCATAAATTTTGAAAATATGAGGAGATCATCAAAAAGGGGACGTGGCCCGGGTCGTGGTGCTGCTGGTGGCGCTCCTGTTGCAGGTAGAGGATGTCGTCGATCTGTGCCAGCTACACGCACTAGTGAAACACCTTCCGCAGGTGCGAGTAGGCGACAGAGCCTGCAGCAGTATTTTGGCGCGCCTAATGAGGCTGTACGAATGTCGAGGCCAGGACAAGTACAGGCGATAGTAGATTGGGTTGCTGCTGACAGTGCCTCCGGTTCCTTCACATTGTCTCCCACCCAGTCTCCTGATGAAAGTTCAGAGTTGGCACCTGCAGCCGATGTCCATCAGTCTTTCACCTCACCCCCTTGCAAATCAGCCAATCAGTCTGAGCCCCAAATCATGCAGCAGTCTCTTCTGCTTTTTGATGACTCTGTTAGCAGGGTTTCCCAGGGCCATCCACCTAGCCCTGCCTCAGAAGTGGAAGAGATTGTGTGCACCGATGCCCAACCACTTATGTTTCATGATGAGTACATGGGAGGACCAACGCAGCACGTCTCGGATGATGACGAAACACAGGTGCCAACTGCTGCTGCTTTCGCCATTGTGCAGACCGACAAGGAGGGCAGGGGTGAATTTTGGGTGGAAGATGATGTGGAGGATGATGAGGTCCTTGACCCCACATGGAATCAACGTCATGCAGGTGACCAGTGTAGTTCAGAGGAAGAGGCGGTGGTCGCACAGAGCCACCAGCACAGCAGAAGAGGGAGCAGGGTGCAAAAGCGGAGCATCCGTCCCCTAGACAGTACGTCTGCTACTGCCCAACGCAGCAAGGGACCGAGCCCACCAAAGCCAGGTGCAAGGAGTTCCCTAGCATGGCAGTTCTTCAGACAATGTCCTGATGATCAGAGCTTGAAGCGAGGCATAAACGTTCTCAACCTGAGCACAACCTGCATGACCAGGCATCTAAGTGCAAAGCACGAGATGCAGTGGAGTAGACACCGCAAAAACCAAGAAAGGTCTCTGGCTCCTCCTGCTTCCTCTTCTGCTGCAGTCTCGGCCTCTTCATCCACCTCTGTAGTGACAGTGACACCTGCCAACCCACAAACAGAGGATCTGCCAGCAACACTACCACCTGGGTCACCAACCATCTCCACAATGTCCCATGGAAGCTTTCAGCTCTCTATTTCCCAAACACTGGAGCGGAAGAGGAAGTACCCCCCTAGCCACCCGCGATCCCTGGCCCTGAATGCCAGCATTTCAAAATTGCTCGCCTTTGAAATGCTGTCATTCCGTCTGGTGGAGACGCAGAGTTTTCAAAGGCTGATGTCATTGGCTGTCCCACAGTACGTCATGCCCAGCCGCCACTACTTTTCCAGACGAGCTATCCCTTCCCTGCACAACCAAGTGGGGGACAAAATCAGGTGTGCACTGCGCAACGCCATCTGTGGCAAGGTCCACCTAACGATGCGTGGACCAGTAAGCACGGTCAGGGACGTTATATCTCCCTAACAGCACACTGGGAAAATGTAGTGGCGGCTGGGCCTGAGGCGGATAGCAGTTTGGCGCATGTCCTTCCACCACCGAGGATTGCAGGGCACTTCAGTTTGCCTCCTGTTGCTAACTCCTCCTACTCCGCCTCCTCATCCTCTACCGCCTCCTCATCCGGTCAGCGTAACACCTTCACCACCAACCAGGGCTAAACAACAGCAGGCAGTTTTAAAACTTTCCTGTTTGGGGGAAAAACCCCACACCGCGCAGGAGTTGTGGAGGGACATGGAACAACAGACCGATGAGTGGTTGGTGGCAGTGAGCCTCAAGCCCGGCCTGGTGGTGTGCGATAATGGGCGAAATCTCGTAGCAGCTCTGGGCCTTGCCGGTTTGACGCACATCCCTTGCCTGGCGCATGTGCTGAACTTGGTGGTCCAGAGGTTCCTGAAGAATTACCCCGATATGCCAGAGCTGCTGCAGAAAAGGCGGGCCATCTGTGCGCACTTTCGGCGTTCTCACCCTGCTGCTGCTCGCCTGTCAGCGCTGCAGCGTAACTTCGGCCTTCCCGCTCACCGTCTCATATGTGACGTGCCCACAAGGTGGAACTCCACCTTGCACATGCTTGCCAGACTGTGCGAGCAGCAGCAGGCGATAGTGGAGTTTCAGCTGCAGCACGCACGCGTGAGTCGCTCTGCGGAACAGCACCACTTCTCCGCCAATAACTGGGCCTCCATGCGAGACCTGTGTGCCTTGTTGCGCTGTTTCGAGTACTCCACCAACATGGCCAGTGCCGATGACGCCGTTCTCACCGTTACTATCCCAGTTCTATGCCTCCTTGAAAAAACTCTTAAGGCGATGATGGAAGAGGATATGGCACAGGATGAGGGGGAGGAGGAGGAGGAGGAGGAAGAGGGTTCATTTCCAAGGCTTTCAGGGCAGTCATTTACAAGTGGCTACGAGGGTGGGTTCCTGCACCAACAAGCACCAGGTACACAATTGTCTGGCAGCAAGGGCACAGTTCTGGAGGATGACGAGGTGGAGGATGAGGAGGAGATGGAGGAGGAGGAGGAACCATGTTCACAGCAGGGTGGCACCCAGACCAGCTCATGTCCATCACTGGTGCGTGGCTGGGGGGATACAGAGGACACAGACGATACACCTCCCACAGAGGACAGCTTTTCCTTGCCTCTAGGCAGCCTGGCACACATGAGCGATTACATGCTGCAGTGTCTCCGCAACGACCGCCGAGTTGCCCACATTTTAACTGGTGCTGATTATTGGGTGGCCACCCTGCTGGATCCCAGTTACAAGGACAACGTGGCGTCCTTAATTACCTCACTGTAGCGTGATCGTAAGATGCGCGAGTACAAACGCACGCTGGTAGACGCGCTGCTGGTGGCATTCCCACTTGGAAGCGGGGGTACGGTGGAAGCACAAGGCGAAGGCAGAGGAGGAGGAAGAGGTCGCCAACGCAGCCGGGGCACTGCCAGCACCTCGCAAGGCAGGGTTAGCATAGCCGGAATGTGGAAAAGCTTTGTCGGCACGCCACAACAACCAGCACCACCAGCTGAGATGGAACGTCTTAGCAGGAGGCAGCATTTCACCAACATGGTGGAGCAGTATGTGTGCACACGCGTACACGTACTGCATGACGGGTCTGCCCCCTTCAACTTCTGGGTCTCCAAATTAGGCACATGGCCTGAGCTTGCCCTTTACGCCTTGGAGGTGCTGGCCTGCCCTGCCGCCAGTGTATTATCTGAACGTGTATTTAGCACGGCAGGGTGCGTTATCACAGACAAGCGCAGCCGCCTGTCCAGAGCCAATGTGGACAAGCTCACGTTCATTAAAATGAACCAGGCATGAATCCCACAGGACTTGGCCGTACCTTGTGCAGAATAGACACATATACCAGTGTTCTGACGAAAACTGTCTTGCTATCGGATAGTGTCCGGCCACTTACTGCGCAGGTGCAGTGCTTGCGCAGTACGGAGGACAAGGAGATTCACAAAATCTCCAAAGATGAACGTCGCCTACGCAGTGAGTGCAGGTTCAAGCCCGACCATCCAAGTGGACATACGGTAGCACATAGTAACAGGGCCCCTCACAGGCTCGCTTGGCTAGGCTTCAACCTCGGATGATGTGGCTTGAACCTGGAGTCACCGCGCATCGTCTTCGGAGAGTTTCAAAATCCCCTTGTCCTACGTACTGAGCAAGCGCAGTACAGGGCGGACACTATGCGACGGGGGACAGAATTCGACACATCATTCACCACTAGCATTACCCAGCCATTGTTGTATTTTTGAACCAGTGTTGGCTACCTCGTCCTCCTCCACCGCCGCTTCCACCTACACCGCCACATCCACCGCCACCTCAACCTCCTACTCCATTTGAATTTCGTCCTCCTAGGTCAAGATTATAATTTTTTCATTTTTTTTAAATTTCCAAGTATTTTATTTTCCCACTATCTTATCCATTGAATTGAATAATTCTTTCCAGAAAGTGCGTATTCTGGGGTATTCCCACCATATGTGCGGCATCGTGTCCGCTCAACTCTAGTCACTGCGGCAAACAAGAAAGACAAACGGGCAACTCCGAGACATCAAAAGACACCTACGGCACCTGGTATTCCCAGGCGGTCTCCCATCCAGGTACTAACCAGGCCCGACCCTGCTTAGCCTTTGAGATCAGATGAGATTGGGTGCTTTCAGGCTGACATGGCCGTTGGCAGTTCTTTAATTGCCCGCCTTCTGCCTCTTGAAAATAAAAACGGATTGGTCACCGCGGCAAACAAGAAGACAAAAACGGACAAATCCAACAAAAAAATGCCTACGGCACCTGGTATTCCCAGGCGGTCTCCCATCCAGGTACTAACCAGGGCCGACCCTGCTTAGCCTCCGAGATCAGACGAGATCGGGCGCTTTCAGGGTGATGTGGCCGTAGGCGATCTCTGTGGTCACTCTCCCCTTTTGACAAAAACCTGGAGGGGCACGCGGCAAACAAGACAAAACACGTCGGGCCAACAAGAAAAAAGCCTACGGCACCTGGTATTCCCAGGCGGTCTCCCATCCAGGTACTAACCAGGCCCGACCCTGCTTAGCCTTCGAGATCAGACGAGATCGGGCGCTTTCAGGCTGATGTGGCCGTAGGCAGTTCTTTAACTTCCCGCCTTCCGCCTCTTGAAAAAAAAACGGATTGGTCACCGCGGCAAACAAGAAAGACAAACGGGCAACTCCGAGACAACAAAATACACCTACGGCACCTGGTATTCCCAGGCGGTCTCCCATCCAGGTACTAACCAGGCCCGACCCTGCTAAGCCTTCAGAGATCAGATGAGATCGGGCGCTTTCAGGGTGATATGGCCGTAGGCAGATCTTTAACTGCCCGCCTTCCGCCTCTTGAAAAAAAACGGATTGGTCACCGCGGCAAACAAGAAAGACAAAAAGGCAACTCCGAGACAACAAAAGACGCCTACGGCACATGGTATTCCAAGGCGGTCTCCCATCCAGGTACTAACCAGGCCCGACCCTGCTTAGCCTCCGAGATCGGGCGCTTTCAGGCTGATATGGCCGTAGGCGATCTCTGTGGTCACTCTCAACCCTTTTGAAAAAAAAACGGATTGGTCACCGCGGCAAACAAGAAAGACAAACGGGCAACTCCGAGACAACAAAAGACGCCTACGGCACCTGGTATTCCCAGGCGGTCTCCCATCCAGGTACTAACCAGGCCCGACCCTGCTTAACCTCCGAGATCAGACGAGATCGGGCGCTTTCAGGGTGATATGGCCGTAGGCAGTTCTTTAACTGCCCGCCTTCCACCTCTTGAAAAAAAAACTGATTGGTCACCGCGGAAAACAAGAAAGACAAACGGGCAACGCCGAGACAACAAAAGACGCCTACGGCACCTGGTATTCCCAGGCGGTCTCCCATCCAGGTACTAACCAGGCCCGACCCTGCTTAGCCTCCGAGATCAGACGAGATCGGGCGTTTTCAGGGTGATGTGGCCGTAGGCAGTTCTTTAACTGCCCGCCTTCCGCCTCTTTTGACAAAAACCTGGAGGGCAACGAGAGACAAAACACGTCGACGCCAACGCCAACAAGAAAAAAGCCTACGCACCTGGTATTCCCAGGCGGTCTCCCATCCAGGTACTAACCAGGCCCGACCCTGCTTAGCCTCCGAGACCAGACGAGATCGGGCGCTTTCAGGCTGATATGGCCGTAGGCGATCTCTGTGGTCACTCTCAACCCTTTTGAAAAAAAAAAAACGGATTGGTCACCGCAGCAAACAAGAAAGACAAACAGGCAACTCCGAGACAACAAAAAACCTACGGCACCTGGTATTCCCAGGCGGTCTCCCATCCAGGTACTAACCAGACCAGACCCTGCTTAGCCTCCGAGATCAGAAGAGATCGGGTGCTTTCAGGCTGATATGGCCGTAGGCAGTTCTTTAACTGCCCGCTGCCCGCCGCCCGCCTTCCGCCTCTTGAAAAAAAAACGTATTGGTCACCACGGCAAACAAGAAAGACAAACGGGAAACTACGAGACAACAAAAGACGCCTACGGCACCTGGTATTCCCAGGCGGTCTCCCATCTAGGTACTAACCAGGCCCGACCCTGCTTAGCCTCCGAGTTCAGACGAGATCGGGCGCTTTCAGGCTGATATGGCCGTAGGCAGATCTTTAACTTCCCGCCTTCCGCCTCTTGAAAAAAAAACGGATTGGTCATCGCGGCAAACAAGAAAGACAAACGGGCAACTCCGAGACAAAAGACGCCTAAAGCACCTGGTATTCCCAGGCGGTCTCCCATCCAGGTACTAACCAGGCCCGACCCTGCTTAGCCTCCGAGATCAGACGAGATTGGGCGCTTTCAGGCTGATATGGCCGTAGGCAGTTCTTTAACTTCCCGCCTTCCGCCTCTTGAAAAAAAACGGATTGGTCACCACGGCAAACAAGAAAGACAAATGGGCAACTCCGAAAAAACAAAAGACGCCTACGGCACCTGGTATTCCAAGGCGTTTTCTTCTATCCAGGTACTAACCAGGCCCAACCCTGCTTAGCCTCCGAGATCAGACGAGATCGGGCGCTTTCAGGGTGATGTGGCCGTAGGCGATCTCTGTGGTCACTCTCAACCCTTTTGACAAAAACCTGGAGGGGCACCGAGACGACAAAACACGTCGACGCCAACAAGAAAAAAGCCTACGGCACCTGGTATTCCCAGGCGGTCTCCCATCCAGGTACTAACCAGGCCCGACCCTGCTTAGCCTCCGAGATCAGACGAGATCGGGCGCTTTCAGGGTGATGTGGCCGTAGGCGATCTCTGTGGTCACTCTCAACCCTTTTGACAAAAACCTGGAGGGGCAACGAGACGACAAAACACGTCGACGCCAACAAGGAAAAAAGCCTACGGCACCTGGTATTCCCAGGCGGTCTCCCATCCAGGTACTAACCAGGCCCGACCCTGCTTAGCCTCCGAGATCAGACGAGATCGGGCGCTTTCAGGGTGATGTGGCCGTAGGCGATCTCTGTGGTCACTCTCAACCCTTTTGACAAAAACCTGGAGGGGCAACGAGAAAGACAAACGGGCAACTCTGAGACAACAAAATACGCCTACGGCACCTGGTATTCCCAGGCGGTCTCCCATCCAGGTACTAACCAGGCCCGACCCTGCTTAGCCTCCGAGATCAGACGAGATTGGGCGCTTTCAGGGTGATGTGGCCGTAGGCGATCTCTGTGGTCACTCTCAACCCCTTTGACAAAAACCTGGAGGGGCAACGAGACGACAAAACACGTCGACGCCACAAAAGACGCCTACGGCACCTGGTATTCCCAGGCGGTCTCCCATCCAGGCCCGACCCTGCTTAGCCTCCGAGATCAGACGAGATCGGGTGCTTTCAGGGTGATGTGGCCGTAGGCGTTCTCTGTGGTCACGCTCAACCCTTTTGACAAAAAAACGGATTGGTCACCGAGGCAAACAAGAAAGACAAACGGGCAACTCCGAGACAACAAAAGACGCCTACGGCACCTGGTATTCCCAGGCGGTCTCCCATCCAGGTACTAACCAGGCCCGACCCTGCTTAGCCTCCGAGATCAGACGAGATCGGGCGCTTTCAGGGTGATGTGGCCGTAGGCGATCTCTGTGGTCACTCTCAACCCTTTTGACAAAAACCTGGAGGGGCAACGAGACGACAAAACACGTGGACGCCAACAAGAAAAAAGCCTACGGCACCTGGTATTCCCAGGCGGTCTCCCATCCAGGTACTAACCAGGCCCGACCCTGCTTAGCCTCCGAGATCAGACGAGATCGGGCGCTTTCAGGGTGATGTGGCCGTAGGCGATCTCTGTGGTCACTCTCAACCCTTTTGACAAAAACCTGGAGGGGCAACGAGACGACAAAACACGTCGACGCCAACAAGAAAAAGCCTACGGCACCTGGTATTCCCAGGCGGTCTCCCATCCAGGTACTAACCAGGCCCGACCCTGCTTAGCCTCCGAGATCAGACGAGATCGGGCGCTTTCAGGGTGATGTGGCCGTAGGCGATCTCTGTGGTCACTCTCAACCCTTTTGACAAAAACCTGGAGGGGCAACGAGAGGACAAAACACGTCGACGCCAACAAGAAAAAAGCCTACGGCACCTGGTATTCCCAGGCGGTCTCCCATCCAGGTACTAACCAGGCCCGACCCTGCTTAGCCTCCGAGATCAGACGAGATCGGGCGCTTTCAGGGTGATGTGGCCGTAGGCGATCTCTGTGGTCACTCTCAACCCTTTTGACAAAAACCTGGAGGGGCAACGAGACGACAAAACACGTCGACGCCAACAAGAAAAAAGCCTACGGCACCTGGTATTCCCAGGCGGTCTCCCATCCAGGTACTAACCAGGCCCGACCCTGCTTAGCCTCCGAGATCAGACGAGATCGGGCGCTTTCAGGGTGATGTGGCCGTAGGCGATCTCTGTGGTCACTCTCAACCCTTTTGACAAAAACCTGGAGGGGCAACGAGAGGACAAAAAACACGTCGACTCCAACAAGGAAAAAGCCTACGGCACCTGGTATTCCCAGGCGGTCTCCCATCCAGGTACTAACCAGGCCCGACCCTGCTTAGCCTCCGAGATCAGACGAGATTGGGCGCTTTCAGGGTGATGTGGCCGTAGGCGATCTCTGTGGTCACTCTCAACCCTTTTGAAAAAAAAAACGGATTGGTCACCGCGGCAAACATGAAACACGTCAACGCCAACAAGGAAAAAGCCTACGGCACCTGGTATTCCCAGGCGGTCTCCCATCCAGGTACTAACCAGGCCCGACCCTGCTTAGCCTCCGAGATCAGACGAGATCGGGTGCTTTCAGGGTGATGTGGCCGTAGGCGATCTCTGTGGTCACTCTCAACCCTTTTGAAAAAAAACGGATTGGTCACCGCGGCAAACAAGAAAGACAAATGGGCAACTCCGAAAAAAAAAAACGCCTACGGCACCTGGTATTCCCAGGCGTTTTCTTCTATCCAGGTACTAACCAGGCCCGACCCTGCTTAGCCTCCGAGATCAGACGAGATCGGGCGCTTTCAGGGTGATGTGGCCGTAGGCGATCTCTGTGGTCACTCTCAACCCTTTTGACAAAAACCTGGAGGGGCAACGAGAAGACAAAACACGTCAACGCCAACAAGAAAAAAGCCTACGGCACCTGGTATTCCCAGGCGGTCTCCCATCCAGGTACTAACCAGGCCCGACCCTGCTTAGCCTCCGAGATCAGACGAGATCGGGCGCTTTCAGGGTGATGTGGCCGTAGGCGATCTCTGTGGTCACTCTCAACCCTTTTGACAAAAACCTGGAGGGGCAACGAGACAACAAAACACGTCGACGCCAACAAGAAAAAAGCCTACGGCACCTGGTATTCCCAGGCGGTCTCCCATCCAGGTACTAACCAGGCCCGACCCTGCTTAGCCTCCGAGATCAGACGAGATCGGGCGCTTTCAGGGTGATGTGGCCGTAGGCGATCTCTGTGGTCACTCTCAACCCTCTTGACAAAAACCTGGAGGGGCAACGAGAGGACAAAACACGTCAACGCCAACAAGAAAAAAGCCTACGGCACCTGGTATTCCCAGGCGGTCTCCCATCCAGGTACTAACCAGGCCCGACCCTGCTTAGCCTCCGAGATCAGACGAGATCGGGCGCTTTCAGGGTGATGTGGCCGTAGGCGATCTCTGTGGTCACTCTCAACCCTTTTGAAAAAAAACCTGGAGGGGCAACGAGAGGACAAAAACACGTCGACGCCAACTCTGAGACAACAAAAGACGCCTACGGCACCTGGTATTCCCAGGCGGTCTCCCATTCCAGGTACTAACCAGGCCCGACCCTGCTTAGCCTCCGAGATCAGACGAGATCGGGCGCTTTCAGGGTGATATGGCCGTAGGCGATCTTTGTGGTCACTCTCAACCCTTTTGAAAAAAAAACTGGATTGGCAACGAGACAACAAAACACGTCGACGCCAACAACAAAAGAGCCTACGGCACCTGGTATTCCCAGGCGGTCTCCCATCCAGGTACTAACCAGGCCCGACCCTGCTTAGCCTCCGAGATCAGACGAGATCGGGCGCTTTCAGGGTGATGTGGCCGTAGGCGATCTCTGTGGTCACTCTCAACCCTTTTGACAAAAACCTGGAGGGGCAACGAGAGGACAAAACACGTCGACGCCAACAAGAAAAAAGCCTACGGCACCTGGTATTCCCAGGCGGTCTCCCATCCAGGTACTAACCAGGCCCGACCCTGCTTAGCCTCCGAGATCAGACGAGATCGGGCGCTTTCAGGGTGATGTGGCCGTAGGCGATCTCTGTGGTCACTCTCAACCCTTTTGACAAAAACCTGGAGGGGCAACGAGACGACAAAACACGTCGACGCCAACAAGAAAAAAGCCTACGGCACCTGGTATTCCCAGGCGGTCTCCCATCCAGGTACTAACCAGGCCCGACCCTGCTTAGCCTCCGAGATCAGACGAGATCGGGCGCTTTCAGGGTGATGTGGCCGTAGGCGATCTCTGTGGTCACTCTCAACCCTTTTGACAAAAACCTGGAGGGGCAACGAGACGACAAAACACGTCGACGCCAACAAGAAAAAAGCCTACGGCACCTGGTATTCCCAGGCGGTCTCCCATCCAGGTACTAACCAGGCCCGACCCTGCTTAGCCTCCGAGATCAGACGAGATCGGGCGCTTTCAGGGTGATGTGGCCGTAGGCGATCTCTGTGGTCACTCTCAACCCTTTTGACAAAAACCTGGAGGGGCAACGAGACGACAAAACACGTCGACGCCAACAAGAAAAAAGCCTACGGCACCTGGTATTCCCAGGCGGTCTCCCATCCAGGTACTAACCAGGCCCGACCCTGCTTAGCCTCCGAGATCAGACGAGATCGGGCGCTTTCAGGGTGATGTGGCCGTAGGCGATCTCTGTGGTCACTCTCAACCCTTTTGACAAAAACCTGGAGGGGCAACGAGACGACAAAACACGTCGACGCCAACAAGAAAAAAGCCTACGGCACCTGGTATTCCCAGGCGGTCTCCCATCCAGGTACTAACCAGGCCCGACCCTGCTTAGCCTCCGAGATCAGACGAGATCGGGCGCTTTCAGGGTGATGTGGCCGTAGGCGATCTCTGTGGTCACTCTCAACCCTTTTGACAAAAACCTGGAGGGGCAACGAGACGACAAAACACGTCGACGCCAACAAGAAAAAAGCCTACGGCACCTGGTATTCCCAGGCGGTCTCCCATCCAGGTACTAACCAGGCCCGACCCTGCTTAGCCTCCGAGATCAGACGAGATCGGGCGCTTTCAGGGTGATGTGGCCGTAGGCGATCTCTGTGGTCACTCTCAACCCTTTTGACAAAAACCTGGAGGGGCAACAAGACGACAAAACACGTCGACGCCAACAAGAAAAAAGCCTACGGCACCTGGTATTCCCAGGCGGTCTCCCATCCAGGTACTAACCAGGCCCGACCCTGCTTAGCCTCCGAGATCAGACGAGATCGGGCGCTTTCAGGGTGATGTGGCCGTAGGCGATCTCTGTGGTCACTCTCAACCCTTTTGACAAAAACCTGGAGGGGCAACGAGAGGACAAAACACGTCGACGCCAACAAGAAAAAAGCCTACGGCACCTGGTATTCCCAGGCGGTCTCCCATCCAGGTACTAACCAGGCCCGACCCTGCTTAGCCTCCGAGATCAGACGAGATCGGGCGCTTTCAGGGTGATGTGGCCGTAGGCGATCTCTGTGGTCACTCTCAACCCTTTTGACAAAAACCTGGAGGGGCACCGAGAGGACAAAACACGTCGACGCCAACAAGAAAAAAGCCTACGGCACCTGGTATTCCCAGGCGGTCTCCCATCCAGGTACTAACCAGGCCCGACCCTGCTTAGCCTCCGAGATCAGACGAGATCGGGCGCTTTCAGGGTGATGTGGCCGTAGGCGATCTCTGTGGTCACTCTCAACCCTTTTGACAAAAACCTGGAGGGGCAACGAGACGACAAAACACGTCGACGCCAACAAGAAAAAAGCCTACGGCACCTGGTATTCCCAGGCGGTCTCCCATCCAGGTACTAACCAGGCCCGACCCTGCTTAGCCTCCGAGATCAGACGAGATCGGGCGCTTTCAGGGTGATGTGGCCGTAGGCGATCTCTGTGGTCACTCTCAACCCTTTTGACAAAAACCTGGAGGGGCAACGAGAGGACAAAACACGTCGACGCCAACAAGAAAAAAGCCTACGGCACCTGGTATTCCCAGGCGGTCTCCCATCCAGGTACTAACCAGGCCCGACCCTGCTTAGCCTCCGAGATCAGACGAGATCGGGCGCTTTCAGGGTGATGTGGCCGTAGGCGATCTCTGTGGTCACTCTCAACCCTTTTGACAAAAACCTGGAGGGGCAACGAGACGACAAAACACGTCGACGCCAACAAGAAAAAAGCCTACGGCACCTGGTATTCCCAGGCGGTCTCCCATCCAGGTACTAACCAGGCCCGACCCTGCTTAGCCTCCGAGATCAGACGAGATCGGGCGCTTTCAGGGTGATGTGGCCGTAGGCGATCTCTGTGGTCACTCTCAACCCTTTTGACAAAAACCTGGAGGGGCAACGAGACGACAAAACACGTCGACGCCAACAAGAAAAAAGCCTACGGCACCTGGTATTCCCAGGCGGTCTCCCATCCAGGTACTAACCAGGCCCGACCCTGCTTAGCCTCCGAGATCAGACGAGATCGGGCGCTTTCAGGGTGATGTGGCCGTAGGCGATCTCTGTGGTCACTCTCAACCCTTTTGACAAAAACCTGGAGGGGCAACGAGACGACAAAACACGTCGACGCCAACAAGAAAAAAGCCTACGGCACCTGGTATTCCCAGGCGGTCTCCCATCCAGGTACTAACCAGGCCCGACCCTGCTTAGCCTCCGAGATCAGACGAGATCGGGCGCTTTCAGGGTGATGTGGCCGTAGGCGATCTCTGTGGTCACTCTCAACCCTTTTGACAAAAACCTGGAGGGGCAACGAGAGGACAAAACACGTCGACGCCAACAAGAAAAAAGCCTACGGCACCTGGTATTCCCAGGCGGTCTCCCATCCAGGTACTAACCAGGCCCGACCCTGCTTAGCCTCCGAGATCAGACGAGATCGGGCGCTTTCAGGGTGATGTGGCCGTAGGCGATCTCTGTGGTCACTCTCAACCCTTTTGACAAAAACCTGGAGGGGCAACGAGAGGACAAAACACGTCGACGCCAACAAGAAAAAAGCCTACGGCACCTGGTATTCCCAGGCGGTCTCCCATCCAGGTACTAACCAGGCCCGACCCTGCTTAGCCTCCGAGATCAGACGAGATCGGGCGCTTTCAGGGTGATGTGGCCGTAGGCGATCTCTGTGGTCACTCTCAACCCTTTTGACAAAAACCTGGAGGGGCAACGAGAGGACAAAACACGTCGACGCCAACAAGAAAAAAGCCTACGGCACCTGGTATTCCCAGGCGGTCTCCCATCCAGGTACTAACCAGGCCCGACCCTGCTTAGCCTCCGAGATCAGACGAGATCGGGCGCTTTCAGGGTGATGTGGCCGTAGGCGATCTCTGTGGTCACTCTCAACCCTTTTGACAAAAACCTGGAGGGGCAACGAGAGGACAAAACACGTCGACGCCAACAAGAAAAAAGCCTACGGCACCTGGTATTCCCAGGCGGTCTCCCATCCAGGTACTAACCAGGCCCGACCCTGCTTAGCCTCCGAGATCAGACGAGATCGGGCGCTTTCAGGGTGATGTGGCCGTAGGCGATCTCTGTGGTCACTCTCAACCCTTTTGACAAAAACCTGGAGGGGCAACGAGACGACAAAACACGTCGACGCCAACAAGAAAAAAGCCTACGGCACCTGGTATTCCCAGGCGGTCTCCCATCCAGGTACTAACCAGGCCCGACCCTGCTTAGCCTCCGAGATCAGACGAGATCGGGCGCTTTCAGGGTGATGTGGCCGTAGGCGATCTCTGTGGTCACTCTCAACCCTTTTGACAAAAACCTGGAGGGGGCAACGAGACGACAAAACACGTCGACGCCAACAAGAAAAAAGCCTACGGCACCTGGTATTCCCAGGCGGTCTCCCATCCAGGTACTAACCAGGCCCGACCCTGCTTAGCCTCCGAGATCAGACGAGATCGGGCGCTTTCAGGGTGATGTGGCCGTAGGCGATCTCTGTGGTCACTCTCAACCCTTTTGACAAAAACCTGGAGGGGCAACGAGACGACAAAACACGTCGACGCCAACAAGAAAAAAGCCTACGGCACCTGGTATTCCCAGGCGGTCTCCCATCCAGGTACTAACCAGGCCCGACCCTGCTTAGCCTCCGAGATCAGACGAGATCGGGCGCTTTCAGGGTGATGTGGCCGTAGGCGATCTCTGTGGTCACTCTCAACCCTTTTGACAAAAACCTGGAGGGGCAACGAGACGACAAAACACGTCGACGCCAACAAGAAAAAAGCCTACGGCACCTGGTATTCCCAGGCGGTCTCCCATCCAGGTACTAACCAGGCCCGACCCTGCTTAGCCTCCGAGATCAGACGAGATCGGGCGCTTTCAGGGTGATGTGGCCGTAGGCGATCTCTGTGGTCACTCTCAACCCTTTTGACAAAAACCTGGAGGGGCAACGAGACGACAAAACACGTCGACGCCAACAAGAAAAAAGCCTACGGCACCTGGTATTCCCAGGCGGTCTCCCATCCAGGTACTAACCAGGCCCGACCCTGCTTAGCCTCCGAGATCAGACGAGATCGGGCGCTTTCAGGGTGATGTGGCCGTAGGCGATCTCTGTGGTCACTCTCAACCCTTTTGACAAAAACCTGGAGGGGCAACGAGAGGACAAAACACGTCGACGCCAACAAGAAAAAAGCCTACGGCACCTGGTATTCCCAGGCGGTCTCCCATCCAGGTACTAACCAGGCCCGACCCTGCTTAGCCTCCGAGATCAGACGAGATCGGGCGCTTTCAGGGTGATGTGGCCGTAGGCGATCTCTGTGGTCACTCTCAACCCTTTTGACAAAAACCTGGAGGGGCAACGAGACGACAAAACACGTCGACGCCAACAAGAAAAAAGCCTACGGCACCTGGTATTCCCAGGCGGTCTCCCATCCAGGTACTAACCAGGCCCGACCCTGCTTAGCCTCCGAGATCAGACGAGATCGGGCGCTTTCAGGGTGATGTGGCCGTAGGCGATCTCTGTGGTCACTCTCAACCCTTTTGACAAAAACCTGGAGGGGCAACGAGAAGACAAAACACGTCGACGCCAACAAGAAAAAAGCCTACGGCACCTGGTATTCCCAGGCGGTCTCCCATCCAGGTACTAACCAGGCCCGACCCTGCTTAGCCTCCGAGATCAGACGAGATCGGGCGCTTTCAGGGTGATGTGGCCGTAGGCGATCTCTGTGGTCACTCTCAACCCTTTTGACAAAAACCTGGAGGGGCAACGAGACGACAAAACACGTCGACGCCAACAAGAAAAAAGCCTACGGCACCTGGTATTCCCAGGCGGTCTCCCATCCAGGTACTAACCAGGCCCGACCCTGCTTAGCCTCCGAGATCAGACGAGATCGGGCGCTTTCAGGGTGATGTGGCCGTAGGCGATCTCTGTGGTCACTCTCAACCCTTTTGACAAAAACCTGGAGGGGCAACGAGAGGACAAAACACGTCGACGCCAACAAGAAAAAAGCCTACGGCACCTGGTATTCCCAGGCGGTCTCCCATCCAGGTACTAACCAGGCCCGACCCTGCTTAGCCTCCGAGATCAGACGAGATCGGGCGCTTTCAGGGTGATGTGGCCGTAGGCGATCTCTGTGGTCACTCTCAACCCTTTTGACAAAAACCTGGAGGGGCAACGAGACGACAAAACACGTCGACGCCAACAAGAAAAAAGCCTACGGCACCTGGTATTCCCAGGCGGTCTCCCATCCAGGTACTAACCAGGCCCGACCCTGCTTAGCCTCCGAGATCAGACGAGATCGGGCGCTTTCAGGGTGATGTGGCCGTAGGCGATCTCTGTGGTCACTCTCAACCCTTTTGACAAAAACCTGGAGGGGCAACGAGACGACAAAACACGTCGACGCCAACAAGAAAAAAGCCTACGGCACCTGGTATTCCCAGGCGGTCTCCCATCCAGGTACTAACCAGGCCCGACCCTGCTTAGCCTCCGAGATCAGACGAGATCGGGCGCTTTCAGGGTGATGTGGCCGTAGGCGATCTCTGTGGTCACTCTCAACCCTTTTGACAAAAACCTGGAGGGGCAACGAGACGACAAAACACGTCGACGCCAACAAGAAAAAAGCCTACGGCACCTGGTATTCCCAGGCGGTCTCCCATCCAGGTACTAACCAGGCCCGACCCTGCTTAGCCTCCGAGATCAGACGAGATCGGGCGCTTTCAGGGTGATGTGGCCGTAGGCGATCTCTGTGGTCACTCTCAACCCTTTTGACAAAAACCTGGAGGGGCAACGAGAGGACAAAACACGTCGACGCCAACAAGAAAAAAGCCTACGGCACCTGGTATTCCCAGGCGGTCTCCCATCCAGGTACTAACCAGGCCCGACCCTGCTTAGCCTCCGAGATCAGACGAGATCGGGCGCTTTCAGGGTGATGTGGCCGTAGGCGATCTCTGTGGTCACTCTCAACCCTTTTGACAAAAACCTGGAGGGGCAACGAGACGACAAAACACGTCGACGCCAACAAGAAAAAAGCCTACGGCACCTGGTATTCCCAGGCGGTCTCCCATCCAGGTACTAACCAGGCCCGACCCTGCTTAGCCTCCGAGATCAGACGAGATCGGGCGCTTTCAGGGTGATGTGGCCGTAGGCGATCTCTGTGGTCACTCTCAACCCTTTTGACAAAAACCTGGAGGGGGCAACGAGACGACAAAACACGTCGACGCCAACAAGAAAAAAGCCTACGGCACCTGGTATTCCCAGGCGGTCTCCCATCCAGGTACTAACCAGGCCCGACCCTGCTTAGCCTCCGAGATCAGACGAGATCGGGCGCTTTCAGGGTGATGTGGCCGTAGGCGATCTCTGTGGTCACTCTCAACCCTTTTGACAAAAACCTGGAGGGGCAACGAGACGACAAAACACGTCGACGCCAACAAGAAAAAAGCCTACGGCACCTGGTATTCCCAGGCGGTCTCCCATCCAGGTACTAACCAGGGGCAACGAGAGACAAAACACGTCGACGACAAAAACCTGGAGGGGCAACGAGACGACAAAACACGTCGACGCCAACAAGAAAAAAGCCTACGGCACCTGGTATTCCCAGGCGGTCTCCCATCCAGGTACTAACCAGGCCCGACCCTGCTTAGCCTCCGAGATCAGACGAGATCGGGCGCTTTCAGGGTGATGTGGCCGTAGGCGATCTCTGTGGTCACTCTCAACCCTTTTGACAAAAACCTGGAGGGGGCAACGAGACGACAAAACACGTCGACGCCAACAAGAAAAAAGCCTACGGCACCTGGTATTCCCAGGCGGTCTCCCATCCAGGTACTAACCAGGCCCGACCCTGCTTAGCCTCCGAGATCAGACGAGATCGGGCGCTTTCAGGGTGATGTGGCCGTAGGCGATCTCTGTGGTCACTCTCAACCCTTTTGACAAAAACCTGGAGGGGCAACGAGACGACAAAACACGTCGACGCCAACAAGAAAAAAGCCTACGGCACCTGGTATTCCCAGGCGGTCTCCCATCCAGGTACTAACCAGGCCCGACCCTGCTTAGCCTCCGAGATCAGACGAGATCGGGCGCTTTCAGGGTGATGTGGCCGTAGGCGATCTCTGTGGTCACTCTCAACCCTTTTGACAAAAACCTGGAGGGGCAACGAGAGGACAAAACACGTCGACGCCAACAAGAAAAAAGCCTACGGCACCTGGTATTCCCAGGCGGTCTCCCATCCAGGTACTAACCAGGCCCGACCCTGCTTAGCCTCCGAGATCAGACGAGATCGGGCGCTTTCAGGGTGATGTGGCCGTAGGCGATCTCTGTGGTCACTCTCAACCCTTTTGACAAAAACCTGGAGGGGCAACGAGACGACAAAACACGTCGACGCCAACAAGAAAAAAGCCTACGGCACCTGGTATTCCCAGGCGGTCTCCCATCCAGGTACTAACCAGGCCCGACCCTGCTTAGCCTCCGAGATCAGACGAGATCGGGCGCTTTCAGGGTGATGTGGCCGTAGGCGATCTCTGTGGTCACTCTCAACCCTTTTGACAAAAACCTGGAGGGGCAACGAGACGACAAAACACGTCGACGCCAACAAGAAAAAAGCCTACGGCACCTGGTATTCCCAGGCGGTCTCCCATCCAGGTACTAACCAGGCCCGACCCTGCTTAGCCTCCGAGATCAGACGAGATCGGGCGCTTTCAGGGTGATGTGGCCGTAGGCGATCTCTGTGGTCACTCTCAACCCTTTTGACAAAAAACTGGAGGGGCAACGAGACGACAAAACACGTCGACGCCAACAAGAAAAAAGCCTACGGCACCTGGTATTCCCAGGCGGTCTCCCATCCAGGTACTAACCAGGCCCGACCCTGCTTAGCCTCCGAGATCAGACGAGATCGGGCGCTTTCAGGGTGATGTGGCCGTAGGCGATCTCTGTGGTCACTCTCAACCCTTTTGACAAAAACCTGGAGGGGCAACGAGACGACAAAACACGTCGACGCCAACAAGAAAAAAGCCTACGGCACCTGGTATTCCCAGGCGGTCTCCCATCCAGGTACTAACCAGGCCCGACCCTGCTTAGCCTCCGAGATCAGACGAGATCGGGCGCTTTCAGGGTGATGTGGCCGTAGGCGATCTCTGTGGTCACTCTCAACCCTTTTGACAAAAACCTGGAGGGGCAACGAGAAGACAAAACACGTCAACGCCAACAAGAAAAAAGCCTACGGCACCTGGTATTCCCAGGCGGTCTCCCATCCAGGTACTAACCAGGCCCGACCCTGCTTAGCCTCCGAGATCAGACGAGATCGGGCGCTTTCAGGGTGATGTGGCCGTAGGCGATCTCTGTGGTCACTCTCAACCCTTTTGACAAAAACCTGGAGGGGCAACGAGACGACAAAACACGTCGACGCCAACAAGAAAAAAGCCTACGGCACCTGGTATTCCCAGGCGGTCTCCCATCCAGGTACTAACCAGGCCCGACCCTGCTTAGCCTCCGAGATCAGACGAGATCGGGCGCTTTCAGGGTGATGTGGCCGTAGGCGATCTCTGTGGTCACTCTCAACCCTTTTGACAAAAACCTGGAGGGGCAACGAGACGACAAAACACGTCGACGCCAACAAGAAAAAAGCCTACGGCACCTGGTATTCCCAGGCGGTCTCCCATCCAGGTACTAACCAGGCCCGACCCTGCTTAGCCTCCGAGATCAGACGAGATCGGGCGCTTTCAGGGTGATGTGGCCGTAGGCGATCTCTGTGGTCACTCTCAACCCTTTTGACAAAAACCTGGAGGGGCAACGAGACGACAAAACACGTCGACGCCAACAAGAAAAAAGCCTACGGCACCTGGTATTCCCAGGCGGTCTCCCATCCAGGTACTAACCAGGCCCGACCCTGCTTAGCCTCCGAGATCAGACGAGATCGGGCGCTTTCAGGGTGATGTGGCCGTAGGCGATCTCTGTGGTCACTCTCAACCCTTTTGACAAAAACCTGGAGGGGCAACGAGACGACAAAACACGTCGACGCCAACAAGAAAAAAGCCTACGGCACCTGGTATTCCCAGGCGGTCTCCCATCCAGGTACTAACCAGGCCCGACCCTGCTTAGCCTCCGAGATCAGACGAGATCGGGCGCTTTCAGGGTGATGTGGCCGTAGGCGATCTCTGTGGTCACTCTCAACCCTTTTGACAAAAACCTGGAGGGGCAACGAGACGACAAAACACGTCGACGCCAACAAGAAAAAAGCCTACGGCACCTGGTATTCCCAGGCGGTCTCCCATCCAGGTACTAACCAGGCCCGACCCTGCTTAGCCTCCGAGATCAGACGAGATCGGGCGCTTTCAGGGTGATGTGGCCGTAGGCGATCTCTGTGGTCACTCTCAACCCTTTTGACAAAAACCTGGAGGGGCAACGAGACGACAAAACACGTCGACGCCAACAAGAAAAAAGCCTACGGCACCTGGTATTCCCAGGCGGTCTCCCATCCAGGTACTAACCAGGCCCGACCCTGCTTAGCCTCCGAGATCAGACGAGATCGGGCGCTTTCAGGGTGATGTGGCCGTAGGCGATCTCTGTGGTCACTCTCAACCCTTTTGACAAAAACCTGGAGGGGCAACGAGAGGACAAAACACGTCGACGCCAACAAGAAAAAAGCCTACGGCACCTGGTATTCCCAGGCGGTCTCCCATCCAGGTACTAACCAGGCCCGACCCTGCTTAGCCTCCGAGATCAGACGAGATCGGGCGCTTTCAGGGTGATGTGGCCGTAGGCGATCTCTGTGGTCACTCTCAACCCTTTTGACAAAAACCTGGAGGGGCAACGAGACGACAAAACACGTCGACGCCAACAAGAAAAAAGCCTACGGCACCTGGTATTCCCAGGCGGTCTCCCATCCAGGTACTAACCAGGCCCGACCCTGCTTAGCCTCCGAGATCAGACGAGATCGGGCGCTTTCAGGGTGATGTGGCCGTAGGCGATCTCTGTGGTCACTCTCAACCCTTTTGACAAAAACCTGGAGGGGCAACGAGACGACAAAACACGTCGACGCCAACAAGAAAAAAGCCTACGGCACCTGGTATTCCCAGGCGGTCTCCCATCCAGGTACTAACCAGGCCCGACCCTGCTTAGCCTCCGAGATCAGACGAGATCGGGCGCTTTCAGGGTGATGTGGCCGTAGGCGATCTCTGTGGTCACTCTCAACCCTTTTGACAAAAACCTGGAGGGGCAACGAGACGACAAAACACGTCAACGCCAACAAGAAAAAAGCCTACGGCACCTGGTATTCCCAGGCGGTCTCCCATCCAGGTACTAACCAGGCCCGACCCTGCTTAGCCTCCGAGATCAGACGAGATCGGGCGCTTTCAGGGTGATGTGGCCGTAGGCGATCTCTGTGGTCACTCTCAACCCTTTTGACAAAAACCTGGAGGGGCAACGAGACGACAAAACACGTCGACGCCAACAAGAAAAAAGCCTACGGCACCTGGTATTCCCAGGCGGTCTCCCATCCAGGTACTAACCAGGCCCGACCCTGCTTAGCCTCCGAGATCAGACGAGATCGGGCGCTTTCAGGGTGATGTGGCCGTAGGCGATCTCTGTGGTCACTCTCAACCCTTTTGACAAAAACCTGGAGGGGCAACGAGACGACAAAACACGTCGACGCCAACAAGAAAAAAGCCTACGGCACCTGGTATTCCCAGGCGGTCTCCCATCCAGGTACTAACCAGGCCCGACCCTGCTTAGCCTCCGAGATCAGACGAGATCGGGCGCTTTCAGGGTGATGTGGCCGTAGGCGATCTCTGTGGTCACTCTCAACCCTTTTGACAAAAACCTGGAGGGGCAACGAGACGACAAAACACGTCGACGCCAACAAGAAAAAAGCCTACGGCACCTGGTATTCCCAGGCGGTCTCCCATCCAGGTACTAACCAGGCCCGACCCTGCTTAGCCTCCGAGATCAGACGAGATCGGGCGCTTTCAGGGTGATGTGGCCGTAGGCGATCTCTGTGGTCACTCTCAACCCTTTTGACAAAAACCTGGAGGGGCAACGAGACGACAAAACACGTCGACGCCAACAAGAAAAAAGCCTACGGCACCTGGTATTCCCAGGCGGTCTCCCATCCAGGTACTAACCAGGCCCGACCCTGCTTAGCCTCCGAGATCAGACGAGATCGGGCGCTTTCAGGGTGATGTGGCCGTAGGCGATCTCTGTGGTCACTCTCAACCCTTTTGACAAAAACCTGGAGGGGCAACGAGACGACAAAACACGTCGACGCCAACAAGAAAAAAGCCTACGGCACCTGGTATTCCCAGGCGGTCTCCCATCCAGGTACTAACCAGGCCCGACCCTGCTTAGCCTCCGAGATCAGACGAGATCGGGCGCTTTCAGGGTGATGTGGCCGTAGGCGATCTCTGTGGTCACTCTCAACCCTTTTGACAAAAACCTGGAGGGGCAACGAGACGACAAAACACGTCGACGCAAACAAGAAAAAAGCCTACGGCACCTGGTATTCCCAGGCGGTCTCCCATCCAGGTACTAACCAGGCCCGACCCTGCTTAGCCTCCGAGATCAGACGAGATCGGGCGCTTTCAGGGTGATGTGGCCGTAGGCGATCTCTGTGGTCACTCTCAACCCTTTTGACAAAAACCTGGAGGGGCAACGAGACGACAAAACACGTCGACGCCAACAAGAAAAAAGCCTACGGCACCTGGTATTCCCAGGCGGTCTCCCATCCAGGTACTAACCAGGCCCGACCCTGCTTAGCCTCCGAGATCAGACGAGATCGGGCGCTTTCAGGGTGATGTGGCCGTAGGCGATCTCTGTGGTCACTCTCAACCCTTTTGACAAAAACCTGGAGGGGCAACAAGACGACAAAACACGTCGACGCCAACAAGAAAAAAGCCTACGGCACCTGGTATTCCCAGGCGGTCTCCCATCCAGGTACTAACCAGGCCCGACCCTGCTTAGCCTCCGAGATCAGACGAGATCGGGCGCTTTCAGGGTGATGTGGCCGTAGGCGATCTCTGTGGTCACTCTCAACCCTTTTGACAAAAACCTGGAGGGGCAACGAGACGACAAAACACGTCGACGCCAACAAGAAAAAAGCCTACGGCACCTGGTATTCCCAGGCGGTCTCCCATCCAGGTACTAACCAGGCCCGACCCTGCTTAGCCTCCGAGATCAGACGAGATCGGGCGCTTTCAGGGTGATGTGGCCGTAGGCGATCTCTGTGGTCACTCTCAACCCTTTTTGACAAAAACCTGGAGGGGAAACGAGAGGACAAAACACGTCGACGCCAACAAGAAAAAAGCCTACGGCACCTGGTATTCCCAGGCGGTCTCCCATCCAGGTACTAACCAGGCCCGACCCTGCTTAGCCTCCGAGATCAGACGAGATCGGGCGCTTTCAGGGTGATGTGGCCGTAGGCGATCTCTGTGGTCACTCTCAACCCTTTTGACAAAAACCTGGAGGGGCAACGAGACGACAAAACACGTCAACGCCAACAACAAAAAAGCCTACGGCACCTGGTATTCCCAGGCGGTCTCCCATCCAGGTACTAACCAGGCCCGACCCTGCTTAGCCTCCGAGATCAGACGAGATCGGGCGCTTTCAGGGTGATGTGGCCGTAGGCGATCTCTGTGGTCACTCTCAACCCTTTTGACAAAAACCTGGAGGGGCAACGAGACGACAAAACACGTCGACGCCAACAAGAAAAAAGCCTACGGCACCTGGTATTCCCAGGCGGTCTCCCATCCAGGTACTAACCAGGCCCGACCCTGCTTAGCCTCCAAGATCAGACGAGATCGGGCGCTTTCAGGGTGATGTGGCCATAGGCGATCTCTGTGGTCCCTCTCAACCCTCTTGAAAAAAAAACAGATTGGTCACCGCAGCAAACAAGAAAGACAAACGGGCAACTCCGAGACAACAAAAGATGCCTACGGTACCTGGTATTCCCAGGCGGACTCCCATCCAGGTACTAACCAGGCCCGACCCTGCTTAGCCTCCGAGATCAGACGAGATCGGGCGCTTTCAGGCTGATATGGCCGTAGGGGCCAGCGATCTGTGTGCTCTGTCTAGGCGCCAATCTATATCAGGGATGTTGGGTGCCAGGGTAATAAAGAGAGCAAGAAGATAGGGTCGAATTTCTTTGTCTGTTATAGATTCAGGGACCCCGCAAATTCGTAAATTCTGTCGGCGTTCCCTGTTTTCAAGGTCTTCTTGCTGCAGTTGCAGTTGTGACACTGCATTTTTCAGATTAGCATTTTCATCTTCTAAAACATGAATATATTGCACCATATCATCAAATTTGGATTCTAGGGTATCAGTGTGTTCCCCTAGATGATCTATTTCCCCCCTGAGTTCATGTGCAAGCTTGCCCACCTCTTTGGCTATATTGTGAGTGAGACTTTGAAGCAGCGCCTGCAATTTTAGATCCAGTACCTCCACTGTCACCACCGCCATCATAGCAGGCTTTTCAGTGAAGAGAGAGGGATCGACTAGCGGGAGTGCATCTGGTGGGTCTGCGGCATCCGCCAGAGTACCTGAGGTGGGGGATTGCGGCCTACGCAGGAAACAGTCCATGAGCTGGGAGGGCTGGAGTGCGGCCAGTGAGGTATGTCTCTGATAAATATGCCTCTGATCTCCAATCTTACCCATACAATGACCATAGGATAGCTGAGTGGTTCCCGAAGCAGATGAGTGGGCTCCCGGAGCTGTAAAGGCTAATGTTGTGGTGTGGGAGTTTCGAATAGACGAGATGAGGCCGGAGCTCTGGTCTTATGCCTCTGCCATCTTACGAGCCGTGCATGCGCCCCCGTTCCCATGCAATTTTAGCTGTCTGGGTAACTGCGATCATCCTTTTGAGTTTAAGTGTATAGTAAAGATTAGATATGAGTTTTGAAGATTCCGTGCCTAGGATGATGTTTAGAACAGGGGGTGTATCTAGTCTGGGTGCAAGGTTCGTAAACTTTGTCCGTACAACGTGACAAAGCTATAGATATCTGAATAATAGATGGCTCGGGAGTGAGAGCTCTGCTTTAAGTGCTTGAAAAGTTTTAGGCCCAGATGTTGTCAGAACTTGGTGTAGGTAGAGTATCCCATACGGGGTCTGGGATGGTATACAATTCGGGCATATGGCTGTTAAGCTATAGTGGGGTGTGAGAGTGAATCTGATTCATGTTTTGTTTCTTCAAGGTGACTTCCCATACCCTTTGATGATGTTTTTTTTTTTTTTTTTTAATAATCTATTTATATCTAGGGTATCTTAGGCTTATTTGTCCTCCTCGAAGGATGGTTTGAATAGGAGTATACGCTGGGTGTCCTGGCCTATCGCAGACCAGGGATCTGTAGCAATGCGTCTCAGTAGTATTGAAGTAATACAGATGAGAGAGCTGAGAGGCTAGGTAGTAGTCCTGTATATCTGGGAGGGAACATCCTTCCATGGATGTGATGTTTTTCAGAACATGCCAGGCTAGTTTGTGTCTACTGTGTCCCCACCCAAAGGAATTAAGGATAGCTTCCATCTGCTTGAAGATTTTCTTGGGGGATATATAAGAGGGCATGCCAAACCATTTATAATATTTTAGGTAAAAGCATCATTTTGATTAGATTTATTCGCCCCATCACCCCCAATGGCAATCTAGACCAGGCTTGGGTTTTGGATTTGAGTACCGTAAATAGAGGTTCCACGTTGCAAGGGATGTAGTCCCTGAGGTTCCTTGTGACCACCACTCCCAAATATTTAATCGCTGATACTCTAGTTAAGGGTAATTCGGAATAAACGGAGGTGGGGTAAATTGATCTAAAGGGAGAATCTGGGACTTATCCCAATTAATGCGTAGACCTACTTTCCCACCCTCTCAATTATCGTCAGCGCAGTTTGTAATGAAGGTCCCTGCACGGCTAGATAGAGTATGGTATCATCCATGTAGAGACCTATTTTTTCCAATGAAGTGCCCTGACATACTGTAAGCCAACTATGTTGGGTTCTGTCCTTATAGCTATTGCTAGTGGTTCGGCAGCAAGGGCATATAGCAGGGGTGAGAGGGGACATCCTTGACGTGTGCACCATTCAAGGGGAAATTGGTCTGACAGCCATTGACAAATATTCACACTTTGGGTGTCTGATATAAGAGCTGTACCCACATTGTCTCATTCATACCCGGTATTAAGAATGTAGGGGCTGATGCTTTGTCATGACAATTTTCTACCACTTCCAAGATGGAGTTGGTTCCGGTTCCTGCGATTACTCCTGATCGCATTCTGGCTACGGTTCGCACCATTCTCACTTCTCCTTTGGGTGACAAAATTCTTACGGAGAGTCTCCGTACTGCCATGCTCCAGACTTACCATTCTCCCAAGGCTGCTGGCCACCCTGGTGGCCTAGTCTACATGCTGATGTAACCGCCTGCATAGCTGCCTGTTCTGTGTGTGCTCAGAGTAAGACTCCACGACACCTTCCAGTGGGCCTCCTACAACCCATACCCAATGGAGAGAGGCCCTGGACCCACCTGTCTATGGATTTCATTGTGGAGTTAAATTGCATTGTGAAGTTTCATTGTGGAGTTACCCAACTCCCAGGGCAACACAGTTATCCTTATGGTGGTTGACCGGTTCTCGAAAATGTCCAATTGTATTCCCCTTAAGAAGTTGCCCACTTCTAAGGAACTGGCTTCCATTTTTACTCGGGAGATCTTTCACTTACATGGTGATATAAGGTGATTTTCTCGGACAGGGGTAGTCAGTTTGTGTCCTGGTTCTGGTGAGCCTTTTGTGCACAGTTGGGATTTCAGCTTGCTTTCTCCTCTGCGTATCACTCGCAGTCTAATGGGGCTGCAGAACAAGCCAATCAGCCCTTGGAGCAATTCCTACATTGCTATATTTCTGACCATCATAACAACTGGTCAGACTTATTAACATGGGCAGAGTTTGCTCACAATAGTGCCTTGAATTTTGCTTTCCGATTGTCCCTGTTTATGGCGAACTATGGTTTCCAACCTTCCATGATGCCTGATGCATTTGTTTTGCAAAGTATTCCTGTGAAAGATGAGCATCTCTGTGGTCTTTGTTCCACTTGGGCACAAGTCCAGGAGGCTTTGCGACATGCTAATGATAGGTACAGACTCCATGCTGACCGCAGATGCCTGCCTGCATCTTCTTACCAGGTTGGGGACAGGGTCTGGCTGTCATCTCGCAACCTCTGACTTCGTGTTCCCTCTCTGAAGTTCGCACATTGGTTTATTGGGCCTTTCTGTATTCTTAGCAGGATTAAACCAGTGGCTTACGCATTAGACCTTCCTTCTAATATGGGTACCTCGAATGTATTTCATGAATCCTTATTAAAACCTTTGGTCTGCAACCGCTTTAGCACCTCGGTGCCTCGTCCTCACCCTGTACAGGTTGAGAACCATGAGGAATATGAAGTACAGTCCATTGTTGACTCACGTAGGTTCCATGGGCGCATACAGTACCTGGTGCATTGGAAAGGGTACGGTCTGGAGGAACGCTCTTGGGTCTCATCCTCGGACATACATGCCCCTGTCCTCCTCCACGATTTCCATAGTCGGTTTCCCTCAAGCCTGTTCCTGGTCCTCCGAGGAGGAGGGATCATTGAAGAGGGGGTACTGGCAGGGTTGGGCTCAGCCCTTCCTTCTCAAATCTGGCCACTCAGCTGTCGGCTAATTGCCAGCTCCTATATCTCCACAGTGACTCACCTGTTGATATCCTGCTCATCAGTCCTGCCTACTTAAAGGGGTTGTAAAGGTTAATTTTTTATTTTCTAAATAGGTTCCTTTAAGCTAGTGCAATGTTGGTTCACTTACCTTTTCCTTTGATTTCCCTTCTAAATGTTTTTTTTTCTTTGTCTGAATTTCTCACTTCCTGTTCCTCCTCAGTAAGCTGTTCAGTAAGCTGTTGTGGCTGACTAAACATCACTCGGATGATGGTGTGAAGTTTACTGAGGAGAAACAGGAAGTGAGAAATTCAGACAAAGAAAAAAAACATTTAGAAGGGAAATCGAAGGAAAAGGTAAGTGAACCAACAATGCACTAGCTTAAAGGAACCTATTTAGAAAAAATAAAAAAACAAAGCTTTACAACCCCTTTAAGCCGTCCAGTCCAGATGATCTCTGCCTTCGCCTTGGTCATATCTCTAGAGACGCTCTCTTGTGTTCCTGTTAAAGACTTACATGGCTGACATTCCTTCTGACACCAGATCCTGCTTGCTGTTCTACTACGCACATCTCTGGCTCCCTGACGTTTTGGCTTGTCTGACTATGCGTTCCGGTTCCTGAACTCTGGCTATGTTTTGACTAAGTTTACTCTGTTTACCTTTTTTATTATTATTAATAAACAAGTGTGATTTAACTATACTTTATTTTTTATTTTTATTTACATCAGGAAACAGGTCCACAGAGACCTCAACAATAGCACAATCAAAATAACAGTAATATAAGTACATAGTATATAAATAAAGGTACATGTAAAAAGGTAGTAGATTTTAGTTTTGTTGGTAGAACAGCAGCCTTTTCCTATGTTGACAGGTGTTGGGAGGCCTAAGATATGGTTGGTGCTCTTGGTTATGTCTATCTTAAATGTTATACCTATAGATTCCTAGTGCAGGGCCCAGGGGCGTTGCTAGGTTCCCAAAAGACCAGGGGCTTCAGCCCGAAGGCCGATAGTGGCACCGTGGGGGGACCCGGGGTGGTCGTGTCGCGGGTGTTTATGGTAGAGCGGTGGGGTTGTGTGCCAGGGGGTAAGCTAACTGTCTGGTTGCTGCCTGGCTTACTAGTGCTGCCCATCAATGATGCATCAATGACTCACCTACCTGACACACTGACCTCACCCACCTGATACACTGACCTCACCTACCTGACATACATACAGTGACGGAGTCACGGAGAGTAGAGACATACATACACTGACCTCACCTTACCGGCTACCTGACATACATACACTACACTGACCTGGCTAACTGACATACACTGAACTCACACACAACGAGTATTATACATACCTATGTTTAAGTCAGTAGTAGTCTTATGCAGGGAGCAAAATAGAATATATGCAGGGCCGGTCCGTCCCGGGGTGCACGGGGTGCAGTGCACCCAGGCGCCACAGAGGTGGGGGCGCTGGAGCGCCAGAGTGCTCCGCTCCCTCCTCCTCTCCTTGTCCGTAGGCGGCGCGGCTCTCTCCGCCTGTCGCGGCCGCGGGAGCGGCCGCGCAGTGACGCCACGGGGGGGTGGGGCGCTCCGTGGCCGAGCCCGACTTGTTTAGAACAGAGCGCGTGTGAGGCTTGTGCTGGTGGGCGGGAGGCGGAAGTTAAACACAGGAGGAGTCCTGTGTTTAACTTCCGCCTTCTGCCCACCAGCACAAGCCTCACACGCGCTCTGTTCTCCACCCGGGCGGCGCGGCTGCACACTGTCCTCTCCAGCTGCCGCCCGGGTGGTTTTAATTAGCCTAGTGGTGGGGGGGGGGTGGGGTGGTTTGTCTAGGGGGGGGGTCTATACCAATGTGGGGGGGGGGGGTGGTTTGTCCTGGGGGGTCCATACTAATGTGGAGGGGTTGTCCTGGGGGGGTCTATACAAATGTGGGGGGGGGGGGGTGGGGGGGTTTGTCCTGGGGGGGTCTACTAATGTGGGGGGGGGGGGGGGTTTGTCCTGGGGGGTCTATACTAATGTGGGGGGGGGGGGGGGGTTTGTCTTGGGGGGTCTATACCAATGTGGGGGGGGGGTGGGGGGGTGTTTGTCCTGGGGGGTCTATACTAATGTGGGGGGGGGGGTTTGTCCTGGGGGGGGGTCTATACTAATGTGGGGGGGGGGTTTGTCCTGGGGGGGTCTATACTAATGTGGGGGGGGGGGTTGTCCTGGGGGGTCTATATACTAATGTGGGGGGGGGGGGGGGGGGGGTTGTCCTGGGGGGTCTATACTAATGTGGGGGGGGTTGTCCTGGGGGGTCTATACTAATGTGGGGGTTTGTCCTGGGGGGGTCTATACTAATGTGGGGGGGGGGGTGGTTTGTCCTGGGGGGGTCTATACCAATGTGGGGGGTGGTTTGTCCTGGGGGGGTCTATATTAATGTAGGGGTGGTTTGTCCTGGGGGGTCTATATTAATGTAGGGGGGGTTGTCCTGGGGGGTCTATACTAATGTATGGGGGGCTGGTTTGTCCTGGGGGGGGTCTATACTAATGTGGGGAGTGGTTTGTCCTGGGGGGTCTATACTAATGGGGGGTGGTTTGTCCTGGGGGGGTCTATACTAATGTGGGGGGTGGTTCGGCCTGGGGGGTCTATACTAATGAGGGGGGGGGGGTGGTTTGTCCTGGGGGGGTCTATACTAATTTGGGGGGGTGGTTCGTCCTGGGGGGGTCTATACTAATTTGGGGTGTTCGGCCTGGGGGGGGTCTATACTAATGTGGGGGGGTGGTTTGTCCTGGGGGGGTCTATACTAATGTGGGGGGGGGGTGGTTTGTCCTGGGGGGTCTATACTAATGTGGGGGGGGGGGTGGTTTGGTCGGGGGGGGGGGTTCTGGGGTTTGTCCTGGGGGTTTATACTAATGTAGGGGGGGTTTGTCCTGGGGGGGTCTATATTAATGTTGGGGGGTTGTCCTGGGGGGGGTCTATACTAATGTGGGGGGGGTGGTTTGTCCTGGGGGGTCTATACTAATGTGGGGGGTGGTCCGTCCTGGGGGTCTATACTAATGGGGGGGGGTTTGTTTGTCCTGGGGGGGTCTGGGGGGTCTATACTAATGTGGGGGGGTGGTTTTCCTGGGGGGTCTATACTAATGTGGGGGTCTATACTAATGTGGGGGGGGTGGTTTGTCCTGGGGGGTCTATACTAATGTGGGGGGGGTTCGTCCTGGGGGGGTCTATACTAATGTGGGGGGGGGGTGGGGGGGGTTTGTCCTGGGGGGTCTATACTAATGTGGGGGGGGTGGTTTGTCCTGGGGGTCTATACTAATGTGGGTGGTGGGCTGGTTTGTCCTGGGGGGTTTATACTAATGTAGGGGGGGTTTGTCCTGGGGGGTCTATACTAATGGGGGGGTTTGTCCTGGGGGGGGGGGGGGGGGCTATACTAATGTGGGGGGGGGGTCTGTACTAATGTGGGGGGGGGGTTGTCCTGGGGGGTCTATACTAATGGAGGGGGGGGGTGGTTTGTCCTGGGGGGTCTGTACTAATGGAGGGGGGGGTGGTTTGTTCTGGGGGGTCTGTACTAATGGAGGGGGGGGGGGTGGTTTGTTCTGGGGGGTTTGTACTAATGTAGGGGGGAAAGGTTTGTCCTGAGGGGGGGTCTATACTGATAAAGGGGGGTGTTTTGTCCTGGGGGTCTATACTAATGGGGGGGGGGTCTGTCCTGACGGAGGTATTTATACTTAGTGAAGGGTCTGCACTGACGGGGGGGGGGTCTATACTTAATGGAGTGGGGTCTGTACTGAGGGATGACTATAGTTGGTGGAGGGGGTGATACCATGTTTTACTGCACCCGGTGACACCAACCCTAGTGATGCCACTGCAGCTGCGGGCTCTTATTTCCCCTCTCCCTCACCTCCTCGTGCGATGCTGTACTAGTGAGCGGCACACTATGTTTCTTCCCCCGCCGTCATAACGGCCAGGGAAGAAAAAACAAAGGAGCAAAGAAAAGGATTGTGGGACATGTGGTCCCAAGGACTGGCAGCCCCACTGTAACACGGAAACTGCAGCCCAAACAGCATGCTCAGCTGAATGGGAGAGAGAAAGCCAGGAGCCCGGGAAAGCTTTCAGGGAAGGGCACCCAGGACTCCAGAGGGAGAGGACAGTGCTGAGAGAACACCATCAGAGAGAGAGAAAGCCACACAGCCTGGCGCCATCCCTGGTGGAGGAAGGAATAGAGTCATTGCAGGAATACAGATATGGGCTCTACCCAGCGGAGTCGCCACGGGCAATTCAGAGTGAGCTGACTCCTGATCAGAGGAACCGTTGTTGCTGTATCGCTGGGGTCAGGTGAGAGGGCCGATCGGCCATTATTTACTACCATCTCTTGTAACATGTCTGCAGTCTCTGACCATCTCTTGTATTATGTCTGCAGTCTCTGACCATCTCTTGTAACATGTCTGCAGTCTCTGACCATCTCCTGTATTGTGTGCAGCCTGACCGTCTCCTGTACTATGATTGCAGTCTCTGACCGTCTCTAGTATCATGTCTACAGTCTCTGACCATCTCCTGTACTATGTCTGGGGGCTCTTTCTAATAGACTCTCTAACAGAAGCCCCCTCTGTGTGCATCAGAGAGACTCCCCTCCAGGTCTCATTATTGTACGCTCTTCCTGTATTTTCTTTATTGGTAAAAGATCATGGGAGGATCCCAGGGTAACGAAGACTTCTTACGGGTACATCTCTGTGTTGAAGTCGTTGTCATAGAAACATTTGTAAAGGGGAGGAGTTGGTAAGATGACCACGCCCACGTGGGGGCGCCAGAAATATTTCTGCACTCAGGCGTCTGTGACCCTAGGATCGGCCCTGTACACACATCAATTCACTACTTAAAAGTGCACCCAGGCGTCTGTGACCCTAGGATCGGCCCTGCCTAGAAGGGTTACTACAGGTCAACAAAACTAGCTTAATCAGTTTGTGTATAGACCATACACTTTAGGCCTGATTGACACCTATGCATCTTTATTGCTTTTTGCATATTTGCACTACAGAATGTGCTTGTGCTCCATTGGAAACCATGTAAAAATGGACTGTAGTGCAAATCTGCATAATGCAAAAAGCACAGGTGTGAACCAGGCCCAAGGGTCATAGAGGTAGACTATAAGGAGAAAATACACTAAAAATAGCATGGCACATGCCATGTTTAGGTTATTCTCTCAGACTCAGAGGTATACTGGAATGAGAGAATACCCTACACTACATGGCATGGGTTTATATTAGTCTATATTTAAGACACTTGTTATAACACTCATGTAACACATAACAGTGGTTTATTCACTAAACTCCAAACGATAGCAAAGATCAAAATTCAAAATGGAGTTACAAATAACCAATATGTTCCATATTGGTTATTTGTAACTCCATATATGGAGAAATTTTCCAACTTGACTGTAGTACTAGTAGTAGTCATAGCTTGGTCTTTGCCCTTTGTATTTTGGTTCACTACAATTTGGAGTTTTTGGACAAAAAAAAAAGTGCAAGGTGCTTCATGAGTTGAAAATAGACCAGTTTAAAACTTAATAAAAGTGCAAACATTTTTTTGTAGTAAAACTACAATTACAACTTGTTAACCATATAGAAAACAATCTGTACTGCAAAGTGCCATCCTTTTTAAACTGTAGTATAGTATTACAATATTCAATTTTCAGTAACTAATTTTTAATGTCTGAGCAAGACAGAGTAGAGATTGTCTACAAATATGACACGCCAGAGAATCTTTTTTGAAGATTCTGTTATTGGATCTGCATTTAGAACATTTCCTGGGATTTTGTGAACTGAAAGATTTGACAGCACTTGGGTCAGGTTGAACATCGCTTGCACAGATACGAAGTTGCTGCCTTCTTTTTATCTTCTTGCTTTGTCTGCTACTATGGCATACATTCGCGATTAAATTCACTAACAAAGGTACTTGTTCAGACATTGCTTTACTGAAGTAAAGAATTTTTCAATAAAGGGGTACATATAGCATCTCACAAAAGTTCACCCCCTCACATTTTTGAAAATATTTTATTCCATCTTTTCATCTGACAACACTGAAGAAATGTCACTTTGCTACAATGTGGGAGTGTACAGCTTGTAAAACAGTGTAAATTTGTTGTCCCCTCAAAATAACTCAAACACACAGCCATTAAAGTCTAAACCACTGTCAGTGTCAAGAGTACCCCCAAGTGAAAATGTTCAAATGTGGCCGGCGGTGGGCCCAATTTGCTCCCCCCCCCCCATTTCCATGTGATTAGTTAGTCCTTAGTGTTATTTATAACAAGGTCTCTGGTCAAGTTTGATCCTTGGTGTTATGTATCGCTCTCATCCGGAAAATCTAAATACATGCCACGGTGGCACTGGCACCTCATGGGAAATAACTGAGGATCTCTATAAAGATGGCCTTGGCTCCAAGATTGCCAATAGCCTGAAACTGAGCCGAAGCACGGTGGGCAAGACCATACAGCGGTATAGCAGGACAGGTTCCACTCAGATCAGGCCTCGCAAATGGTCGGCCAAAGAAGTTACAAAGAAGTAAGACTTTGGACCCAATGTTGACAATTGCACTAAGTTAGGGGTAAAGTCATTTTTGTTGCCAGCGGTTTAGACATTAATGGCTGCCTGTATGTTGAGTTATTTTGAGGTGACAGCAAATTTACACTGTTATACAAGCTGTACACTCACTACTTTTACTTTACATTGTAGCCAAGTGAAATTTCTTCAGTGTTGTCACCTGAAAAGCTATAATAAAATATTTTCAAAAATGTGAGGTGTATATGGGTACTTATTTTGTGAGATACTGTACATAGCATCCAAAAAAGCCAACCACCATTAACTGTTATTCTTGAACTACCCTCCTATAGGTATAGTTTAGAATCTTACAATTTCAAGAGGAAATTAAATTTACGGAGGCAATTGAAGTTAATCTCTTGAGAGAACCAAGGTATGCCTTCGTGATTGTTTCTTACCAAAATGATCAATTACACAATCATCAGACACAGATTCCAAAACACCTTTTTCAATTGAAAGAACTGCAAGATGATGAAGCCTTGACTGCTCCATTGTACCTCTGAGCCATGTATGAAGACGTCTCAAAGCACTAAATGATCTTTCGCAAGAACAGCTGCTGACAGGAATTGTTAGGACAACTTGCATGATTTTTTTAACCGTTGGAAACATTAAAGGATCCAAAAGTTTGCAAATGTGCTGTACTGTTAGTACCGCACCTTCCTGTTTTTTGCGTTCAAAGAAGTTTTTAGAAACAACTACTTCTTCATAGTGCAGATCCATTTTGTAATGTTCTGCAAGTGCCTTTATGTCTTCTGACAGAAAAGATGAAGAAAGTGGGTTGCATGCCTCAATGCCTTTGACCAAATTTTCTTTAATGCTAGAGAAATGATGCTCAAGTTCAGAGAGCATTCGGTCCAAGCAAGGGTAAAAGATTTTTGTTCGAAGATCATCTTCACTTGACAAATGATCACGTGGTGTTGGTCTGGCTTCGTACACAAAGTCTTCCATCATTTTTGTTTTTTTAATTTGCCTGGATGCTTGTGAATTCTCAGTGTCAATGTCAAACAAAGAAACTGCTTTTTGAAGTATATCTCTTGATTTGGCATTGGTTCTTAGAGATATTAATGAAGTACAAACATCTTTTTAATACTCTAATGCAGTAGACAAATCTAGGTTTTCCTTCTGAAGCAACTTATGGAAACCTTCTGTAGTAGCCAGTAACAATTGAAACGTAAAAAGGCAGTAGCGCATTGATAACTTACGCAATTTAATCAACAAGCCAGTGGCTATGGCAGATTTCTCCTCTTTAAGACACTGCACAACAGCTGGAAAGTTGCGTATTAGAGCAGTAATGGAACGTATCTGGCAAGACCAACGTGTCTCTGAGAGCTGTACTAGTTCTGTTTCTTTTAGTCCAAGTTGCGCCTGAACATCAATGAATTTTTGGTGCTGTGTAAAAGATACACTAAAAAAAGTATAAAGGTTTTCTAGGGTTTGAAAAAAATCAGAAGCCTCTGGGATTGCTTTACAGGTATAGCAGAGTACAAGGTTTAGTTCATGGGCATAACAGTGAACATAAATAGCTTCAGGATGTTTTTTCTGAAACTTTGCTTGTACACCACCAATTACGCCACTCATAACTGCAGCTCCATCGTACGTTTGAGCAACACAGAGGACATTGGCTAAACCATTAACTGTGAGGCAATCTTCCAAAGATTCTGTTATTGAATTTGCACTTAAATCTTTCAGTTCACAAAATCCCAGGAAATGTTCTTTTACAGCACTTGTGTCAGGTTCAACGTAGTGTACACAGATAGCAAGTTGCTCTTTTCTTTTATCCCTTGCTTCGTCTGCCATTATGGCATACATTCCAGAGTTCTTTAACTCGCTAACAATTGTACTTGTTACTTCTTCTGAACAGCACTGTATGAGATTGTTTTGTGATGAAGGTGAAGTATAGGTAGCATTGCCTGGAGCACTCTTTAAAATTGCCTCTAGTTAGGCTCTCTTCTCCCTCTAAATGACCTCGAAATGATATGCCCTGTTTGGCAAGAAGCACTGTGGTTGCAACTATTCGTTTTAGATACTCTCGCCTTTCTCGAATTTGGAGTTCAGTAGCTTTTTCTATTTGTTCTACAACATTTCCACGCAGTTTAGAAGCTTTACAAGCTGCCCATGCCAACATGCTAGACCTGTGAAGAGCACTTCTTTCATGCTCCTTAAAGGAATCTAAAGCACGTTTCCAATTTTTAAAACCTTGTGTGGTTAATAATGCGTCCAGGTTCTGCCTCTTGCCTTTTGGGGCAAAATTTCTACAAGCAAAACAAAATGCAGTATTTTTGTTACATGAATATTCTAGCCAAATATATTTCTCAAACCACTGATATTGGAATGATCGCTTTTGTGAACCAAACATTTCATAGGGATATTGCTTTAGTTTAGGCTGCATAGAACCACTATCCACATCTCCTAGATCAGTAACATCAGAAACTGCAGTCATATCAATTGATCCATCACCCACTTCTGTATCTGTTGTGGTACTAGAAGTGCCTTCCTCTGCAAGTAAAATACTGTCATCACATTCTGAAACTTGATCCGTGCTGCTCACGGCTTCTTCATGAGACTCAGGCTCAGCTTCTTCTGCGTTAGACCCTTTTTGGGTGAAAAATTGTCTGATATCCATATCCTATGAAGAAATTATTTCAAATTTAGAGTTTGCTTTCCTGAACTTGGTTTATTTTTTTTTCTCCATGTTTAAATCGTCTTTTTTTTTTACTTCATTTGTGTATTTATTAGTTTATTCTTGTATATAAAAAGTATACCCCCACTATTCACTACAGGCTGCAGCAGCGGTTTCAAGAGTGCGCTGCCAACATCCCACTATAAATTTTAAAATTGCTTGGCCCACACTGTTTCAGGTGTAGGCATTCATTCTTTAAGGCCCATTCATGATTTTTTTTTTTTTTTTTTTAACGGTGTTACACTTTAAATGTATTGTAGTGTGTGCTTTAGCAACACTGAAAACACAACAAAAAATTGCATAGGTGATGTAGGAAAATCGATTTTTTGGGTTTACATGTAATGTCTTACCTGTTGTCGTAGGGGGTTTTTCACTTGTTGTTGTCTCTTCCATTCAGGCTCAGCCTCATCTGTGCCCATCAACTCAGCCTGATCAACATCTGATAAAGGGAAAGCAGAAAGCTGTCAACAGCTGCATTGTGTTTGGACAAAAACATTATGCGAGAGCGAGAGAGAGAGCGAGAGAGCGAGAGAGCGCGAGAGAGCGCGAGAGAGCGAGAGAAAGAGAGAGCGAGAGAGCGAGAGAGAGAGAGAGCGAGAGAGAGAGAGCGAGAGAGAGCGAGAGAGAGAGAGAGAGCGCCAGAGAGAGAGAGAGCCAGAGAGATCGAGAGAGAGAGCGAGCGAGAGAGAGGGGGAGAGGGGGAGAAGGGGAGAGATTTGTACCTGTTTTGTTGCATATTCGTATGCATTGTTGTTGACTTGCGTTTCGCTGCCATTCCAAAAAAACTATTTGATTGTATGTTGCACATAAAATACTATTAGAAAAAGACAAAAGCAATAAAAAAGAATATTTTATGGTTGTCAGCATTTCCAAGCATTAAATTGTGATTAATACATACAAAACAATGTCGCTTGCCAAGTTGTCCCCATTCCCTTTGTGGAATTATATATTTAAGTATATATTAATGGGTAAGGTAAGTAAGGATACCGACTAATCTAGGTACGTAATGTTCTAATTTATTTCAGACTATAAAGACTTTTAATTACAAAATTATTTTAATAAACAGTCTGAGATTTTAATTTAACTATAGCATAGGATTTTGTTTTAGCATAAATTTGATCAGACATCAGCATTTTCTCCATGCATGCAGTTGCATATAGTTACCTGTAGTGCGCTATTGCGCCCATCTCATGAAGCAGAAGCATGATGACCGTGTCCACCACTGGCAGCAGGTGCGATTGATGAGACGACTCTGAGACTAGTCCAGACAAGGCCCACCCCCGCCCAGCCAGGCCTGGAGAAGAGGAACTTGTTAGAAAGACATGCTGTTTTGAAGATCGGAACGGAAAAAATATTGCAATTGATTCTTAGCGATTAAACAAAAAAAAAAGCAGAAAGATGTTCGGCGCTACAATGCACCTTTCCCCTTTATCTCGGCGCAATGACTTGTGCAAAATTGCAAACAATGCTTAAAATTCTGTAGGTTTCCCTATAGCAGCCACTTATATCAAAATGTATACACTATGTGTTAATGGTAAAAAGAGATCATAAAATTCATTAGAGTACCTTCACCATTTAGCGGCGCTCCCTTGGTTATTTAAAAAACCAAATAAATGTATAATTACACACACTGTATATCAGAGATGTAAATATATATAAACAATGGTATTTTGTGGGAATCTCTAAGCAAAAAACCTGGTCATCAAATATTTTAGTACATAGTTAATGTCGTGGTATTGTAGGAGTATTTTCTCAAAAAGTTCATATGTTAAAACACTGGTGCAGATAAACGTATTGACTGCTGACAGTATACACTTCCACCAAGATGCTCCACCCGTGCTTCACACTCCCCTCTGGGGTTTAAACTCACCGCAATCCTGTTTCTTATCGGCATTGAGTACAAATCTCATCAGCGGCAATCTCCTTAGAGCGTCTCCTTTATTATACACCACCTCCAATCATCAGGAATCCGCAATCGGCCAGTACATTTAGGTATATGGAACAATAGAAAAAGTCCAGATGGTCCAGTACGTTTTGAACTGTCTTTATTTTCTAAACATATTCCATTAAAAATATTTCTCCACAAAAAACGCACAACAACTCTTGTTCTTTTATTGAGGCTCCTTGCAGTGTAACCAATCCTTGGTTATCTCACAAAAGTTGTAAGTCAAAAGTTTTTACCAGGCATTGCGGTTAGTAAGATAATATAGTGAGCACTCTCACTGTTCACTAGGTATCCTCCGCTCCTTCCGGTTTGTCCTTGCCTGCTCTTGGAACGCAAGGAGCGTCAACGTCACTTCCGGTCGTCGTATAGGTCACGCCCTGACGCGTTTCGTCATCACGACTTTCTCAAAGGGCGTGGCCTAACGACGCGACGTACCGGCTTATATTGGTGTGTATTGCAACACCATGTGTCCCGCTAAACCAATCGGGCTTGCTAGCACTTATAACTGTGCAGAAACCATGTCACCCTAATTGTCTATTGCTAGATAACCAGATCATGGCCATTCACTGCATATACAATATTTTAACAATCATTTCATTTAACATTTATTGTATTTAATACTAATGAAAGTTGATATCAGCTAGGTTTGCACTTCCAATTGATAAAATCTTATTTTTTAAAACGATAAAATATACAAATCCAATACTTATACTAATACCTATAAAAATCTATTCATTTGTTATGGACAACTATCAGAATTTTTAGTTTATGCATATTTAATATATAAAATATATAAAAAATATATAGAAAGATATAAAAAAATATAAAAAAGACATATATAAGAATTTTCTTCAATATATAAAATTCATGTGCAGAATATAATATAGACATTATTAATATAGATTAAAATAAAAATAGAGCCGTATTATATAAAAATCAATAGTCACTAATGAAACAATTAATATCGAGTTCAATGTTTAACCCCTTAGGCGACAAGGTACCCAATAAAAAAATCCATTTTGTTTCGCGTATTGATAGTTCCCGTACCATATTCGAACCCCTCCACGAGGGTTTAATATGGTCAATGCCCCAAAATAATAATCCTGATGGGTCTTGCTTGTGATGTAATTTGAAATGCAAAGACACGTTATGGTCCTTGTAACCTATCTCAATGTTGTGTATGTGCTCAGCTACTCTGATGCGTAGCAGTCTCTTAGTCCTTCCCACATACATTAAACCACAGGGACATTTTAAAACATAAACTACGTGAGTGGTATTACAAGTTATGAACTCGTTAATTGAGAACTGCCTTTCATTTGATGTGGAAGTGAATTCTTGCATCCCTCTTATTGGGCATGTTACTTCGCGACAGGGTCTACATTTCCGACATGCGAAGAACCCATCCCTGTCCCAAAATGTGGGGGGCCGAGATGGTGGGTCCAACACTTTTTTTACTATCACGTCTCCAAAGCTTGGTGCTCTTCTATATATAAATTGAGGTTTCGTTGGTAAAACGTTCTGTAATGTTTTATCCAAACAAAGGACATGCCAGTGGGTCTTAAACAATGCTTCAACATCTCTAAACTGTGAGTGAAAATCTGATATAAATCCCCATTCATGTTTATTTCCCTGCATTGGTCCAACATCTTTATTCTTCAGAACTTCCTGTCGTGGTATAGCTCCTATTTCTTCCACTATAGCATCCAGGAACTGAGGTTTGTACCCTTTCTCCACAAACCTATCTTTAAGAACTTGAGATTGGGCACAGTAATCATCCAATGAGGAACAGTTCCGTTTGACCCTCATCATTTGGCCCTTCGGGACGTTTTTAAGCCACAGAGGGTGGTGACCACTGTGTATTGGTAAAAAACTATTTCTGTCAGTGCTTTTAAAAAATACTTTTGTTTGGAGGGCATTATCTGCTCGAAATATAGTGACATCTAAAAAGTTAATCTCTTTCTGATCAATTTGACTGGTAAGTTGAATATTGTTCGTATTTTTATTTAATGTGTCCAAAAACGTGGTCAGCGATACTTTTGATCCTGCCCAAATTAACAGCAAATCATCAATGTATCTTTTATAAAATAATAATTCCTCACGTTTCTGCTGGAACACAGACTTATCCTCCCACTCACCCATGAAAAGGTTGGCTATACTGGGCGCAAATCTAGCGCCCATAGCCACACCTTTCTTCTGGGTGAAAAAACAACTGCTAAACCAAAAATAATTATGGGAGAGACAAAAATCTAAGGCATTTCTTAGAAAAATCTTCTGCTTATGAGGAAGGTCTTCCCTCTTACTTAGCGCCCAATTAAGTGCCAGAAGGGCATCATCGTGTTGGATCACCGTATAGAGGGAAGCTACATCGCATGTTACTAAATATACTTCCTCCTTTCCCGCCAGATTAATATCTTGTAGCATCTGTAGCAAGCTTTTGGTATCTTTTAGATATGCCTTAGTATCCAAAACGCTTTTCTGGAGGAATCTATCTAGATATTGACCTAATCTGGCAGATATTGATCCTATACCATTCACTATAGGTCTCGGTGGGGGGTTGGTCTGATTTTTGTGTATCTTCGGGAGTGTATATATAGTAGGTATACGGCAACTGCTGCGGACCAGAAATCTTTTTTCTTTTACTGTCAATACATGAGTTTGGTAGCCAAATTCTATTAAGGATTCGAGCGCCCTCTTATATTGATTTGTAGGGTCCTTACTCAGCTTACTGTATGTTTCTGTATCTGATAACATCTCTGTCAACTGACCATTGTAATAGTCCTTAGACATTATGACAACCCCCCCACCCTTATCTGCGGGTCTTATGATGATGTCCTTTCTTTTCTCTAAGGATTTTATCCCCTCTTTAATATGTCTTGGGTTTGGATTTTTTACAGGATTTAATTTGTCCAAATCTCTTAATACCAAAGTCTTAAAAACCTCCAAATGTTGCGCTGCCACATTTGGAGGATTAAAAAGAGAGCGGTTCTTTAAACCGCTATCAACCGCTGTCATCCCCACTGCTCCATTACCTGTTGCCCGTACAGGATTCGAAGCATTATTCAAAATATATTTTTTAATGCTCATCTTACGCATATATTTGTGTATATCCACATATACGTTAAACTTATTAACAGGTCTTTTTAAGCCGCACTTCAGGCCCTGATGTAGGATATTTTTTTCTTTATCAGTTAAAACTACGTCACTCAAGTTGAAAATGCCTCCATCTATGTTTCTCGCATTCTTTTTTTGTTGTTGGGCCCTTCGCCCTGCCCTGCATCCTCTGATGCGTTTCTCCCTGGTCCTGGGGTTTGTATTGTGTTCATCTCCCGATATTGTGAGTCCCTCCAATCCAGTTCCCTGTGTGTATTTGGTATATGTTGAGACTGACCCTGGGGAGGCCTGCCTCGGGGGGGAAAACCTCGTCCCCTCCTCTGGTCTCCCCTGCCCCTTCCTAAAAAAGGACGCGGAGATGAGTAATAGTTCCCACCTTCATAATTCTCCAACGATTCATACCTATTATTAGTGGGTATGTGATATTCTGTGTTCATATAAGGGTACGGAGGGGGGTAGTGACCTCCCCGTCCTCTCCCCCTAGAACCTCGTCCTCTATTTTTCTGCCCTCTTTTAGGTGTGCCCATATACGGTGTTTGATTATAAACTCTATTCTTTTGGTCCCGATCCAATGTTTGATATTGGGTCGGCAACCGGGGTTGTTGTAATCCCCTTGACTGAGAGTTTATTATCCCCTCTGGTTGAGACATAGGCTGGGGCTGGGAGTGAACTTCCATGTGTTCTATATTGTCATTAGATTCATTATAATTCTGCCATGAATACATTTTATTAATTTTAAAACCATTTTGGTCCCTAAAAAACTTTTTAACCTTCTTTTTCTGAGTGTCCTTATCTATCTTTTCTAATTTTTTTGAAATTCTATTGTTAAAATCTAAAAACTGCTGAGAGTCTTTAATCTTCAATTCCAATTTAGTCATTTTCCTCCTTTTTCGTTTTAATATCAAATCCTGCAGCTTCAGCCCAACACCATTAAAGAATCCCAACCACTCTGATGTGGAATCTGCATCCTCTAGCCCATCTTGCGGTGTTATTTCCCACCTCAAGCTACGCACTATGATATTATCTTTGATGTACTGCTCTAATGTGGTAATGTCCCACCAGGTGCGTACCTGCTTTTCAAGAGTACTGCCTAGGGCTGTCAAGATACTATCGTAGTTAGTTTCCAAAACATTGGATTCATTTGTTGAGAACAAGGTGTTTAGATCTATTTGTCTGTTCTTTAAAAATTTAAACACATCCATTGTCTGCCAGAGCAAAAAATTGTAAACAGTAAACAAAAAAAAAGCAGAAAGATGTTCGGCGCTACAATGCACCTTTCCCCTTTATCTCGGCGCAATGACTTGTGCAAAATTGCAAACAATGCTTAAAATTCTGTAGGTTTCCCTATAGCAGCCACTTATATCAAAATGTATACACTATGTGTTAATGGTAAAAAGAGATCATAAAATTCATTAGAGTACCTTCACCATTTAGCGGCGCTCCCTTGGTTATTTAAAAAACCAAATAAATGTATAATTACACACACTGTATATCAGAGATGTAAATATATATAAACAATGGTATTTTGTGGGAATCTCTAAGCAAAAAACCTGGTCATCAAATATTTTAGTACATAGTTAATGTCGTGGTATTGTAGGAGTATTTTCTCAAAAAGTTCATATGTTAAAACACTGGTGCAGATAAACGTATTGACTACTGACAGTATACACTTCCACCAAGATGCTCCACCCGTGCTTCACACTCCCCTCTGGGGTTTAAACTCACCGCAATCCTGTTTCTTATCGGCATTGAGTACAAATCTCATCAGCGGCAATCTCCTTAGAGCGTCTCCTTTATTATACACCACCTCCAATCATCAGGAATCCGCAATCGGCCAGTACATTTAGGTATATGGAACAATAGAAAAAGTCCAGATGGTCCAGTACGTTTTGAACTGTCTTTATTTTCTAAATATATTCCATTAAAAATATTTCTCCACAAAAAACGCACAACAACTCTTGTTCTCTTATTGAGGCTCCTTGCAGTGTAACCAATCCTTGGTTATCTCACAAAAGTTGTAAGTCAAAAGTTTTTACCAGGCATTGCGGTTAGTAAGATAATATAGTGAGCACTATCACTGTTCACTAGGTATCCTCCGCTCCTTCCGGTTTGTCCTTGCCTGCTCTTGGAACGCAAGGAGCGTCAACGTCACTTCCGGTCGTCGTATAGGTCACGCCCTGACGCGTTTCGTCATCACGACTTTCTCAAAGGGCGTGGCCTAACGACGCGACGTACCGGCTTATATTGGTGTGTATTGCAACACCATGTGTCCCGCTAAACCAATCGGGCTTGCTAGCACTTATAACTGTGCAGAAACCATGTCACCCTAATTGTCTATTGCTAGATAACCAGATCATGGCCATTCACTGCATATACAATATTTTAACAATCATTTCATTTAACATTTATTGTATTGTATTTAATACTAATGAAAGTTGATATCAGCTAGGTTTGCACTTCCAATTGATAAAATCTTATTTTTTAAAACGATAAAATATACAAATCCAATACTTATACTAATACCTATAAAAATCTATTCATTTGTTATGGACAACTATCAGAATTTTTAGTTTATGCATATTTAATATATAAAATATATAAAAAATATATAGAAAGATATAAAAAAATATAAAAAAGACATATATAAGAATTTTCTTCAATATATAAAATTCATGTGCAGAATATAATATAGACATTATTAATATAGATTAAAATAAAAATAGAGCCGTATTATATAAAAATCAATAGTCACTAATGAAACAAATAATATCGAGTTCAATGTTTAACCCCTTAGGCGACAAGGTACCCAATAAAAAAATCCATTTTGTTTTGCGCATTGATAGTGCGAGTGCCAATCGTGCGAGTGCCAACTGTTAATGGAACCCCAAAGTTGGAATCCATTACGGACGGTGCAGCTACCAAACTACACTAATTATTTATGCATTCCAGTACATTTGACAGCCCATTGAAATGAATGGGCTGTCAAAATCGGAATATGTGGGACCACACAGGAAAGCGAGCAGTGTGAACAGACCCTAAGGGCCAGTTCACAACATAGAAACGCAGTTCGGAGATGTTTCTGCATGTACATTTTTGATGTGTTCCAGTGCGTTTTTTCCCCTTTTTTTTCTTCACCCTAAATAAGGACGTGCGCTCCGATGCGTTTTTTTCCGGTGCAGTTCAGTGCAGAAAAAAATGCAGCATGTTCTACATTTCTTTCTGGACAGGAACACACTCGTTTGAACTATGCCATTGGAAACCGATTTAACCTGCTATCTATGCGTTTGACGCAGGAAAAAAATAAAAAACAAAACACTGAATTGCATGTGTGGCGTGGCTGTAAACCAACCCTGCAGACATTCAAAGAAGTGTTTTTATTTTACTTATCTTTAGACTGGGAATAGTGGTTAATCATCCACAATCCACATGCAGGTACAGGAAGATCTTTTTAGCTCTGGGCTCTATACTGATATGACTTAAAAATGTTGCAGACAAATCTCTTTTCAATCAAAAGTAGCTCTAGCCTAAAGAAAGCTAGCTGAGTGTATTATGCAATCTGACTGTATAATCTAAGGTAGAGCAGTAGTGGGGTGGGGTGGCATGTCACTGGTATAGTGACGGGCGGTTGACACAGATCGTCCGTACTGAATATCAGATCATGGCTCCCTGAAGTGCTCCATACACTATACAATCTGATATCCTCACACTACATACAGTGCACGGTGCACCTGTTATCACCTACAGGTGAATATGCAATACTCCACGTGTAAACCAGTGTAATCCCAAAACCGTATGTGTGTATAACTAATAGGTATCCAGTCCACACACACACCACCTTTTTTTGGGATTACACTGGTTTGCACGTGGATTATTGCATATTCACCTGTAGGAGATAATAACAGGTACACACCACAAGTAGTAGTGTGTGTGTGTGAGGATATCACCTGACCTGATTTAGCAGGTATACACTGTGCACTGCAGGATTTTTATGTGGTGTATAATTGTATATTATATATACACACGACAGTGGCGACATGATATAATATATTGGACTGGTGGTGTTTCACTTTATATCACTAGGGACTCGCCATTAGCCGGCCCTGCAGGCTGCAGCTACTTCTATTAAGTATTAACCGTTTGGGGGGGTCCAATTAGGGGGTCAATTAGGGGAATAGCTAGTCATGCATGCATTTTTGGAACAGAACAGCCACAGACAGTGTATCCACATCCACTCCACCAGATCCCCAGCTCCTTACCTTATTCCTTCCTTCACCTTCTCCTCCTACTCCTGAGTCCTCCTGCCGCTGCCAGTCACAGTGAGTGAGTGCTTGTGCAGTGCTCCTCTCCTCTGACTCAGTCAGGTTGTTCTTGTCCACTCTCCTCCAGCCAGGCTCCAGCTTGCTCCAGTCCAGCTCCAGGCCGCCCGGTGCACGCGCTGCCTAGTGTGGTGTGTGTCACTCACAGTCTCACACTCACACTCACTGTGTGTCTGTCACCTGTCTCCTCTCTGCAGTGCGCGCGCTTTCTCTCCGGCCGCCGCCCCTTGCGCTTTTTAAAGGCGGCCCCAGCATGCCGTGCGGTGCGTGACGCCCATCGCACGTGACTGAGTCACGTCACACGTCCCGCCGCGCGCCGCTCGCTCTTTCCTTCAGTTCTCCTTCAGCCGAGTCCCCACCGTGCCGCAATGCACATGAGCGAGATGAGTCCTCTCGCTCATGCGCAGTGCGGCACCGTGGGGACTCGGGGCTTACAATGTTAAAAGAATTGTGACAGACTCGGGGCTTTTCGGGGACCCATTCGGGGCTCCAGCCCCCTTAGCCACCCCCTGGCGACGCCCCTGGCAGGGCCCCATATACCTGGGGTTGTTTCGGTTTCCTTGCTGTAGTGAGCCAGGTCTCCATAGGCCTGTGGGCTCAGCTTCCTTTCTTTTTCTAAGTGTTGAGAGATAGAAGAAAGTAGTAGTAGTTGGAAACAGGGCAGTGCCCTTAAGAAGCGAGAGGGGGAGAAGGAAAGAGCTGTAGGTGGGTGGTACTGAGGGGGAAGTTACGGGGGATTCACGAACATGGACTCGTGCTTCAGCTCAATGAGTGCAGTGTCTTTCAGGTATGATATGAAAGAATGTCTTTTTTTTTAAGTTCCCCCCTCTGAGGGCTTGTCCCTCTTCTGAATATATGAAAATATTCCATAATTGCCATGTCTTGGAGTATGCCTCTTGTCTGTCTTGGCTTGTAAGGAGGAGGTCTTCCATTTTATTAATGTCATCTATTTTTTGGAGCCATAGGTCAATGGTAGGTGGGTACTGTGATTTACAGTGGAGTGGATGGCATGCTTTAGCTCCATCTAAGAGGTGGCGTACTACTGATTGTTTGTATACTCCTTCCAGGGTGTCCTTTGCATGTAGTAGTAAGTATGCTGGGTCATCTGGGACTTTGCGGTCTGTGAATTTCTGTACTATCTGGCAGACCTCTCCCCAGAAGTTCTGTATCTGGGGACAGGACCAGAAAATATGTAACAGGGTTCCTTTTTCCTTTTTGCAGTGCCAGCATAGGTCTGATGTTTTTGGGAAAAGTTTGTTTAGTAAGGCTGGGGTTCTGTACCAATGTGTAAGGATTTTATAGTTGGTCTCTTGAATTTTGGTGCAGATTGATGATTTATGTGTGAATGTGAGGATGTGTTGTTTTTTTTTGGTTGGTCAGGTGGCAATTTAGATCTCTTTGCCACTTATTTAGGCTTGGAAGTTGATAGTCTTCTGATGGTGTGATTAGCATGTTGTAAGTAAGGGATAGAGTATGCAGTATAGTGCCCGTCTCCGTACAAAGCTCTTCCAAGGTCGTGAGAGGTTGATTTGTGGCTGTAGGAGGTACTATGGTGCTGAGAAAGTGGCCTAGCTGGTGAGTTCTCAGGAAGTCCAATCAATATTGGCCTACCGGGTCAGAAAGTTCCACAATTGTTTTACATCTTCCCGCAGTACTGAAATGTGAGGCTTGATATAGTCCTGAATAGGGATGGGCCCGGTGCTCGATGCGAACCCATGTTCGCATCGAGCACCGGGTGTTCGCTCGCTCGGCGAGCCCAGAACTATTTTGGCCGCTCGCATCACGTTCGTGTGATGCGAGCGGCCCCGCAATGCATTGCGGCCGGCGCGCCCGTGGCGCAGTGCATTGCTGGCTGATGATTGGCCAAGCATGCACTGTGACCCCGCATGCTTGGCCAATCACAGCGCCGGAAACTCGAAGAGCCATAATTGGCTACAGGCAGGACGCCTGTAGCCAATTACAGCTCAGGGGCTTTAGTACACGCCCCCTCTTATAAAAGGCCGCCACGCCGTCGGCGCCGGTCACATGCGTTCCGGCGTTAGAGAGAGCAGGATCATTCTGTGTCACTCTGCTAGATTCAGTTAGAAAGATTTAGTTAGAGAGATTTAGTTAGAAAGATTCATTTAGAAAGATTCATTTAGAAAGAGGGGCTTGTAGTGTGTTCGTGGCAGGCAGGCACTGGCAGGCAGTGGCAGCAAACAGAGCTCCTATATTTTGTTCCCAGAAGCACCTATAGGACTTGTAGTGTGTTCGTGGCAGGCAGGCAGTGGCAGCAAACAGAGCTCCTATATTTTGTTCCCAGAAGCACCTATAGGACTTGTAGTGTGTTCGTGGCAGGCAGGCACTGGCAGCAAACAGAGCTCCTATATTTTGTTCCCAGAAGCACCTATAGGACTTGAAGTGTGTTCGTGGCAGGCCATGGCAGCAAACAGAGCTCCTATATTTTCTTCCCAGAAGCACCTATAGGACTTGTAGTGTGTTAGGTCCCATCACACAGAGATCATATATTTTGTTCCCAGAAGCACCTATAGGACTTGAAGTGTGTTAGTCCCATCACACAGAGCTATATTTTCTTCCCAGAAGCACCTATAGGACTTGTAGTGTGTTAGTCCCATCACACAGAGATCATATATTTTGTTCCCAGAAGCACCTATAGGACTTGAAGTGTGTTAGTCCCATCACACAGAGCTATATTTTCTTCCCAGAAGCACCTATAGGACTTGAAGTGTGTTAGTCCCATCACACAGAGATCATATATTTTGTTCCCAGAAGCACCTATAGGACTTGAAGTGTGTTAGTCCCATCACACAGAGCTATATTTTCTTCCCAGAAGCACCTATAGGACTTGTAGTGTGTTAGTCCCATCACACAGAGATCATATATTTTGTTCCCAGAAGCACCTATAGGACTTGAAGTGTGTTAGTCCCATCACACAGAGCTATATTTTGTTCCCAGAAGCACCTATAGGACTTGTAGTGTGTTAGTCCCATCACACAGAGATCATATATTTTGTTCCCAGAAGCACCTATAGGACTTGTAGTGTGTTAGTCCCATCACACAGAGATCATATATTTTGTTCCCAGAAGCACCTATAGGACTTGTAGTGTGTTAGTCCCATCACACAGAGCTATATTTTATTCCCAGAAGCACCTATAGGACTTGAAGTGTGTTAGTCCCATCACACAGAGATCCTATATTTTGTTCCCAGAAGCACCTATAGGACTTGTAGTGTGTTAGTCCCATCACACAGAGATCATATATTTTGTTCCCAGAAGCACCTATAGGACTTGAAGTGTGTTAGTCCCCATCACACAGAGCTATATTTTCTTCCCAGAAGCACCTATAGGACTTGTAGTGTGTTAGTCCCATCACACAGAGATCATATATTTTGTTCCCAGAAGCACCTATAGGACTTGTAGTGTGTGTTAGTCCCATCACACAGAGCTATATTTTGTTCCCAGAAGCACCTATAGGACTTGAAGTGTGTTAGTCCCATCACACAGAGATATTATATTTTGTTCCCAGAAGCACCTATAGGACTTGTAGTGTGTTAGTCCCATCACACAGAGATCATATATTTTGTTCCCAGAAGCACCTATAGGACTTGAAGTGTGTTAGTCCCATCACACAGAGCTATATTTTCTTCCCAGAAGCACCTATAGGACTTGTAGTGTGTTAGTCCCATCACACAGAGATCATATATTTTGTTCCCAGAAGCACCAATAGGACTTGAAGTGTGTTAGTCCCATCACACAGACCTATATTTTCTTCCCAGAAGCACCTATAGGACTTGAAGTGTGTTAGTCCCATCACACAGAGATTCTATATTTTGTTCCCAGAAGCACCTATAGGACTTGAAGTGTGTTAGTCCCATCACACAGACCTATATTTTCTTCCCAGAAGCACCCATAGGACTTGTAGTGTGTTAGTCCCATCACACAGAGATCCTATATTTTGTTCCCAGAAGCACCTATAGGACTTGAAGTGTGTTAGTCCCATCACACAGACCTATATTTTGTTCCCAGATGCACCTATAGGACTTGAAGTGTGTTAGTCCCATCACACAGAGATCCTATATTTTGTTCCCAGAAGCACCTATAGGACTTGAAGTGTGTTAGTCCCATCACACAGAGCTATATTTTCTTCCCAGAAGCACCCATAGGACTTGTAGTGTGTTAGTCCCATCACACAGAGATCCTATATTTTGTTCCCAGAAGCACCTATAGGACTTGAAGTGTGTTAGTCCCATCACACAGACCTATATTTTCTTCCCAGAAGCACCTATAGGACTTGAAGTGTGTTAGTCCCATCACACAGAGATCCTATATTTTGTTCCCAGAAGCACCTATAGGACTTGAAGTGTGTTAGTCCCATCACACAGAGATCCTCTATTTTCTTTGCAGAAGCACCCATAGGACTTCTAGTGTGTTAGTGGCATCACACAGAGCTCCTATATTTTCTTCTCAGCAGCACCCACAGGACTTCTAGTGTGTTAGTGGCATCACACAGAGCTCCTATATTTTCTTTGCAGAAGCACCCATAGGACTTCTAGTGTGTTAGTGGCATCACACAGAGCTCCTATATTTTCTTCTCAGCAGCACCCATAGGACTTCTAGTGTGTTAGTGGCATCGCACAGAGCTCCTATATTTTCTTTGCAGAAGCACCCATAGGACTTCTAGTGTGTTAGTGGCATCACACAGAGCTCCTATATATTCTTCTCAGCAGCACCCACAGGACTACCGACTACAATGGCTGGAAGACCGCCAAGGGGAGGCAGAGCGTGCAGAGCCAAGAACACAGGGCAGGCAGGCTCTGTTTCTAGTGGACGTGGCCGTGGCCGTGGACGTGGTCGTGCATCGTCATAGCACGTGGCCATGGGACAAGTCACACAGAGATCATATATTTTGTTCCCAGAAGCACCTATAGGACTTGTAGTGTGTTAGTCCCATCACACAGAGCTATATTTTGTTCCCAGAAGCACCTATAGGACTTGAAGTGTGTTAGTCCCATCACACAGAGATCCTATATTTTGTTCCCAGAAGCACCTATAGGACTTGTAGTGTGTTAGTCCCAACACACAGAGATCATATATTTTGTTCCCAGAAGCACCTATAGGACTTGAAGTGTGTTAGTCCCATCACACAGAGCTATATTTTCTTCCCAGAAGCACCTATAGGACTTGTAGTGTGTTAGTCCCATCACACAGAGATCATATATTTTGTTCCCAGAAGCACCTATAGGACTTGTAGTGTGTTAGTCCCATCACACAGAGCTATATTTTGTTCCCAGAAGCACCTATAGGACTTGAAGTGTGTTAGTCCCATCACACAGAGATATTATATTTTGTTCCCAGAAGCACCTATAGGACTTGTAGTGTGTTAGTCCCATCACACAGAGATCATATATTTTGTTCCCAGAAGCACCTATAGGACTTGAAGTGTGTTAGTCCCATCACACAGAGCTATATTTTCTTCCCAGAAGCACCTATAGGACTTGTAGTGTGTTAGTCCCATCACACAGAGATCATATATTTTGTTCCCAGAAGCACCAATAGGACTTGAAGTGTGTTAGTCCCATCACACAGACCTATATTTTCTTCCCAGAAGCACCTATAGGACTCGAAGTGTGTTAGTCCCATCACACAGAGATTCTATATTTTGTTCCCAGAAGCACCTATAGGACTTGAAGTGTGTTAGTCCCATCACACAGACCTATATTTTCTTCCCAGAAGCACCCATAGGACTTGTAGTGTGTTAGTCCCATCACACAGAGATCCTATATTTTGTTCCCAGAAGCACCTATAGGACTTGAAGTGTGTTAGTTCCATCACACAGACCTATATTTTGTTCCCAGATGCACCTATAGGACTTGAAGTGTGTTAGTCCCATCACACAGAGATCCTATATTTTGTTCCCAGAAGCACCTATAGGACTTGAAGTGTGTTAGTCCCATCACACAGAGCTATATTTTCTTCCCAGAAGCACCCATAGGACTTGTAGTGTGTTAGTCCCATCACACAGAGATCATATATTTTGTTCCCAGAAGCACCTATAGGACTTGAAGTGTGTTAGTCCCATCACACAGACCTATATTTTCTTCCCAGAAGCACCCATAGGACTTGTAGTGTGTTAGTCCCATCACACAGAGATCCTATATTTTGTTCCCAGAAGCACCTATAGGACTTGAAGTGTGTTAGTCCCATCACACAGACCTATATTTTGTTCCCAGAAGCACCTATAGGACTTGAAGTGTGTTAGTCCCATCACACAGAGATCCTATATTTTGTTCCCAGAAGCACCTATAGGACTTGAAGTGTGTTAGTCCCATCACACAGAGCTATATTTTGTTCCCAGAAGCACCTATATGACTTGAAGTGTGTTAGTCCCATCACACAGAGATCCTATATTTTGTTCCCAGAAGCACCTATAGGACTTGAAGTGTGTTAGTCCCATCACACAGAGCTATATTTTGTTCCCAGAAGCACCTATAGGACTTGAAGTGTGTTAGTCCCATCACACAGAGATCCTATATTTTGTTCCCAGAAGCACCTATAGGACTTGAAGTGTGTTAGTCCCATCACACAGAGCTATATTTTGTTCCCAGAAGCACCTATAGGACTTGAAGTGTGTTAGTCCCATCACACAGAGATCCTATATTTTGTTCCCAGAAGCACCTATAGGACTTGAAGTGTGTTAGTCCCATCACACAGAGCTATATTTTGTTCCCAGAAGCACCTATAGGACTTGAAGTGTGTTAGTCCCATCACACAGAGATCCTATATTTTGTTCCCAGAAGCACCTATAGGACTTGAAGTGTGTTAGTCCCATCACACAGACCTATATTTTCTTCCCAGAAGCACCCATAGGACTTGTAGTGTGTTAGTCCTATCACACAGAGATCCTATATTTTGTTCCCAGAAGCACCTATAGGACTTGAAGTGTGTTAGTCCCATCACACAGACCTATATTTTCTTCCCAGAAGCACCCATAGGACTTGTAGTGTGTTAGTCCCATCACACAGAGCTATATTTTTGTTCCCAGAAGCACCTATAGGACTTGAAGTGTGTTAGTCCCATCACACAGAGATCCTATATTTTGTTCCCAGAAGCACCTATAGGACTTGAAGTGTGTTAGTCCCATCACACAGAGCTATATTTTGTTCCCAGAAGCACCCATAGGACTTGAAGTGTGTTAGTCCCATCACACAGAGATCCTATATTTTGTTCCCAGAAGCACCTATAGGACTTGAAGTGTGTTAGTCCCATCACACAGAGCTATATTTTGTTCCCAGAAGCACCTATAGGACTTGAAGTGTGTTAGTCCCATCACACAGAGATCCTATATTTTGTTCCCAGAAGCACCTATAGGACTTGAAGTGTGTTAGTCCCATCACACAGAGCTATATTTTGTTCCCAGAAGCACCTATAGGACTTGAAGTGTGTTAGTCCCATCACACAGAGATCCTATATTTTGTTCCCAGAAGCACCTATAGGACTTGAAGTGTGTTAGTCCCATCACACAGAGCTATATTTTGTTCCCAGAAGCACCTATATGACTTGAAGTGTGTTAGTCCCATCACACAGAGATCCTATATTTTGTTCCCAGAAGCACCTATAGGACTTGAAGTGTGTTAGTCCCATCACACAGACCTATATTTTGTTCCCAGAAGCACCTATAGGACTTGAAGTGTGTTAGTCCCATCACACAGAGATCCTATATTTTGTTCCCAGAAGCACCTATAGGACTTGAAGTGTGTTAGTCCCATCACACAGAGCTATATTTTGTTCCCAGAAGCACCTATAGGACTTGAAGTGTGTTAGTCCCATCACACAGAGATCCTATATTTTGTTCCCAGAAGCACCTATAGGACTTGAAGTGTGTTAGTCCCATCACACAGAGCTATATTTTGTTCCCAGAAGCACCTATAGGACTTGAAGTGTGTTAGTCCCATCACACAGAGATCCTATATTTTGTTCCCAGAAGCACCTATAGGACTTGAAGTGTGTTAGTCCCATCACACAGACCTATATTTTCTTCCCAGAAGCACCCATAGGACTTGTAGTGTGTTAGTCCTATCACACAGAGATCCTATATTTTGTTCCCAGAAGCACCTATAGGACTTGAAGTGTGTTAGTCCCATCACACAGACCTATATTTTCTTCCCAGAAGCACCCATAGGACTTGTAGTGTGTTAGTCCCATCACACAGAGCTATATTTTGTTCCCAGAAGCACCTATAGGACTTGAAGTGTGTTAGTCCCATCACACAGAGATCCTATATTTTGTTCCCAGAAGCACCTATAGGACTTGAAGTGTGTTAGTCCCATCACACAGAGCTATATTTTGTTCCCAGAAGCACCCATAGGACTTGAAGTGTGTTAGTCCCATCACACAGAGATCCTATATTTTGTTCCCAGAAGCACCTATAGGACTTGAAGTGTGTTAGTCCCATCACACAGAGCTATATTTTGTTCCCAGAAGCACCTATAGGACTTGAAGTGTGTTAGTCCCATCACACAGAGATCCTATATTTTGTTCCCAGAAGCACCTATAGGACTTGAAGTGTGTTAGTCCCATCACACAGAGCTATATTTTGTTCCCAGAAGCACCTATAGGACTTGAAGTGTGTTAGTCCCATCACACAGAGATCCTATATTTTGTTCCCAGAAGCACCTATAGGACTTGAAGTGTGTTAGTCCCATCACACAGAGCTATATTTTGTTCCCAGAAGCACCTATAGGACTTGAAGTGTGTTAGTCCCATCACACAGAGATCCTATATTTTGTTCCCAGAAGCACCTATAGGACTTGAAGTGTGTTAGTCCCATCACACAGACCTATATTTTCTTCCCAGAAGCACCCATAGGACTTGTAGTGTGTTAGTCCTATCACACAGAGATCCTATATTTTGTTCCCAGAAGCACCTATAGGACTTGAAGTGTGTTAGTCCCATCACACAGACCTATATTTTCTTCCCAGAAGCACCCATAGGACTTGTAGTGTGTTAGTCCCATCACACAGAGCTATATTTTGTTCCCAGAAGCACCTATAGGACTTGAAGTGTGTTAGTCCCATCACACAGAGATCCTATATTTTGTTCCCAGAAGCACCTATAGGACTTGAAGTGTGTTAGTCCCATCACACAGACCTATATTTTCTTCCCAGAAGCACCCATAGGACTTGAAGTGTGTTAGTCCCATCACACAGAGATCCTATATTTTGTTCCCAGAAGCACCTATAGGACTTGAAGTGTGTTAGTCCCATCACACAGAGCTATATTTTGTTCCCAGAAGCACCTATAGGACTTGAAGTGTGTTAGTCCCATCACACAGACCTATATTTTCTTCCCAGAAGCACCCATAGGACTTGTAGTGTGTTAGTCCCATCACACAGAGATCCTATATTTTGTTCCCAGAAGCACCTATAGGACTTGAAGTGTGTTAGTCCCATCACACAGACCTATATTTTGTTCCCAGAAGCACCTATAGGACTTGAAGTGTGTTAGTCCCATCACACAGAGATCCTATATTTTGTTCCCAGAAGCACCTATAGGACTTGAAGTGTGTTAGTCCCATCACACAGAGCTATATTTTGTTCCCAGAAGCACCTATAGGACTTGAAGTGTGTTAGTCCCATCACACAGAGATCCTATATTTTGTTCCCAGAAGCACCTATAGGACTTGAAGTGTGTTAGTCCCATCACACAGACCTATATTTTCTTCCCAGAAGCACCCATAGGACTTGAAGTGTGTTAGTCCCATCACACAGAGATCCTATATTTTGTTCCCAGAAGCACCTATAGGACTTGAAGTGTGTTAGTCCCATCACACAGAGCTATATTTTGTTCCCAGAAGCACCTATAGGACTTGAAGTGTGTTAGTCCCATCACACAGAGATCCTATATTTTGTTCCCAGAAGCACCTATAGGACTTGAAGTGTGTTAGTCCCATCACACAGAGCTATATTTTGTTCCCAGAAGCACCTATAGGACTTGAATTGTGTTAGTCCCATCACACAGAGATCCTATATTTTGTTCCCAGAAGCACCTATAGGACTTGAAGTGTGTTAGTCCCATCACACAGACCTATATTTTCTTCCCAGAAGCACCTATAGGACTTGAAGTGTGTTAGTCCCATCACACAGAGATCCTATATTTTGTTCCCAGAAGCACCTATAGGACTTGAAGTGTGTTAGTCCCATCACACAGAGATCCTCTATTTTCTTTGCAGAAGCACCCATAGGACTTCTAGTGTGTTAGTGGCATCACACAGAGCTCCTATATTTTCTTCTCAGCAGCACCCACAGGACTTCTAGTGTGTTAGTGGCATCACACAGAGCTCCTATATTTTCTTTGCAGAAGCACCCATAGGACTTCTAGTGTGTTAGTGGCATCACACAGAGCTCCTATATTTTCTTCTCAGCAGCACCCACAGGACTTCTAGTGTGTTAGTGGCATCGCACAGAGCTCCTATATTTTCTTTGCAGAAGCACCCATAGGACTTCTAGTGTGTTAGTGGCATCACACAGAGCTCCTATATATTCTTCTCAGCAGCACTCACAGGACTACCGACTACAATGGCTGGAAGACCGCCAAGGGGAGGCAGAGCGTGCAGAGCCAAGAACACAGGGCAGGCAGGCTCTGTTTCTAGTGGACGTGGCCGTGGCCGTGGACGTGGTCGTGCATCGTCATCAGCACGTGGCCATGGGACACGCGCGTCTTTGTTTTCGGCAGCTGGACATGTGGAGCCGCATCATGCTGAAGGCTTGGTAGAATGGATGACCAAGCCCTCCTCATCCTCCTCATCCTCTCTCACCCAGGCTCAGGGTACTGGCAGAGCAGCTGCCAACGCGTACTCAATGGCATCATCAGCCACCCCTTCCCTAGACCCACCATGTCCTCCTGAGGAGTCCCCCGAACTCTTTGAGCACAGTGTTGGGTACATGCTCCAGGAGGATGCCCAACGATTCGAAGGCTCGGATGATGATACCCAGCTTGAGGAATCTGGCAGTACTGTTCCACCAGCTGCAGCTTACTGCCAGGTTTGCTCTAGTGGTGAAGAGGGAGGGGATGATGAGGTCACTGACTCCACGTGGGTGCCTGAAGGGAGAGAGGATGAGGAGGAGGACGAGGAGGAGGAGGATGCGGCGTCACATGTCCAACGTGGCAGGATGCCCCCTGGAGGCCAGGTAGAGGCCAGCACAGCAACTGTACAACACCGCAGAGCTCCGCCTGTGCAGGGCGCTGCCTCTGCACGTTATCAGAAAAGTTCTTTGGTGTGGGCCTTTTTTGAGACGAGTGCATCAGATCGCACCACTGCTATTTGCAATATTTGTCTCAAGCGTATCTCGCGTGGCCAAAACATCAGCCGCTTGGGCACCACAAGCATGACCAGACATATGCCATGCAGCTCGTTGGCAGGCACACATAAAAGACCCACACCAAAGAACTAAGCTGACCTCTCCTTGCTCCTCATCAGCTGGGATCTCCATCCCCACTACACCTTCAGTCCTCTCTGAAAGCTGCTCTGAGAGGACTGAAGGTGTAGAATTAGGTGTGTCACAACCAAGTACTTGCAGTACACCGACGTCCGATTGCAGCAGGCAAATTTCCCTGCCCCAGCTGCTGGACCGTAGAAAGAAGTACACTCCCAGCCATCCACATGCCCAGCGGTTGAATGCTAGCTTGGCTAAATTGCTAGCACTTCAACTGCTGCCTTTTCAGTTGGTAGACTCGGCCCCCTTCCGTGAGTTTGTTCAATGTGCGGTTCCTCAGTGGCAGGTTCCCAAACGCCACTTTTTCTCACGGAAGGCGATTCCGTCTCTCTACCGGCATGTGGAAGGCAATGTCCATGCCTCGCTGGACAGGGCGGTCAGCGGTAAGGTGCATATTACCGCTGACTCATGGTCCAGCAGGCATGGACAGGGACGGTACCTTTCTTTCACGGCCCATTGGGTCACTCTATTGGCAGCTGGAAGGGATGCAGGACAAGGTGCAGTAGTGTTGGAGGTTGTTCCGCCACCACGCCTCCAAAACGCTACTAGTGCTACTGGTTGTGACACACCTCTCTCCTCCACCCCCTCCTCTTCTTCTTCCTCCAGTGCTCTGTCCTTGGAACCAGCGGTGCTCCGTAGGCATACAAGGGGCTACGCAAGTACGCAGGCAAAAAGATGCCATGCCGTGCTTGCGCTGGTGTGTTTGGGGGACAGGAGCCACACTGGGCCAGAGGTTCTGGCAGCTCTGCAGGGGCAGGCCGAGAGGTGGTTGACGCCACGTCAGCTTAAGCCAGGAATGGTCGTTTCTGACAATGGCACCAACCTCCTCTCCGCCCTGCGACAGGGGCAGCTCACCCATGTGCCCTGCATGGCTCACGTCCTCAACCTGGTGGTGCAGCGGTTCTTGGGCAGGTTCCCAGGCTTACAGGATGTCCTGAGGCAGGCCAGGAAAGTCTGTGTGCATTTCCGCCGATCTTATAATGCCAGTGCTCGGCTGACTGAGCTGCAAAAGGAGCTGAACCTGCCCAAGAACCGCCTAATATGTGACATGCCCACCAGGTGGAACTCAACGTTGGCCATGCTGCAGCGACTGCACACGCAGCAGAGGGCCATCAATGAGTACCTTTGCGACTACGGCACCAGGACAGGGTCAGGGGAGCTTGGTTTTTTTCCCCACGTCAGTGGAGCATGATCAGGGATGCATGCACTGTCCTCTCACCATTTGAGGAGGCCACGAGGATGGTGAGCAGTGACAGTGCATGCATCAGTGACACTGTACCTCTTGTCCACCTGTTGGAGCATACGCTGCGTGGGATAATGGACAGGGCACTTGAGGCAGAACAGAGGCAGGAAGAGGAGGACTTCCTTGCCTCTCAAGGCCCCCTTTATCCGGACAGTGTTCCTTCTGTCCCACCCATCACACAGGAAGAGGATGAGGAGGAGGAGGAGGAGGAGGATTGTGTGAGCATGGAGGTGGAGCCTGGCACTCAGCATCAGCAGCAGCAGCAGTCTTTTAGGGATGATGTACAGTCCCAACAAACCAGTGGACTTGTACGTGGCTGGGAGGAGGTGGCTGGCGATCATGTCATCCTCAGTGACCCAGAAGACTCCGGACCGAATGCCTCAGCTAACCTACGCTGCATGGCCTCCCTGATCCTGCAAAGCCTGCGGAAGGATCCTCGTGTTCTTCGGATCAAGGAGAGGGACCATTACTGGCTGGCCACTCTCCTTGATCCACGGTACAAGGGTAAGGTTGCGGACCTTATCTTGCCGTCGCAGAGGGAGCAGAGGATGAGACATCTCAGGGAGGCCTTGCAGAAAGGTCTGTGCAACGCGTTCCCAGAAACTGGGAGGTTACAAACTCCTGGTCCTGGGCGACGAGTTGCTGAGGCTTCGGTCAGTAGCAGAAGGAGCGGTGGGGAAGGTGGACGTCTGACCGATGCGTTCAGACAATTTTTTAGTCCGCAGCCCCAAGGTATGATCGGTTCCAGCAACCATCGCCAGCGTCTGATATACATGGTGCAGGAATACCTTGGGGCAAGGTCAGACTTGGACACCTTTCCCACCGAAAATCCTCTGGCTTACTGGGTCCTGAGGATGGATCACTGGCCAGAGCTTGCACAGTATGCAATTGAGCTACTGGCCTGTCCTGCCTCCAGCGTTCTTTCCGAACGCACATTCAGTGCTGCTGGAGGATTTGTCACCGATCATAGGGTGCGCCTGTCCACCGCCTCGGTTGATCGACTGACCTTCATCAAAATGAATCAGTCTTGGATCACCACCAGCTACCAGGCACCTGAAGCGGATATAACGGAATAATTTTATAATGTCACATCCCTTCAAGACTGCCTATGCTGATGCTGAGTGACTGTCCTCTTATGTTCACTGACTATCCTCTTCCTCCTCCTCAATGATCCATGCCACCACACCAGTGCCTAAGGCACAATTTTTCAGCCCCTGTTTAACAGGGGCGTGTACATACAATTTTTATAAAAAAATGCTTCGCAACACGTGTGACTGCTGTGCTCCAAGTACAGTATCTGTGAGGGGTTGCAGTGTTGTGGCACCAGCACCAGTGCCTAAGGCACAATTTTTCAGCCCCTGTTTAACAGGGGCGTGTACATACAATTTTTATAAAAAAAAGCTTCGCAACACGTGTGACTGCTGTGCTCCAAGTACAGTATCTGTGAGGGGTTGCAGTGTTGTGGCACCAGCACCAGTGCCTAAGGCACAATTTTTCAGCCCCTGTTTAACAGGGGCGTGTACTTACAATTTTTTAAAAAAATGCTTCGCAACACGTGTGACTGCTGTGCTCCAAGTACAGTATATGTGAGGGGTTGCAGTGTTGTGGCACCAGCACCAGTGCCTAAGGCACAATTTTTCAGCCCCTGTTTAACAGGGGCGTGTACTTACAATTTTTAAAAAAAAATGCTTCGCAACACGTGTGACTGCTGTGCTCCAAGTACAGTATCTGTGAGGGGTTGCAGTGTTGTGGCACCAGTGCCTAAGGCACAATTTTTCAGCCCCTGTTTAACAGGGGCGTGTACTTACAATTTTTTAAAAAAATGCTTCGCAACACGTGTGACTGCTGTGCTCCAAGTACAGTATCTGTGAGGGGTTGCAGTGTTGTGGCACCAGCACCAGTGCCTAAGGCACAATTTTTCAGCACCTGTTTAACAGGGGCGGGTAATTACAAATCTTGATCTAATAGTTCACAGCAGGGCCCATTCCTGCGCCCACCAAGAGTAACTATGAGGGCCTACAGTCTTGTGGCAACACCGTCCACCACCACCGCCAAAGGCCCAATTTTTCTGCCCTGTTCATCAGGTGCTTGCAATTACAAATCTTGATCTAATAACTCACAGCAGGGCCCATTCCTGCGCCCACCAAGAGTAACTGTGAGAGCTTACAGTCTTGTGGCAACACCGTCCACCACCACCACCACCCCCAATTTTTCTGCCCTGTTCAACAGGTGCATGCAATTACAAATCTTGATCTATTAACTCACAGCAGGGCCCATTCCTGTGCCCACCAGTCTTGTGGCTACACCAACATCTAATAGGGCAAATTTCTGCAGAGTATATACGCCAGGCCCCTACTTTCAAACATCCAACTTACAAACGACTCCTACTTGCAAATGGAAAGAGAAAACAGGAAGTGAGAGGAAATCTACCCCTAGGAAGGGAAATTCTATCCTGTTAGATTTAATTTGGGAAAAAGGTATCTCCTCTCTACTGATACTTTATCACCAATCCTTGTTTCAATTAAAACCCCACTTTTCCAAAAACATTTGTCATTGGGACGGAAAGTGAGGTGACATGTTCTGAACAGATGTGCAAAGACAGCAAATGTTACAGGGGTGATAACCCCTCCCTATGTTCTCCAAAAAGCTTAAAAATAGATTTTTTTGGGATGGAGCTACACTTCATAATGTACCTGTTCAGATTCTACTTAAGAACAAACCTAAAGCCGCAAGTGGTTTTAAATGGCTTCTTTTTTTCCTTTACAAATGTCATTTTGTGCAAGGACAGTTCTAAACACGGGAAACACATGCCACTTCACAGGCATACTTTAGACACCCCCCAGGTACCATATTTAAAGGAAAATTTCACTTTTTTTTTTTTTCACTTTATGCATCATTAAAATGACTGCTCCCGAAAAAACGTTAGTTTTTAAAAGTTCTTTTTACATTGATATATGTCCCCTGGGGCAGGACCCGGGTCCCCAAACCTGTTTTATGACATTAACATGCATATTGGCCGTTGTAATTAGCACTTTTGATTTCGAACGTTCGCGTCCATTATAACGTATAGGGTTCGAAAATTCGCGCGAACTTTCGGTCCGTTCGAAGGTTCTGGTGCGAACCGAACACGGGGGTGTTCGGCTCATCCCTAGTCCTGAATCTCTTAGTGGTTAGTCGCAGGAGGATAGGGAGGTCTGAGTTTTCAGCTGTGTGCATAATTTGGTGGTGTTGTCTATCAGCGGTTGATGTTTAACACCCAAGGGTAGGACTGCATGGCACCAGGGCGCTCTGTGCAAAGGGGTCTCACTCTGTGCTTGCTCTGTGTCCAAAGTTTGGCTTCTCTGTCACTAATCAATAAGTCTACTTAAGTGTACCACATGATAGTAGGTGCAGGTTTCTGGCATAGCTAGGCCCCCATATTGTTTTGGAAGGAAGAGTATCTTCTTGTGGAATCTAGGTTTTTTTCCCTGACCACAGGAATGTTATGAACATTGAACGTATTTGTTTAAAGTACTCCACGGGTATATGTATAGAAAGAGCCTGTAAGAGGTAGAGAAATTTGGGCAAAATTGTCATCTTGAAAATGTTACAGCGGCCAAACCAAGAATGTAGGCCGTTGTTCCATTGGTTGAGTAGTTTTTGGACATTTTTTAGAAGGGGTGGGAAATTGAGCTTGAATAGCTGGGAGAATTTTGGGGGATGTGTGTGCCTAAGTATTTTAGGGCCGTGTCTGTCCATTTTAAGTTGAAACTGGCTTGAAGGTGTGTAAGTTGTGGTTGTGGTATGCCTATTCCTATTGCCTCTGATTTGCTAAAATAGATTTTTAAATTTGAAAGTTTGCTGTATGTATCAAATTGGTGCATTAGGTTGGGAAGGGAGATGGTAGTTCCGTTATTGAGATTAAGTCATCTGCGTAAGCAGATACTTTGTGTTGTGTTTTATCAACTGTTATTCCGGAGATATCTGGGTTTAGTCTTACATGACATAGGAAGGGTTCAAGGGATAGCGCAAAAAGTAACGGCAAGAGAGGACATCCCTATCTGGTCCCGTTAATGATCAGAAATGAATCTGAAATTACACCGTTCGCTCTGACTCTAGCCGTCGGTCTGAGTATGCTGCTGATATCCAACTTAGCATCTTTTCGCTTAGGCCTATGTGTTTTAATGTCGTAACCATGAATTTCCACCTCACCCGATCAAACGCCTTCTCTGCATTTGTACCAAGGAATATGCATGGAGTTTTTTTACTATTGGCTATGTGTAATAGGTTTAGGATTTTGGTGGTATTGTCTCTGGCTTCTCTGGTGGGTATAAACCCAACTTGGTCCAGATGTATTAGGTAGGGTAAATTATGTTGTAATGGGGAATAATGGGGTACCGGCGCTACTGTTTCTTTTTCGACAGATTTTTCTATTTAAATAATCGGGGTGTTTTTAGGTAATTTTAATTTTGGTGTGCTAGCAGTTTCAACAAAAAACAATCAATGATCGTTTAGAAAATGAATAAAAGGAACGGAAACCGCGCCACCTTACGCTTGGCTATGCCGCCAGCAGGAAATAGTTCAAACTACAAATACATAACGTGCCATACAATCCAATAATCTTTTATCATTGAATATGTGGGTAAAGTGCTACTGTGCTTGTGCAATCCAGAAAGTATTTAATATTTAATACTTAAGTAGATATAAAGTGCTTCCGTGCTATACCCATATAAGATAAAGTGCTATACCCTGCGGGAATATCTAGTTACCATACACCGTGGTTGTTTAACATTAAACCATATATCTAAAAATAAATTTTCCACATAAGCCAGTATGTATCAATACAACTAAAAACAAATTATATAAAAATGAAGTAGGTGCAAGCGGATGCGAGTAGACTTACACGTGCTGGTAAAATAACAATGGCAATAAAAAATAAAAATAACAAAAGTGATGATCATAACATAAAGTCCATTTGTGACACCAAAAGTGCTTATATATAAAGTGCTTTGTTCAAGGGAGGTTCACCGTGCAAATCCTATTCCTCTCTGTGCAGCCGCCACCAATTAGGTAATGGATCACTTACCAAATTTAGGCAAGTGTAGGGCATGTAGTTTAATTGAGGATAACCAATCCTATCTCTGGTCTCCCTCCAGGACTCAACTTGCTGAGATTGGGATATAACTTGGTCTCCAATGATAGAACCCAGGGATAAGATAATGGAAAGAAAGGGGGGACTCCAATAGTGAAGTATGTTTATATCCAAACAATTTTTATTAAAAACAAGTCATAAAAGAACTCACATGGTTCAGTGCCTTTGGCCGGCACTGAGCATATCCAGCCTTGTAGGTAGTATACTGCGTGCTGTTAGTTTGCGTCCCAGGTCCCTTCCTAGTGTGAGCCGCCTCCCCGGAAGTGACGTAATCGCGTTATTTCCCAGCAGCCTCTACGCGTTTCGCAAGACCTTTTGCGTCATCAGGAAGCTGCCGGGTGTATGGTGGATTAAGTTTATATAGTCCCAGTGTCTATCTGCTAGCGCGATGATTGGTTTACCACTTTTTCCCCACCGGAAGTGTAGCGGCGGCCATCTTTAATGTGGGCTTTTCATTTATTTGGTGCCGTTACTGCCATTTTCTATTAAATATCCGTTCTATTCCCCTCCATTGTTACCAATATTCCTAAACTTTGTTCTCCTCTACTATTTGCTGATACCTATGCCTCTAGTTTGTCTTTATATAATGTTGTGCGTGATTGGCTATAGTCTGCTACTCTGGTTTGTCTTTATGTGATGTTGTGTGTGATTGGCTATAGTCTGCTCCGGAGTGTAGGGGATGCTGTGTTAGTTTCAGCTTTTCCTTTTTGTTGTTTTCCCAATTTGTAACCAGCCTAATGGTTGTTCCCGCCCACAAGCCTGGATTGCTCTCACATTCCTACATCATATGCCTATAGCAATAATAATATGATCGTAACATACATAATGTAATGTAAAGTCACATATATTTTTATTTATTTCTTTCCTATTTACCATAGCCCCATGTTGCCATTTTAACATCTGCTGTGAAAACCTTCTAAGTATGTTAGTGTTATGGGTGTAATATTACGGATTGCTCCCATACTATACATTAAAGTGTTTGTATTTTAATAAAATATATATAGTGCTAGAAAATAAGTGAATAAAAATTGAAGGAAATGAAAATGAAAAATGAAAATATATATAGTATATAGCTAATAAAATGAAAAAATAAATATATGAAAATATTATAAAATAAAAAAAATAAAAATAAAAATAAAAATAAAAATAAAAATAAAAAAAATATAAAAAAAAATAAAAAAAAAAATAAAAAATGAAAATAAAAAGAAAATAAAAATAAAAAAAAAAAAAAATAAAAATAAAAAAAAATAAAAATAAAAAAATAAAAATGAAATATAAATAAAAATAAAAAATAAAAAAAATAAATAAAAAATATTAAAAATAAACAATAAAAATAAAAATAAAAAATAAAAAATAAAAATAGAAATAGAAAAATATATATGAACCTAACAATGACAATCAATGTAAAAATTCCGTGTTGATACTGAACAATCAAAAAATGTTTTTTGTATTACGATGTAAATGGGAACTTGGGGTTAGGTTAATAGTCTTCTAGATAACAGTTAACATCAATCTCTACATTTAACCCTTTTTTCTTCATTGTGTCTAATTTGTATATCCAGTATGTTTCATTCGTAGATATTTCTCTTTTTAAGTTCTTGTTCCTCCAGTCTTGTTCTATTCTATCTATACCGTAGAATTTTAGGTGCTTTGGGTTCTTATTATGGACCTCTTTGAAATGCTTGGATAAACTGTGATATATGTATCCCTTTTTTATGTTTCTTATATGTTCACCTATCCTGGTGGAAAGTGCTCTGGTAGTTCGTCCCACATATTGCAACCCACAGTCACATTCGATCACGTATGTGACGTGGGTGCTTTGGCAAGTGATCAATTTTTTTATTTTAAATTTCTGTTTGTTAGAATGGGATTCGAATTCTAGTACTCTCCTTACTTTCCCATTAGATGTTTTACATGGTTTACATTTCCCGCATCTGTAAAAACCTTTTTGTTCAAAAAAGGTAGTCATCTTGTTAGGTGGGTCAGGTACATTTTTGACCAGTTGGTCTCGGATCCTTTTGGCCCTTCTGTATATAAACTTGGTTCTTTTTGGCAAGATATTGCCTAGGTGTGGGTCGTTACTAATAATCGGCCAGTACTTGGTGATTACCCCTTCCAGGGCTTTGTACTGGCTGTTGTATCCAGTTATGAATGGTATATTCTTTTCCTGTGTCTCCTTTCTTTTTTTTTCTTTTTATTGTTATTTAGGATAGTATCCTCTCTGTTCTTTCGTCCCACCCTCTCTCTAGTTTTTTCCAGTGTTTCTAGGTTGTACCCTTTCTCTCTAAATCTTTCTATTAGGATGTTAGTTTGTGTATAATAGTCTTCCAGTCTATCACAGTTTCGCCTGATGCGGACGAACTGTCCCATGGGGATTGCTTTTTTCCACTTAGGGTGGTGGCAGCTGTTATATGGGATATACCCATTCCTGTCTGTTTCCTTGAAGAATGTTCTGGTTTCCAGGTGTAGTTCCTTCTTGTATATTTCAAGGTCTAGAAAGTTCACTTTCTTTGTATTGACCTCTACTGTAAATTTTATGTTATACTTGTTATTGCCAATATGTTCCACAAACAATGCTAAATCCTCCCTGGATCCCTCCCAAACGATCAATATGTCATCAATAAATCGCTTGTACGACACAATTTGTGGCCAGCATCTTCCAAAAACCTCCTCGTGTTCCCATTTGTTAAGGAAGATGTTGGCCACACTGGGGGCATATTTGTTCCCCATTCCTACACCTTTTATTTGTTTGAAGAAAACATGCTGGTGCCAAAAGAAATTCTTTCCCATGGCCAGTCTTAGACCTTCAAGTATGAACCGCCTCTGTATGAGTTTTAGCTCAGAAAAATTCTTCATGGCCCATGCTACTGCCCCTAGAGCATCGGCCTGTTTAATGTTTGTGTACAATGACTCAACATCTATCGTTACCAATAGAGTTTTGTCATTTATTTTGAGTGGTTTAATCATCCTAATAATGTCTGTGCTGTCCTTAATGAAGGCTTGTCCCTTACTTGCCAGGGGTTGTAGGAAAATGTCAAGGTACTCCCCTAGTCTGGAAAAAATGGATCCGATCCCACTTATTATGGGCCTGCCCGGGGTTTTTTTCTTGTCTTTGTGCACCTTGGGTACCTGGTAAATTACTGGTACCCTTGGTGCTTCTGGTAGTAGGTACCTGCCCTCTTTTTTGTTTAGGATTTTATCCGAGATGCCCCTATTCAAGTATTCTTTTAATTTTGCTTTGTACTCTTTATTGGGATTTTTCCTTAGTTTTTCATAAGTGGTTTCATCCTTCACCAATTTATTCAATTCTAGTCCATAATGTTGTTTAGTCATAATGACTAATCCCCCTCCCTTGTCAGCTGGTCTTATTACTATATTTTTCCTTTTTTCTAACTTTCTAATTCCTTGCCAAATTCTATCAGTTTTTTCATTCACTGGTTTAATGTTTCTTATCTCCATTTCCACCATCTTTCTGAAAACTTCTATGTGGTGGTTGGTACTGGATTTAGGGTTAAACGTGGATTTATTTTTTAACATGGGGCTATGGTAAATAGGAAAGAAATAAATAAAAATATATGTGACTTTACATTACATTATGTATGTTACGATCATATTATTATTGCTATAGGCATATGATGTAGGAATGTGAGAGCAATCCAGGCTTGTGGGCGGGAACAACCATTAGGCTGGTTACAAATTGGGAAAACAACAAAAAGGAAAAGCTGAAACTAACACAGCATCCCCTACACTCCGGAGCAGACTATAGCCAATCACACACAACATCACATAAAGACAAACCAGAGTAGCAGACTATAGCCAATCACGCACAACATTATATAAAGACAAACTAGAGGCATAGGTATCAGCAAATAGTAGAGGAGAACAAAGTTTAGGAATATTGGTAACAATGGAGGGGAATAGAACGGATATTTAATAGAAAATGGCAGGAACGGCACCAAATAAATGAAAAGCCCACATTAAAGATGGCCGCCGCTACACTTCCGGTGGGGAAAAAGTGGTAAACCAATCATCGCGCTAGCAGATAGACACTGGGACTATATAAACTTAATCCACCATACACCCGGCAGCTTCCTGATGACGCAAAAGGTCTTGCGAAACGCGCAGAGGCTGCTGGGAAATAACGCGATTACGTCACTTCCGGGGAGGCGGCTCACACTAGGAAGGGACCTGGGACGCAAACTAACAGCACGCAGTATACTACCTACAAGGCTGGATATGCTCAGTGCCGGCCAAAGGCACTGAACCATGTGAGTTCTTTTATGACTTGTTTTTAATAAAAATTGTTTGGATATAAACATACTTCACTATTGGAGTCCCCCCTTTCTTTCCATTATCTTATCCCTGGGTTCTATCATTGGAGACCAAGTTATATCCCAATCTCAGCAAGTTGAGTCCTGGAGGGAGACCAGAGATAGGATTGGTTATCCTCAATTAAACTACATGCCCTACACTTGCCTAAATTTGGTAAGTGATCCATTACCTAATTGGTGGCGGCTGCACAGAGAGGAATAGGATTTGCACGGTGAACCTCCCTTGAACAAAGCACTTTATATATAAGCACTTTTGGTGTCACAAATGGACTTTATGTTATGATCATCACTTTTGTTATTTTTATTTTTTATTGCCATTGTTATTTTACCAGCACGTGCAAGTCTACTCGCATCCGCTTGCACCTACTTCATTTTTATATAATTTGTTTTTAGTTGTATTGATACATACTGGCTTATGTGGAAAAATTATTTTTAGATATATGGTTTAATGTTAAACAACCACGGTGTATGGTAACTAGATATTCCCGCAGGGTATAGCACTTTATCTTATATGGGTATAGCACGGAAGCACTTTATATCTACTTAAGTATTAAATATTAAATACTTTCTGGATTGCACAAGCACAGTAGCACTTTACCCACATATTCAATGATAAAAGATTATTGGATTGTATGGCACGTTATGTATTTGTAGTTTGAACTATTTCCTGCTGGCGGCACAGCCAAGCGTAAGGTGGCGCGGTTTCCGTTCCTTTTATTCATTTATAAATTATGTTGTAAGCCTTGAGGCAATGATCTTGGTGAAAGGTTTAAGGTCAGTGTTTAATAGGGAGATTGGGCGGTAACTCCCACGCTGGGCTGGGTCCTTACCTTGCAGCGTGGATCTGTGTAGTTTTTCCCCTGAGCTAAGGTCATTCAACAGGTTCACCAGATGTTTACCTAGGGAGGGGAGTAATGTTTTGTAGTATGTGGTGGTAAAGCTGTCCGATCCCGGCGCCTTGATCGGTTTGGTGTTGCCTAATGCTATTTGGAGTTCAGGTAAGGTGATGGGTGTGTCTAATAATTCTTTAGCTTCTGTCGGTAATGTTGGCATGAGGGAGGAGGTTACATAAGCTGATGTTGTTTCTTGGGTCGGTGATGTTGTGTTCAGGTTGTATAGAGAGTTATAGAAAGATCTGAATTCTTTGGAGATATGTTTGGGTAAGGATAACTGTCCTCTGGGGGATATGATGTGTGGAATGTAAGATGCTAGTTTTTTATGTTCGTAGGGTCTGAGCTAGTAGTCTCCCACATTTGTTCCCTGATTCGTATACACTTTTCCTACAGATCTGAAGTGCAGCCTTGGCTTTGAAATGCAATAGGTCAGTGATCTGTTTGTGGGTGGTGTCAATTTCAATACCTAGTTGTCCTGATGGAGCTTGCTTGTGTTTTGTCTCGAGTGTCTTGAGAAGTCTAGAGAAGAAATGAGGACAGTTGTGCTGTCCTTTGTTTTTTGAGTCAGGAACCGTGTTTGATGAGTACCCCATGAGTATGAGTGATGAGTACCCCACGGACTACGGCTTTATGTGCCTCCCATACTACCCCTGGTGAGCTGTCAGGGGTACAGTTAATGGCGAAGTATTGTCCTATCTCTTTCACCACATCTATCATTACTTCTGGGTCTTGAAGTAGGTTCTTGTTCAGTCTCCATGGCTGTCTCTGTGTTTTATGGATATCTGAGATGGAGTAGCGCAGGGTTATCGGGGCATGGTCTGACCATGTGATTGATTCTATTGTGGTGTCTTTGATGGCTTGTAGGTATCTGTGGGGGATCAGGAAATAGTCGATATGTGAGTACGTATGATGTGGTCTAGAATAGAATGTGTAATCCCTCTCCCCAGGATGGAAGAGGAGCCAAGCATCTATTAGTTGTGCGGAATGTAAGGATGTTGCGATTCTTTTGCGCACATCTCATGAGGTTGAAGACAGTCCAGTGGAGGTGTCTTCTGTCGGTGTCAGAGGGATGTTTAGATCTCCCCTTATGATAAGTTGTCCTTCTGTGCATTGCATGAGATGTTCTAGGTGTTGTTTAAGAAATCTATCCTAGTGATCGTTTGGGACGTATAGGTTTGCTAAGGTGACCATCACGTCTCCAATCCGACCTTTCAGGAATAGAAATCGTCCCTCATTGTCAGTCTTTACATCTCTGGGGTAGTACCTGTTTTTTAGTATTGGCAGGGTATTTAAAAAATGTGTCTCCTGCAGGAGGATGATGTGTGCTTTCATGCGTTGCATGTCATGAAGCAGCAATCGCCTCTTTTCGGGTGTGTTCAGCCCTTTTGCATTCAGTATGTCCATGTTCATGAATTTAGGGGGGGGGGGGGCGGGGATATAGAGTAGAGGGTATGTGTGTGGGAAGTCAAGAACGGTGAAGGGAGATGTACAGATGGGAAAGTAGGCTGGTGGAATTGGGTATGTAATCCCGGGGAAACAGAAATATGTTGTTAGGAGGCTGTTACAAGGTTGTGCAGCTTCAAGAAAAGGTGCTAGAGTAGCAAGAGCTAGCTAAGGCGCTCTCCAGTTAATCACTGGGTACTGAGCGCAGTCCTATGTGGGTTGGTGGATTAACAGAGCCGGGAACCGACATCTCTGGGTCTTCCCAGGTCTGCCGATCTGGGGCCCAGAGCTTTATGCGCTCTGTCTACTTCATTTGGGCTGGATGGGTCTTCAAGAATGGCTCGGAGGATGTACTGAATCGTTTCCCCCAGGTCCTCCGTCTCTGCTCTCTCTGATATTCCCTGGAGCCGCATGTTTTTTCCGACGGCTCCGGTCCTCAATGTCCTCCAGGTGGAGCTGGAGGGCAATGGCGGTGTCACGATGGTGGTCCCGGGACTGCTCCAGCTCTGTCACCCGGTTCTCCAGTATGGAAAAGGATGCCTCTCCTGTGGTCACTCTGTCAGCCAGGGTGGAAAAATCGTCCCTCACCTCTTGGATGTCTCGGCGGGGAGTCTCCTCCAGCCGGAGCATAAGGGTTTTAATGTTCGTTCTGGTGGGGAGGGCTTGTCAGAGCGCCCGAATGTCCTGGTCTGCCTGGTAGCTCCCGGGAGTTTGTGTGTGGGTTGCCATTTCTGGGAGAAATGATCTCGAAGTAGTCAGGGAACGGTCCGGAGAGGCAGGGGTGTCAGGAGGGTATTCCCAGTCGTTCTGTTCTTGGGCCTCTGTTGAAGCGCCGCGTGGGGTGTCTCGTGGTGCCGCCACTCTCGCTCCGGGAGAATTCCTCTGTTTCAGCTTGAAATAATGGTGTATGTCACCGGAGGATTGCTGGAACGGGTTACCCGGAATACTGCTCTTGTCTTGTATTTTCTGGCCGATTGCATTCCGATCCAAATGCTGTGTTTTGCCGGTAAGGAAAGGCCAGGGCCGGAATCTCTAAGAAAAAGCAGCTTCACTCAGCCATGTCCAGGCCATGCCCCCTTAACTTTACTTCTGTCTCAGTCTGATTAATGGTTCCTGACAGTTATAGTTTCAACAAACTAGTATATATCTGAAAATCAATCAGTCCTGATCAGTACTGACTGCCTATCTCATTTCTTGAGGCCCAAAAATGGCCAGTACAAATATCCCCCAAATGACCCCTTTTAGAAAAGTAGACAGTCCAAGGAATTTAGTAAGAGACATGGCAAGGTTTTTGAAGTTGCAATTTGTTTGTTGTAATATTTAGGAAAGTGAAGAAATTAAAAACCCAAAAATGTACAAACTTTTTTTTTTTAATATACTGTCACCATTACTTTTTTCCTTTTTATATATTGGAAAAACGGGTTGCGGGGGCTCACCCTGCTTGTTCTGGACTTAATTGGCATTGCATAAATTCCATCAATTCCATAAAAAATATAAATTTTATTTACATCATTTTAGTGCATGACAATATACAAACATCAAAAACATGCCTGAATATGATACAATGGTCAACTAACACCTTCTAATATACTTATTTAACACAGCAATAAGCTTGAGGTGTATGGGTTGTTCAATCATCCAAGGGTCAACGCGCTTCCCTAATTGCGTAGCTTCTTCAAGACCTGTTAGTTAAATATCATATTCTGCAAAAATATAACATAAATACATATCACTTTTAGTACTTTTGTTATTTCATAATAATCAAAAGTATTCCATTCATTCAATACTCATTCAAAATATGCCCTATTGCACTCACAGCAGCACATGGCGGAACATCAAAGTCATAAAACGTCTGTGGGGCAGATACAGGGGTTACAGCTCCTTCATAAGCATATAGGCCAAGATGAGCTCAAACGGCCCTATTGAAGATAACACAAACACATGAATTTGTGGCCTAATAATATGCATGCACAAATTCATGGTCACTCTAGACAAACTTAATTTCATATAACAAACCATAAGAAAATATACATACTCTTTATTGAGTGGTTTATGATGTAGAACCAGTGATCTTCCTTAGATGTATGTGGCTGTTGTGTAGGCATTTAAATACCAAGAGGAGCTATATGCCAAATGTTTTTCACTAATCTAAGGAGACAGCAAGTACAACCCCTGGCAAAAATTATGGAATCCCCACTCTTGGAAAATGTTCATTCAATTGTGTAGAAAAAACAACTAATCACAGACATGCCTCAAAACAATTTTCATTTACCATTCTGGCTTTAAGAAACACTTAAAAAAAAGAAAGAAAACTGTAGTCAATTGCAACTGTTTTTGCAGATCAAGCTGAGGAAAAGAAATATGGAATCACTCAATTCTGAGGAAAATATTATGGCATCACCATGCACTTTACAGTTATAAAACAAATATCTGAATCAGATTACATTTACTAACTAGTCTGCAGTTAAAAAAAGAGAGCTGGGGGCGTGGCCTGGCACCGGAGCAAGATGGTCGCATAGCTCCACCATCCCCATCCAGAGCTTCTGTTTGCCCTTTCAGTAGCAAGAAAGCCTCAATTACACGGAGCACCGATGGCAGGAAGAAGCCACTCAGCCTCCCGGTCTTAGCTGGACCAGTCTACTCAGCTAAGCAGGGACATTCCAGCGATGTTCCGTACCTAGCTCACAGACTCACAGGCCGCATCTCAAGCCACGGGCCGGAGTGCAGGGAGCTACGCTGCCACAGATGCCCCTACAGCGGCCCCGGCGGCAAGAATGAGTGATCCTCATCCCTCTCCTGTGCATGGCCAATCTGCAGCTGGTGGCCCTTGACATTAAGAACACCTTAGCTGCTGCCATGTCGGACTTAAAAACTGAAATTAGAGCCGTGGCCACTAGGATGGAGTACGTGGAGAATGTCGCCATGACACATGGTGCTGCAATTAAACAAATACAGCAAACCTCTACTGTACATACACAGCATTTGATGGACATGCATAGGCATATGGAGGATTTGGACAATAGGGGTCGTAGGCGCAATCTGCGGATCAGAGGGATACCTCAATCAGTGGAGGGGCCCCAGTTACAGGCTGCTGTGTGGGCCATCTTCAACACCCTGTTAGGTAAGCCGCCTGATGCTCCAGTCGAAATAGAGAGATGCCATAGAGCCCTTAGACCTAAGGGCAGAGACACTGACCCACCTAGGGATGCTGTGTGCTGTTTGGTAAATTTTACTCAGATGGAAGAAATACTGCGCTTAGCTTGCAATCACAATCATCTAGAACACGAGGGAGCGCGCATCCAACTGTTCCAGGACTTATCCGCCATTACCCTCCAACACAGGAGAGACCTGCGCCCTCTCCTCCAGGTACTACAGGAAAGACATATCCCCCATCGATGGAAATTCCCTTTCTGTCTTCAAGCGACTATTGGCAATCGCACGGCACAATTGAGAACACCGGCGGACCTCCAAACCTTCTGTGAAGTGCTCGGTATCCCAGTGGTTTGTGTTCCAGAGTGGTATAGCGCATTCTTGCAACCAGAACCGTGGATTCCCACCCACCCTGATGACACCCCAAGGGCGCAGGCATAGATACTGCAGGCTTTCGGCTAACTCTCCACCAAGGCACCGCAGAGACACGAGTCTAGCTGTCTTCTGTGCATTGAAATACTGACCTTTGAAACCTGAAGATGAGATTTGATGAGCTGACTCTTATCAAGTTTTTATTCTCCACTTAAGACACTACACTGTCTGTTGCAAGGATTGTCTCCTTGGAGCCCTGGAACATAGCCTGGGAAGTGTTAGGTATTGCTGGTATTTGAAATGCTACACATAACACACCCTCTCTGTGGCCTGTTACCCTCTGGGCATCTTCAATGGAGTTTGAGATGACTCTTCCATGCTCTGGAGGAGTATATCTGCTAATCCGGTCCTTTTTGTAGCCCAGATTGCTGGCAGATGCCCTCATTTCGGAGCATTGTGACAACAAGGAACAGAGATCATGTGTCCGGTGACTGGATACTACCTAAAGGGAATCACTTTCATCAAAGCCATAGCTGAATTTGGATAAATGCTTAACCTCCCCGTTTTGTTATACTGAGACCTCAGACAGATGTGAGACTGATGCAGCATGGAAAAACAGCAAATGTAAACAAGTGACCTTCGCGCTACTGTAAGAACTAGAAATGTGCAATGAAACTCACCAATATATACCGTATTTATTTTACCCTTTAAATCGGGGGAAAGTCGTGGGTGCGTGTTATACGCCGATACCCCCCCAAAAAAAAAGTGACAAAATTTGCGATCGGCGCCGAAAAATAGCGAGCGGCGCCGAAAAAGACTGAATCACTGCCGAAAAAGACCGAAGCGCCACCGGAAAAGACCGAGCCGAATCGCCGCCGAAAAAGACCGAAGCGCCGCCGGAAAAGACCAAACCGACTGTTCGGCTCCGCTCGTAGTCCCGCCTCCCTGCGCTCGCTCCCGAAACAGCAGGGAGGCGGGACCACAAGCGGAGCCGAACAGTCGGTTTGGTCTTTTCCGGCGGCGCTTCGGTCTTTTTCAGCGGCGATTCTGTATTTTCCGGCGGCGATTCGGTCTTTTTCGGCGGCACACGCACGGTCTGTCTCGGCGGCGGGAAATTTAAACGTGGGCAAGGCTGCAAATGACGCTGGCAAGCTGCAAATGACACTAGGCAAGCTACAAATGACACTGGGCAAGCTGCAAATGACACTGGGCAAGCTGCAAATGACACTGGGCAGGCTGCAAATGACGCTGGGCAGGCTGCAAATGATGCTGGGCAGGCTACAAATGACGCTGGGCAAGCTGCAAATGACGCTGGGCAAGCTGCAAATGACGCTGGGCAAGCTGCAAATGACGCTTAAATGTACGTTTTTTTTTTCCCTAAACTTCCCTCCTAAAACTTTTTTTCCTTAACAGCTTCCCGACCGGCCACTGCATATATACGTCAGCAGAATGGCACGGGCAGGCAGAATCACGTACCTGTACGTGATAGTGCATGTGCCTGCCCGGTCGGGAGCTCCGTGACCCCGGCCGCGGGACCAGCGGACCCGATCGCCGCTGGTATCCCGCGATCGGGTTACGGAGCGGAAGAACGGGGAGAGGTCTATGTAAACAAACCTCTCCCCGCGCTTCCTACACTGACTGTCAGTGATCGGCGGTTCCCTGTCATCGGGAACGCCGATCAATGACGTCAGACGTACAGCCACGCCCCCCTACTGTAAAAAAAACACAACACGTCACACTGACTCCTCCCCGCCCCCTAGTGGTTAACCCCCTAACTACAACTGTCATTTACATAGGAATCAGTGCTATTTAAATAGCACTGATTGCTGTATAAATGACAAATGTCCCAAAAATGTGTCAAAAATGTCCGATGTGTCCGCCAAAATGTCGCAGTCACAATAAAAATCGCTGATCGCCGCCATTACTAATAAAAAAAAAATATTAATAAAAATGCTATAAAACTATCCCCTATTTTGTAAACGCTATAACTTTTGCGCAAACTAATCAATAATCGCTAATTGCGATTTTTTTTACCAAAAATATGTAGAAGAATACGTATCGGCCTAAACTGAGGAAAAAAAATGTTTTTTTTATATATTTTTTGGGGATATTTATTATAGCAAAAAGTAAAAAATATTGCATTTTTTTCAAAATTGTCACTCTATTTTTGTTTATAGCGCAAAAAATAAAAACCGCAGGGGCGATCAAATACCACCAAAAGAAAGCTCTATTTGTGGGAAAAAAAGGACGCCAATTTTGTTTTGGAGCCACGTCGCATGACCGCGCAATTGTTAGTTAAAGCGACGCAGTGCCGAATTGCAAAAAGGGGCCTGGTCCTTTGGCTGCCAATTGGTCCGGGGCTGAAGTGGTTAAAATGCCCTCCTAAACTTGGGGTGCGTGTTATACGCCGATAAATACGGTAATCAAAAATAACTATGATTATATGTGCTAGAAAATAAATATAAGGTGCATTAGCGTGTAAAACCAGCTATAAGTGCTAGAATAGTGCAGAATGACAATTCTTTCATAAAAAGCAGCAAAATCTAATGGTGTACACAATCACACAAACATAAAAATTGAAAAGAAGTGATTTTGCGCTTAGAAAAGCACACACCTAAACGTGATAAAGCAATAGTATTAATAGTAAGACAATAATAATATTAATAAATAAATGTAGCAAGGTACAGTAAAATCAAAGTGAAAGAGTGCCAGTAAAAAACTAAAAAGCACTGGCAACAGGACAAATATCCAGTAATAACTGAGTCCAAACTATGTCTCAAGAATAAGTATACAGTCACTGTTGTAACAGAGATGAATATCTATCTATGATATGCAATTTTCTTATATTTGCACTGAGGAGAAATGGGTGGCAGATGTCTAATCCATAACTGTGCTCACAGAACTCTCACCTCCAAATAGCTTGTAAACAGTGTATAGGTTAAGGCTGGGCAGGCTCCTCTCTTCCGCTCACCCTCCAGGCTTGCTTATTTCCTTTCTCCCAATACCCGAATGGCCTCCTATAGCCCTTGGTGCTGGCCGCCAATAATGGATAAATAGCTCACCAAAAATGGGGGTAAAGGAAAGACAAAGCCTCTAATGGTGAAGTACGTAAAATATTGTGGTATTTTATTGTGAAAAAGTAAAAATTTAACCCTTACATAAAAACAGTAAACGCAGAGCAAGAAAATGGCGATCCAGCGCCTATCTCACATTACTTCAGGTATATCGGATACGAACGTCCACTTCCGGCCACTCCCTACGCCAGATGGCCGCCGCCGTGTAATACGCCAGACCACTAGAAAATGGCCGTGGTTGTTTACTATGACGGACCATGACAAAATGGCTGCCGCACGATATCCGGTCTCACTTAATATAAACAAGTCCTCAACAGCCAATCCCGTTCCTCTGATGAAGTCACGTGGATGATGTAACGCGTAGGGAGTGTCCGGAAGTGGATGTTCGTATCCGATATACCGGAAGTGATGTGAGCTAGGCGCTTGATCGCCATTTTCTTGCTCTGTGTTTACTGTTTTTATGTAAGGGTTTAATTTTTACTTTTTCACAATAAAATACCACAATATTTTACGTACGCTCCGCCTAAGAGCCCAAGTGTTTTTTCTCCAGGAAACCCACTTTAAATCAGGATCCATTCCCCGCCTATCCAATAGTCTCTTTCTGGAGGTTTACCATGCATCCTGTGCGGATTCCAAAACAAAGGGAGTCTCAATAGTACTTGCAAAGTCGTTCGCCTTTCGCCTCACGGGCCAAATGCTAGATCCAGAGAGCAGATTCCTGTTTCTTAAGGGGATCTGGAAAGACAGACCGGTGACACTAGCTAATATCTACTGTCCCAATTCCAAACAGGTGACCTTTTTGAAAGAAGCCCTCCTGCGGCTCACATTTCAGTCAGGGTTACTCATTCTGGGGAGGGACTTTAACATGGCTCTAGACCCACTTATTGACACCTCCACAGGCACCTCCTCACTTCCATTCTCCGCCTTACAGAAATTGAAACTCGCTCTGGCCTCTCACACTCCATGATACCTGGCGCACGTTGAACATGCGGAGGAGGGACTACATGTATTTCTCGTCTCCACATAACCATTACTCAAGGTTAGATTACCTTTTCATACATCAGGCAGAACTATCTTAACTCTATGATGCGACAATAGAGAACATGATACACTCGGACCATCACCCGATCACATTGACTTTACGTTTTCCTCAGAGGGAAACATCAACCAAGATCTGGAGACTGGACGCCTCCCTTCTTACAGACCCTGGGGACCTAGGGGCTATCAAACAGACCATTAGTGACTACTTTCGCCAAATCGACACTCCGGATGTGTCACCCATAATCCAATGGCGGGCGCATAATTGTGTTGTAAAAGGTAATTTATTGGCCATCGCGGCAAGGAAAAAGAAGGAACATCAAACCCTAATTCAAGATCTATCTAACAAAATATCCCTGCTGGAAGCGCAGCACAAATGTTCACTAGGACTTAAAGCAGCGATAGAACTAGCTGAAACACGAGTGCTCCTATTAGAAGAATTACTCAAAAGGGCAAGGAAATGGCAGATGCTATCACAAAAATTGTTCTACGAACAGAGCAATAAACCCGGCAGACTTTTAGCAAGGTTTACACAGAACAGAACTCTTGCCACCACAGTTAACCACGTAGTTGGCGCCCAAGGGGGGATTTATTCGAAAAATTAGGACATTGCCAGGCAGTTCCACATCTTTTATAGTAAACTATATGACCTGAACTCAAATGAGAACAGTTCTGTGGCTGAGGACGCACGACTGTATTTAATGTGAGAGTTCCTTAGCAAACATAGCCCTTGTGCACTCTGTGCTTCTGAATGGCAGGCTTTGGAAGCACCGCTATCCTCAGAGGAATAGGTTGAGGCCCTAAAAACCACGAAATCTGGCAAATGCCCGGGACCAGATGGTTTTCGGCACAATATTACTAAAGCTTTTGAGACCTCCTAGTGCCAGTTTTTTTTAAGGCCTTTAATATGCTATCCAATACCCCTTGTCTCTCAGGGAAGCTACTAGAAGCATATATCTTGGTGATACCCAAGGAGAGTAAAGATCCCCCCAATGTAGCAAACTAACAACCCATCTCCCTTTTGAATGTGGACGTCAAACTGTTTTCAAGATCCTGGCATCCAGATTGTCTTATGTTCTGGCTTCGGTGGGTTTGGATCAGGTTGGATTTGTTCCTGGCAGAGAAGCCAGGGACAATACCATTAAAGCTCTAAATCTGCACCACTGGCTCACCTCAACCCAAAGAGAAGGTTTCTTTCTGGCAATGGATGCAGAGAAGGCGTTCGACCGTGTGGCCTGGGACTACATGGAGGCGGTCCTGCAAGCTCTGGGTCTGGGAAGGTGTATGAGGGCCTTCATTAGCGCGTTATATACCAATCCCACAGCCAGGTTGCGGATTAATAGCCACTTGTCGGACGCCTTATCCATCCACAATGGAACCAGACAGGGGTGCCCTCTTCCACCCTTGCTGTACATCCTTAATCTGGAACCTCTATTGTGTTGTGTTCGAGCAAATCCAAACAAAAAGAATTGAGGTCCATTAACGAGAATATAAAATTGACGCCTTAGTGGATGACATTTTGCTCTTCCTTTCATCCCCACTGACGTCCTTGCCCAATCTGATGCCAGTTCTAGAACAGTTCAAAACTATATCAAACCTGAAAATTAACTAATCAAAGTCCTTTGCACTAAATTTTTCTTTACCTCCTAAGTTAGTACAACTCTGCCAATCAAACTTCACTTTCTGCTGGAAAACAGATGCTATCACCTACTTGGGTATCCAGCTTCTGGGTAGGTTAAAAGACCTATGTGAAAAAAAAATTCCTGTCAGAACTTAAAAACATACAAGACCCCCACAAATAAGAGGCACCCACTGTCTCCTGGTTTGGTAGGGCCCCAATCCTTAAGATGACGGTGGTGCTCCCCCGGATACTATACAAAATGCAGACCATACCAATCCATCTACCACCTTCTTTTTTTGCGTCCTACAGGAGGATATGCAGGGCCTTCCTTTGGGGAACCAAGGCAGCCCGAATTGGGTGGGCAAAGCTGGTCCTACCTTAATCTGGGGGTGGCATAGGTCCGGATCTCCAGAGGTATTACTGGGCTGTTCACCTAGCTAGGGTGGTTGACTGGAGATTACATACCCAATGTAAGGGCTGGGTGTTGCTCGAGCAATTGATCTCGGCAGTGGAGCTTCGTTTAATCCCCTGGTTTCCCAAAAAATACAGAACATCTCTTATACAAACGCATCCGCTTATTGGGGCAACACTTCAGGCGTTCGATAGGGCCTGCAAAATGTACGCAATATTAGACGAAGATTGTGCGATCACCCCTATCAAGGGTAATCCTGATTTTCCCCCAGAAATGACCAAGGCTTTCTTATCAGGGGAGGGGCCATATGCAGAAATGCAGGCCAAACACTTCTATTCGAGGGGTAGATTCCTCAGGCAAGGAGAACTAGCTGCGTTGTCCAATACTGAATCTTTCCCTTTTTGGGCCTACATACAACTAAAACACTATTTGGACAATGCGGCAAGGGGTAGATTCCTCAGGCAAGGAGAACTCGCTACGTTGTCCAATACTGAATCTTTCCCTTTTTGGGCCTACATACAACTAAAACACTATTTGGACAATGCGGCGAGCAGAGGAAGCTTCACAAAGCCATCCACTATTTTCGAATCGCTGTGTTCTAGCTCGTCTCCCCAGAGTCATGTGATCTCACTGCTCTACGCTTCCATGTTCAAGGAACCATATACTTCTTTGCGCTCGGACCATATGTTCTGGGAGACTGAACAGAACATGACGATTGAAGACACCAGTTTGGACCGTGTCCACCTATACATTCATAAAGGCTTTTTGAACGGTCACACTCAGGAAAATGGGTATAAAATTTAAATGAGATGGTATAAGATTCCGGGAATTACTTCACAAATTTATGCCGACATTCTCAGATCGATGCTGGAGATGCGAAAAAGAGCTGGGCACTTTTCTCTATATATGGTGAAAATGCTCAATGATCCAGCTTTACTGGCGAAAGGTACACAACGTTACGACTGCGATTTCCTCTCTTCCGTTGGAGTTCTCACCAGCACTGTACCTCCTTCACCTTTCCTAAATATCATCAAAAAGATATAACAAGTCATTGGCCATGCATATGATCAATGCAGCCAGGCTTTGCCTGCCGGTTCATTGGGGGTCTAAATCTTCCCCTTCAATGAAAGAATGGGCATCACACATTAACCATATAGCAACAGAGTTTCCCGTTTTACAGCTACCTGGGCTAACAGGTTTGAATATCGAACTTATCAGCAATATCAGGAACTGATACATAATTCATGACCTTCTACTTTTGAAACACATGATGATACAACTGGACAGCGTTCTGGATTGGGGGTCTCGAGTGGCGCGTTCGGTGGTGAGTGGAGAGGGCATTCGGTGGTTTTCCACCCCCTCTCCTAACAGGCCCTTAAATCCCCCCCCCCCTTTTTTTTTTCTTCTTTCTTTTCTTTCCCCTTCCTATTTACTGCAACAGATGGGGAATATGGTGTGGGAGGCGGACTTAGTGGTCTGCTCACCTTTCCATCCCCCCCATAACATATAATCAGAATTTAAGTTGGGGTAACTGGGAAGATTTGGTCTCCTTGGTTGCTCTGACAAGTCTACAGATAAGAGAGATACCAACCCCAGCAATAGATATGCATTCACATCCTCTAGTAGAATATATGACTGTATATGTCAGGCACTTAAGAGGCATTTAATATAGGATGTATGATTAAGGGTTCTGTTATAATTAGTGTACAGATGTGTATTTTATTTTTGTTTAAACCCAGTCTTGCTTCGTAGATATCTCTTTAAAGATGTCCTCTGTATTACATGTTTAAAAATTCAAATAAAATCTTTATGGAAAAAAAATTAAAAATAAAAGAGTGCTTGCACACCTTGGTGAGCTGTTGCACCAACCTGATTGACACGAATCATGGCTCCAACACGAGAGATGTCAGTTGAAACAACCAGAAGGTAAATCATGTTGCAAAAGATGTTTGTTGTTCCCAGTCAAGTACAAATCAAGCATGGTCTAGTGGCACCACGGTGACGCAATACATGCGGTCTGTATCCCGCAATTTTGATGTGTCAGTACCCCTGCCTACAGTAAGTCACCTTGATACACAGTAGTATTTGACATTTTCTGGCGGGATTCTGACATCATTTTGACGTCACAGGGAGGGGGTGTAACCTATTTTTTTTCATCTTACATGCTTTGATTGGTGATTGATGTATTTAAATTCTGTTTTTGACACTGTTGCACTGTATCACATGCCTGACGAAGGGGTCCTGCGCGACTCTGAAACGTTGCACTTTCTGCATACAGAAAAACACCTAAACAGAAAAAAACAAGGTTACAGTGGGCTAAAGAAAAGCAATCATGGACTGTGGATGACTGGATGAAAGTGATATTTAGTGATGAATCACCAATCTGCATTGGGCAGGGTGATGATGCTATAACTTTTGTTTGGTGCTTTTCCAATGAAATGTATGAGGATGACTGCCTGAAGAAAACATTCAAATTTCCACAATCATTGATGATATGTGGTTGCATGTCAGGTAAAGGTACGGGGGAGATGACAGTCATTAAATCTTCAATAAATGCACAATTTTATATTGAGATTTTGGACACTTCTTATTCCATCAATTGAAACAATGTTTGTTGATGATGACTTCATTTTTCAGGATGATAATGCATCTTGCCATATGGCAAACACAGTGACAACTTTCCTTCAAGTAAGACATATAATGTTAATGGTGTGGCCTGCAAATAGTCTGGACCTCAATCCAATTTAAAATGTATGGTGGAAATTTAAAAAAATGGTCCATGACAAGGCTCCAACCTACAAAGCTGATGTGGTAACTGCAATAAGAAAAAGTTGGAACCAGATTTGATGAAGAATACTGTTTTTCGATAGTTAAAACCATGCCTCAGAGAACTCAAGCTGTTATAAAAGCCATAAGTGGTGCAACAAAGTACTACTGGTGTACTGTAGTGTTTTTTTTCATGATTCCTCAGAATAGATTCATATCAATCAGGTTGGTGCAAAAGCTCACCAAGGTGTGCAAGCACTCTTTTTTAACTGCAGACTGATAAGCAAATGTAATCTGATGCAGATGTTTGTTTTAGAACTGTAAAGTACATTAAAGTTCCATAATATTTTCCTCAGAATTGAGTGAGTCCATATTTTTTTCCTCTACTTGATCTGAAAAAACATGAAAAACTGATCTTGTCAATATGCATTTCTAAAGCCCTGTTGGATTCAATATGAACTCATGTAATATCACATCGGTTCATTCCCAATATCTTTCTTGAGAACAGAATGCATTCCCCGTGTTGGAATGTAGCCAGGTTGGAAAACACACCAAAAGCTTTGTAGCATATCAAGATAACAATGGCTTGGCTCGAGCCCACCTGCTGTGACATGTGTAATTACAAGCTTCAAGGGAGACTGTTACTACTAAGATGGCTATGGATACCTATTGGATGGAAGGAAAAGGATGGGGGGGTGGCTATGAGTGGGTGTGTAGGTTTGAATGAAGAGTTCCCACACACAGGAGGTCAGCCTCTGTTTGCTGGGATGCCCTGACATGAGAATGTGTTCCTGACCACCTCATGGTCTGGCGGCCATTTTGAGGCCTTCCCTTATGGATCATGGCGACGGCCCTCTCTCGGTCATCTGAGTCTAGCCGGTGCTACAAGCCTCACGGAAGGCCCTGTGATAAGTATCTTTGATATTCTTGTATTATATGATTTGATTGTAAGCTTTGTGATATTGTAATGTCTTTTAATACTTTATGTTAGCGTTTCTGATTCTTGGGAAATAAATAAGATAGTGTTTTACTAGCAGCAGTTTGTGTTTGGTTTCATAGCTAACCTCGTATTATTGTGATATTAACAGTAGCATGTGCTCAGAGTTTTAATAAACCAACTAATCTATAGGGACAAGACAAATTAATACACAGATATAATTATTGTATCGCTTACATCATATGGCACCCCAAAGGCGTGTAGAATGTATTTTTACACAGAATCCACAAAACCTAATGTATTTTTGTCCTAAGTCCCTGTAACTAGAACTGAAGGCCGTCTGTACCGTGGATAAAGATTTGCGCTGGTCGTGAAGTCACAAATCCTGCTGGAATGGTCCTGAATGTTCTATGAAATATTGCATCAGTTAGCGGACGCACGGAAACCTGGTGAGATTTTTGGCTGATATATGTATATATGTTAAATGCTTATTATATGGCTAATTCAAGTTGTTATAATCCGGTGTAGATTTTTAAGTTTTTTTTTAGTTTTTTATTTTTTTTAGATTTTTACCCACGTGAGAGTGAAATAGCTCTCTGTTCCAATAGTGGCCAATGCAATGTGGCCTGCAACCTAACAGGAAGGCATTGATTAAGAGTCTGCCTTGTGTCTTAGAATGTGCCTTGTGTCTTGTTGTAAAACTACAAGTAACAAATTTGTGTTTAAACGGATGTGTATCTTTTTTTTTTTTTTTTTTTTTGTTGGTTGTGGGACTACAGGTGAAAATTAGTTTAAATAGCTTTAACTGTGCATCTGTGTGTGTTTTGCATCAGTTTTTTTTTTGTTGTTGGTTGTTTATCTGTGTTGCATCGTGTAAGCAACTGGTTGAGCAACTTCAGTGTGGGTGGGCTAATTAGCATATCAATGGAAGTCATTGAAAGTTTCATTAACAAACATCAGCTGATAATGCCACAGTAAGTGTGGTTAGTCTTTTCTATGTGTAGCGGGGTCGTACCCCTTTTAGGGGAAAAGACTACATTCCCCATAATTCCCCAGGCTCCCGGGCTGTTTGTTTCCGCCCGAGAGGCTTCTGGGGGAGGTGATAAAAGGGAAGAGACCGCCTCTTCCTCTTCTGATGCCGCTTCTGACTAGGCTGCCTCTTCTGACTGGGACGCCTCTCCTGACTGAGCTGGTGACGCGGAGACTTGTTCCTGAGGAGACACCTGTGGGGACCGGGACTGCTGAAGGCCTGAAGCCTGGGCCTTGCAGCAGGTGGAGAGAGACTCTCATCCCTCAGAGTCAGCAGCAGCGGAGCGGAGACTCTTCCCTACAGTCGGTCGGTCGGAGCTGAGGACCGGAGCGCAGGGGCTGTGACGGAGGAGACCGGAGCCGCCATTGGAGGGACCGGAGCTGAGGACGGTACCCCAGGATTGGTGAGAGAGCCGAAAGGCTCATCCTGCATTGCTATACACACGTTTATGCCTATTGAACTGCCAAGGCACAATTTACCTCAGAGCAGCAAATGTTACTTTCTGTGGATTACAAATACACCATTTAAAGCTACATGTGCACCACCTCTACAGAACTATTGCCGGTGAAGAACACTGTACTTGTACAAGGACTGAGCTCTATTACTAGGGATCAGGCCTGGTCCGTTAGGTAGGCGCAGATAGATTTATTGCACCTCAGGGGTGCATAGCAGACGGTCGCTACGCTTGGCGCTCCATTCCCCATTGCTAGTTTGTTACATACATGTTAAAGTGCATATTGCAGGGACCTGCTAAAGTATTGTAAGTCATATGTTTAAATGCATGTTACTATTTCTTTTCATTACTGCCAAAGTAAAGCCAGTTATTCTTATCTCAGCAGTCTGCTTGTGAGTTCATACCCATTACACTTAGAGTATAAGTGATATTTATATGTGCATAGATACATACCCCTTTACTAACTGTGCCAGAGCGGGTAGAGCAAATTGCCGGGGTTGGTGGAGCTGTACTCAGGGACCCAAAACAAACCAGCGGCCCTCTTAACTGGGGGTATCGCTACACGTGGGGGCTCGTAATCCGGGATCCTGAGTCAGCGGGAAAAGCCGCCAGAAGGTACCGGCATGGACCCAATAGAAGTGGGACGGTGGTCCGCAACATGGGCCACTGATCCAGCCGCAGCAGCAGTCATTGAACTGCCAGGGATATGGCAGAGAGAGGCAGTCAAGCAGCTCATAATGTCATTATCCCCATGCCAAAAGTCATGGATAATGGACATGAGAAATGATGCTGGGTATACATACGCCCTAATAGAATGGCAGGAAGAGACTCCAGAGCAGTTCAGGAGCCAAAGCATACAAGCACCGAATGGTCAGGCCTATCAAGTGCTGCATGCGCTGCCGTGCAAGGGAGACTGCTCTCCTATGAAAGCCATGTTATCCCCAAAGAAGGAAGAGCAGAGGGGCGCGGAAAGTCCCGCACAAACTACTCTTAGTGCAGAACTGTGTGCTGTCCTAGGGGAGATTGTGACTCAGTGCAGAAGAGACCCCGGGGATTACCCAATGTCGGGATACAGGAAACTCTGGATGTTTTCAGGGAGGACACCTGTACCCTCGGGAGAAGAGAGATTTGAAGAGTGGTTAGATGGTGCCACGCAGGCCCTAGAAGAATGGGAGGTCCCAGAAGGTAGAAAGAAGCAAAGGATTGTTGAGAGCCTAAAAGGGCCTGCCTTAGAGGCCATACGCAATCTGAAGACAAGCAAAAAGGATTGCACTGCCCAGGACTACATAGACATCCTGGAAAGTGTGTTTGGTGGGACAGAAAAAGTCACAGAACTTACCTATCAACTGGAACACTGTTACCAGAAGACAGGGGAGAAGCTGTCAGAGTACATGGGACGCATAGACAAGATCCTGCATAGGATTATCCTGAAGAAGGGGATAGATCCGGGGAAGGTAGATGAAGCCCGTGCCCAGCAGGTGATGAGGGGAGCCCAACCCCTGGACCCTGTCGCACTAATACTACGCACCCGGCAGGATGGGAAGAGCCTGGACTACCCTGATCTCATTCGAATGGTCAGAGAAGAAGAGGCCATGTTGGAAGAGAAAAGGGAAAAGCAAGTGATGGGGTCTACAAAACTTCCAGTGGCCACGGTCAGGTCGGCCTTAACCCCTGAAAGAGAGACAGAGGTAGATGCCCTGAAGTTGCAGATGTCCCAGATGATGGAGATACTGACGTCTCTAGTGGCGAAAGAGACGCCCAGTCCCAAGAAAGAAACAAGCAGGAGGGAATTGTTTCCAGCTGTTTCAGCACCAGCATCCCCACCTGACTACGGTGAGATGATCTGTTTTAACTGTGGCGGAGTGGGCCACATTGCAGCTGTATGTGCCAGTCCCAAGAAGAAGAAAACAGAAAGCCGCCAGCCGGCGGGAAACGCCAAAGGGCCCCGGTGAAGGAGTCAACCGGGTGCCCATCGCCTTCAGTGAGCTCCAAGAAGAATAACAGGAAGAGAAAGCGAGGAGATCAAACCCCTCGGAAGGAACCCAGGGATCCTCAACCAAGGTGCACTCCAGAGAAAGGGGGCAAGACCCCTCCGAAGAGACACAGCACTCCCAAGCGAGAACCCTTAAAAGTGAGAGATAACAATGTCCCTCAACGGGTTCACACTCCCACTAAGAGGGAGAAAATTAATGCATACCAGGCTCAAGAAAGGATCAAGTGCAGATCAAGTAAGAAGGAAGAGAGTCCAAAGAAGAAGGTAGCATCAACTCGGCCCTACCCAGAAGAGCTGGTTGGTCCATCCCCTACTGTACCTATCCAGGTGGAAGGAGTGTACACGAAGGCCCTCTTGGACACTGGAGCACAAGTGACCCTATTGTACAGGGACTTCTATGACAGATACCTGAGTCATCTGCCAATACAGAAGATAGAAGAGTTGGAGATAAGGGGATTGGGAACTCAGAGTTTCCCCTATGATGGATACCTGCCCATACGGTTGACCCATCCGTAGCTGGGAAGACTGAAGTGTTCGATACCCTAGCAGTGGTGTGCCCCGCCCGCCTGGAACCAGCAAGACCTCCCTGATCATAGGGACAAACACGGACCTAGTCAGAAGGCTTCTGACTCCCCTGGTGAAGAAAGAGAATCTTCCAGCTCCCAAGATCCATCCCATGCTGAAGGCAGCCTACCAGCGGTTGGTCCTAGAGCAGAAGACCCCAAGTGAGGGGATAGGAAGGGTATGGAGGCTTGGAAAAGAAGGAGCAGTGTTACAGCCTGGAGAGGTGACCTGCATGAGAGCCACGGTGAAACTTAATTGGGAGCAGCCTGGCCCCTTTGTGATGTTGGAACCTGACCCAATGGAGGGTCACTCAGGTCTGGAAGTGATACCAGAAGTGATCTCATTGAAGGACCTGAAGAAGGCCAGAGGAAGAGTCCCCGTCAGTGTGAGGAACCCCACGGAGCAGCCCGTGGAGATCCCTGCCAGGATGCTTCTGGGACAGGTGAGTCCTGCTGTCCCGGTTGGCTGGTCAGAAGTGAAGGGGACGGGTGAAGGAGAAGATGTTTGGAAGAAACTCTCCATGGAAAACCCAAACCTACCTGGAGCTTGGAAAGAGAGAGCCAAGGCCCAGCTGACCAGATGGGAGAAGATTTTCTCTAAAGATGAGTTTGATGTGGGGTGTGCGAGGAGTGCCACCCATCGAATCCGCATGCAAGAGGACAAGCCATTCAGAGAAAGAGTGAGGCGAGTCCCGCTAGCAGATCTGGAGGATCTGAGGGAGCAGCTTGCGGAACTGAAGAAGACGGGAGTGATTAGGGAGTCCAGAAGCCCCTATGCCTCCCCAATTGTGGTAGTCAGGAAGAAGAATGGGTCATTGAGGCTCTGCATTGACTACAGAACTCTCAACAGGAGGAAGTACTGAAGAGTAGACATGGGAACTGCCAAAAAATTCGTTTCGTTTCGTTTCGTCCCGTTTCGTATATAAAAAAATTCGTAATTCGTAATTCGTGTACGAAATTCCGTTCGAATTCGTACGAAATACGAAATTCGGACGAATCGTAATTTTTTTTACGAATCGTTAGTAAAGTTACGAATCGTTACGAATCGGTACGAATCGTTAAGAATCGTTAACGCGGCTAATGAATTGTTGGTTCTCCTAACACAGAGAACAATTCGAATCCAACTACAAATATCGAATTTCAATTTCAAGTTACGAATCGTTTCGAATCGTTATGAATAGTTACGAATCGTTACGAATCGTTATGAATAGTTACGAATCGTTAGTAAATCCAACTACCAATATCGAATTTCAACTAATTTGAACGAATTTATTATAGCAGATATAACGAATGTATTCGAATGACAAAGTGTCATTTTTGCAGAAAAAAAAAAAAGCGTAGGGGTCCCCCCAAATTCAATAACCAGGCCCTTCAGGTCTGGTATGGATATTAAGGGGGACCCCAGCCAAAAAAAAATAAAAAAAATGGCGTGGGGTCCCCCCCAAATATCCATACCAGACCCTTCAGGTCTGGGATGGATTTTAAGGGGAACCCCGGCCAAAAAAAAAAAAAAAAATGGCGTGGGGTCCCCCTCAAAATCCATACCAGACCCTTTATCCGAGCACGCAACCTGGCAGGCCGCAGGAAAGGAGGGGGGGACGAGAGCGGCCCCCCCTCCCGCCTGAACCGTACCAGGCCACATGCCCTCAACATTGGGAGGGTGCTTTGGGGTCCCCCCCAAAGCACCTTGTCCCCATGTTGATGAGGACAAGGGCCTCATCCCCACAACCCTGGCCGGTGGTTGTGGGGGTCTGCGGGCGGGGGGCTTATCGGAATCTGGAAGCCCCCTTTAACAAGGGGACCCCCAGATCCCGCCCCCCGGCCCCCCCCCCCCCCCCCCCCCCCCTGTGTGAAATGGTAAGGGGGTACAAAAGTACCCCTACCATTTCACCAAAAAAGTGTCAAAAATGGTAAAAATGACAGGAGACAGTCTTTGACAATTCCTTTATTAAAATCTTCTTTCTTCTTTCTTCTGGTCTTCCTTTCTTCATCTTCTCCTTCCTTCATCTTCTCCTTCCGTCATCTTCTTCCATCTTCTTCTTCCTTCGATTCGCTTCTTCTTCCTCCGGTCTTCTCGTCCTTCTCGTCCGGCGTCGTCCTTCTCGTCCGGCATCGTCGTCTCTTCTCGCAGGCCGCTCCTCGCAATGGGAGGCTCCCGCTCTGTGAGGCTTCGCTCCGGGTGACAGGTCTTTTATAACGAAGGCACCTGGTGACCCCGCCCCCTCTGACGCACGGGGACGTCATGTGGAATTCCCTATGGCTTTCCCCATGACGTCAGAGGGGGGGCGGGGTCACCGGTGCCTTCGTTATACAAGACCTGTCACCCGGAGCGAAGCCTCACAGAGCGGGAGCCTCCCATTGCGAGGAGCGGCCTGCGAGAAGAGACGACGATGCCGGACGAGAAGGACGACGCTGGACGAGAAGGACGACGCCGGACGAGAGGACGAGAAGACCGGAGGAAGAAGAAGCGAATCGAAGGAAGAAGAAGATGGAAGAAGATGACGGAAGGAGAAGATGAAGAAAGGAAGACCAGAAGAAAGAAGAAAGAAGAAAGAAGATTTTAATAAAGGAATTGTCAAAGACTGTCTCCTGTCATTTTTACCATTTTTGACACTTTTTTGGTGAAATGGTAGGGGTACTTTTGTACCCCCTTACCATTTCACAGGGGGGGGGGGGGCCGGGATCTGGGGGTCCCCTTGTTAAAGGGGGCTTCCAGATTCCGATAAGCCCCCCGCCCGCAGACCCCCACAACCACCGGCCAGGGTTGTGGGGATGAGGCCCTTGTCCTCATCAACATGGGGACAAGGTGCTTTGGGGGGGACCCCAAAGCACCCTCCCAATGTTGAGGGCATGTGGCCTGGTACGGTTCAGGCGGGAGGGGGGGCCGCTCTCGTCCCCCCCTCCTTTCCTGCGGCCTGCCAGGTTGCGTGCTCGGATAAGGGTCTGGTATGGATTTTATGGGGGACCCCACGCCATTTTTTTTGGCTAGGGTTCCCCTTAAAATCCATCCCAGACCTCAAGGGTCTGGTATGGATTTTGAGGGGGACCCTACGCCATTTTTTTTTTTTTTTGGCTGGGGGTCCCCCTTAATATCCATCCCAGACCTGAAGGGCCTGGTTATTGAATTTGGGGGGACCCCTACGCATTTTTTTATCAATGACTTCAATGAATGACAGTTCTCTGTATTACGGATCCAACAATTCATTTGCCGGCAAATAGCTGCGACTCGATTTTAAATAGTTTTTTTTTCCTGCAAAAATGACACTGCAGGAACAGTTCCCTATATTAGATATACTGAATCTCGAATCATTCGAAGCATTCGTTATATCCGCTATTATAATTTCTTTCATATTAGTTGAAATTACATATTTGTTAGTTACAATACAACATTCGAATTGTTCTCTGTATTACGGGAATCGGCAATTAGCCGCGAGTGATTTTAAATGTCTTTTTTTCCTGCAAAAATGACACATTGTACAGAGAGAGTTCTAAACACGGGAAACATGACCCCCTTCATAGGCATACTATAGAGTATATAGTATATAGAAGGGCGCAGGTTTCCCGTGTTTAGAACTATCTCTGTACAATGTGTCATTTTTGCAGGAAAAAAAGACATTTAAAATCACTCGCGGCTAATTGCCGATTCCCGTAATACAGAGAACAATTCGAATGTTGTATTGTAACTAACAAATATGTAATTTCAACTAATATGAAAGAAATTATAATAGCGGATATAACGAATGCTTCGAATGATTCGAGATTCAGTATATCTAATATAGAGAACTGTCTCTGTACAATGTGTCATTTTTGCAGGAAAAAAAAAAAAACTATTTAAAATCACGAGTCGCAGCTATTGCCGGCAAATGAATTGTTGGATCCGTAATACAGAGAACTGTCATTCATTGAAGTCATTGATAAAAAAATGCGTAGGGGTCCCCCCAAATTCAATAACCAGGCCCTTCAGGTCTGGGATGGATATTAAGGGGGACCCCAGCCAAAAAAAAAAAAAAAATGGCGTAGGGTCCCCCTCAAAATCCATACCAGACCCTTGAGGTCTGGGATGGATTTTAAGGGGAACCCTAGCCCAAAAAAATGGCGTGGGGTCCCCCATAAAATCCATACCAGACCCTTATCCGAGCACGCAACCTGGCAGGCCGCAGGAAAGGAGGGGGGGACGAGAGCGCCCCCCCTCCCGCCTGAACCGTACCAGGCCACATGCCCTCAACATTGGGAGGATGCTTTGGGGTCCCCCCCAAAGCACCTTGTCCCCATGTTGATGAGGACAAGGGCCTCATCCCCACAACCCTGGCCGGTGGTTGTGGGGGTCTGCGGGCGGGGGGCTTATCGGAATCTGGAAGCCCCCTTTAACAAGGGGACCCCCAGATCCCGGCCTCCCCCCTGTGTGAAATGGTAAGGGGGTACAAAAGTACCCCTACCATTTCACCAAAAAAGCGTCAAAAATTGTAAAAATGACAGGAGACAGTCTTTGACAATTCCTTTATTAAAATCTTCTTTCTTCTGGTCTTCCTTTCTTCATCTTCTCCTTCCGTCATCTTCTTCCATCTTCTTCTTCCTTCGATTCGCTTCTTCTTCCTCCGGTCTTCTCGTCCTTCTCGTCCGGCGTCGTCCTTCTCGTCCGGCATCGTCGTCTCTTCTCGCAGGCCGCTCCTCGCAATGGGAGGCTCCCGCTCTGTGAGGCTTCGCTCCGGGTGACAGGTCTTGTATAACGAAGGCACCCGGTGACCCCGCCCCCCCTCTGACGTCATGGGGAAAGCCATAGGGAATTCCACATGACGTCCCCGTGCGTCAGAGGGGGCGGGGTCACCAGGTGCCTTCGTTATAAAAGACCTGTCACCCGGAGCGGAGCCTCACAGAGCGGGAGCCTCCCATTGCGAGGAGCGGCCTGCGAGAAGAGACGACGATGCCGGACGAGAAGGACGACGCCGGACGAGAAGGACGAGAAGACCGGAGGAAGAAGAAGCGAATCGAAGGAAGAAGAAGATGGAAGAAGATGACGGAAGGAGAAGATGAAGAAAGAAGACCAGAAGAAAGAAGAAAGAAGAAAGAAGATTTTAATAAAGGAATTGTCAAAGACTGTCTCCTGTCATTTTTACCATTTTTGACACTTTTTTGGTGAAATGGTAGGGGTACTTTTGTACCCCCTTACCATTTCACACAGGGGGGGGGGGGCGGGATCTGGGGGTCCCCTTGTTAAAGGGGGCTTCCAGATTCCGATAAGCCCCCCGCCCGCAGACCCCCACAACCACCGGCCAGGGTTGTGGGGATGAGGCCCTTGTCCTCATCAACATGGGGACAAGGTGCTTTGGGGGGGACCCCAAAGCACCCTCCCAATGTTGAGGGCATGTGGCCTGGTACGGTTCAGGCGGGAGGGGGGGCCGCTCTCGTCCCCCCCTCCTTTCCTGCGGCCTGCCAGGTTGCGTGCTCGGATAAAGGGTCTGGTATGGATTTTGAGGGGGACCCCACCCACGCCATTTTTTTTTTTTTTTTGGCCGGGGTTCCCCTTAAAATCCATCCCAGACCTGAAGGGTCTGGTATGGATATTTGGGGGGGACCCCACGCCATTTTTTTTATTTTTTTTTGGCTGGGGTCCCCCTTAATATCCATACCAGACCTGAAGGGCCTGGTTATTGAATTTGGGGGGACCCCTACGCTTTTTTTTTTTCTGCAAAAATGACACTTTGTCATTCGAATTCATTCGTTATATCTGCTATAATAATTTCGTTCAAATTAGTTGAAATTCGATATTGGTAGTTGGATTTACTAACGATTCGTAACTATTCATAACGATTCGTAACGATTCGTAACTATTCATAACGATTCGTAACGATTCGTAACTTGAAATTGAAATTCGATATTTGTAGTTGGATTCGAATTGTTCTCTGTGTTATGAGAACCAACAATTCATTAGCCGCGTTAACGATTCGTAACGATTCGTAACGATTCGTAACTTTACTAACGATTCGTAAAAAAAAATTCGTATTCCGTACGGAATTCGTAAAAAAAAAAAAATTCGTACTACAGATTCGTAAATTCGTACGAATTTCGAAAAATTCGTACGAATTACGAATTCGTACGAAACGAATCGCACATGTCTACTGAAGAGACTCAGTGAAGAGGGACCCAAACTTTCTCCCGAGAAGTGTCGGTTCTATCAGTCCTCTGTGAACTATCTGGGACACATAGTGTCTGAAAAAGGAGTGGCTACAGACCCTGAGAAGTTGGAGGCAGTTACTTCGTGGCCAAGACCCACAACAGTTACAGAACTTCGGTCTTTCTTGGGGTTCTGCTCCTACTACCGCAGGTTTGTGGATGGGTTTGCCCGCATTGCCAAACCCCTAAACGAACTGCTCAAGACAGAAGGAGAGGAAGATGGATTGGGGCCTAGGAGGTCCAGTGAGTCGGTCCAAGACCAATGGAACTCAAGGTGTGAAGAGGCTTTCAGAACCTTGAAGAGAAGTCTCACCACAGCCCCAGTTTTGGCCTACGCTGATCCCACTAGACCATATGAGCTACATGTCGATGCCAGCCATGAGGGCCTAGGTGGAGTACTCTACCAGGAGTATGAAGACCAGCTACGACCAGTGGCCTATGTGAGCCCGAGCCTGACCCCCTCCGAGAAGAACTATCCCACCCACAAGTTGGAGTTCTTAGCCCTCAAATGGGCAGTTGTTGACAAACTGAGAGACTATCTGTATGGGGCCGAGTTTACTGTAAAGACAGATAACAACCCCTTGACCTATCTATTCACCACCGCCAAGCTGGATGCAACTGGACACAGATGGTTGGCGGCGTTGTCTGGATTCAATTTCAGCCTCAAGTACAGACCAGGGGCTGGAAATAGGGATGCAGATGCCCTGTCCCGAAGATCCCATGTCATAGCTGATGATTGGGAAGACTGGACCCAAGTGGCACCAGAAGGAGTGCGAGCCCTTTGTCAGGGGGCTGAACTCCAAGCCAGAGGAGGATCCAGGGCGGAAGAGATAGGAGTTACCACAGTGGGAGTCCCAAAGTGTTACTGTGGGGTAACTCAACTAGAAGAAGAGTGTCTACCGAAGCTGTCAAAGAAGGAGTTAAGGTGTGACCAATTGGAAGACCCCATGGGGAGATTGGTCCTGGAAGCCCTGGAAGACAAGAGTCCAGAGGGACTTCGCCTTCACCCTTCCAAAGAAACTCGCCTACTGAGGAGAGAGTTGGACAAGTTACAGGTGCATCAGGGGGTAGTCTACCGAAGGGGCCCCTCTGATGGCCCAGAAGATAAGTGGCAGTTGTTTCTCCCAGAAAAGCATCGAGAGACTGTGCTGATTGCCTTACATGACCAGCATGGTCACTTGGGAGCAGAGAGAACCTTCCAACTTGTCAGAGACCGGTTTTATTGGCCCTGCATGAGGGCCGAAGTGGAGGAGTATTGCCATTCCTGTGCAAGATGCATTCAGAGAAAGACTTTACCCCATCAAGCTGCCCCAATGGGCCATCTACAGAGTCAAGGCCCAATGGATCTGGTATGCATTGATTTTCTCTGCCTCGAACCCGATTTGAGTGGATTGGGAAATGTTCTGGTGGTAACTGACCATTTCACTCGTTATGCTCAGGCTTTCCCAACCAAGGACCAGAAGGCCTCTACAGTAGCCAAGGTACTTTTGGAGAAGTACTTTGTTCACTATGGACTGCCACAGAGAATCCATTCAGATCAAGGAAGGGACTTTGAGAGTCGGCTGATCAGGAAGCTACTAGATTCTCTGGGAGTAGAGAAGACTACAACCACACCATATCACCCTCAAGGTGATGCCCAGCCTGAAAGGTTCAACAGGACCCTATTGAACATGTTGGGAACTTTGGAAACAGAGAAGAAGCAACATTGGAGTCAACACATTTCAGCTCTAGTGCATGCTTACAATTGCACCACAAGTGATGTGACAGGTTTTTCCCCTTACCGACTTATGTTTGGGAGAGAAGCAAGATTGCCAGTGGATTTGGCCTTTGGCATTTCCTTAGACCATGCCTCTGCTGCCTCCCACAAAGGATATGTGGACAGACTGAGGCACAGTTTGAAGATAGCTTATGAGAAAGCTCAAGCGGCCTCCGACCAGAGGGGGGCCCGAAACAAGAGGAACTTTGATTTGAAAGTTAGAGTACAGGACCTACAGCCTGGGGACCGTGTATTGTTACGCAATCTAGGGATCCCTGGAAAACACAAGATTGCTGATAGATGGAGATCAGAGCCATATATCATCTGTAGAAAACTTCCAGGATTGCCTGTCTACAAGTTGAAGCCAGAAGGAAGAGTGGGGCCTTTGAAGACCTGGCATAGGAATCACTTGCTCCCACTCACTGAAGCAGTCAGAATACCTCCGGCAAGAGACGTACCTGAATCTGTTTCCATTCTGGATACCCCCAGGCCTAATACTCGGTCTCAAACATCCCAAGTTAGGGGTGGACAGGACCCCCAACCAGAAGAAGAGAGAGGAGAACTTGAATGGCTATGGCCTTCCTCAACTCCAGGAGATTCTGCCATAGATCTTCCACCTACTGAAGATGTGGAAGATGGAACATTGAACCCAGAAGCCACAGAGTTTGTGCCATTCAGTGTTGTGCCTGAGTGCCGGGAAGATATCCCTGGTCTCTACTCAGAAGAAGAAGAAGTAGATGTTCCAGAACCAGAGATGTTGCCAGAATGTGTTCCTGAAGAAGTCCCAAGAGAACAGAGAGCTCGCAGAGTTGTGAAGCCTCCCAAGAAGTTAACTTACCCCAAGATGGGAAAAAGTTCAGAGGACTCTGTTACCACAGCAAGAAGAAGTGCTGAAAGCCCTGACCCATCCACTGTTCATTTGGTGGAGGGCAACCCCAGCTCACTCTCTGGCACAGTTAAACAGGTCGCCCACACTGAAGTGACCTGTAGACAGGACAGCTCCCCACCTTATGCTAATTGGTGGGAAGCTCCCCTGTCTAAATTAGGTGAACGTGTTGTTTCCAAGAAAGCTTGTAATTTGAACACTGTCTTTGGGGACCAAAGATTCAAAGTGGGGGGAGTGTGTAGCGGGGTCGTACCCCTTTTAGGGGAAAAGACTACATTCCCCATAATTCCCCAGGCTCCCGGGCTGTTTGTTTCCGCCCGAGAGGCTTCTGGGGGAGGTGATAAAAGGGAAGAGGAGAGACCGCCTCTTCCTCTTCTGATGCCGCTTCTGACTAGGCTGCCTCTTCTGACTGGGACGCCTCTCCTGACTGAGCTGGTGACGCGGAGACTTGTTCCTGAGGAGACACCTGTGGGGACCGGGACTGCTGAAGGCCTGAAGCCTGGGCCTTGCAGCAGGTGGAGAGAGACTCTCATCCCTCAGAGTCAGCAGCAGCGGAGCGGAGACTCTTCCCTACAGTCGGTCGGTCGGAGCTGAGGACCGGAGCGCAGGGGCTGTGACGGAGGAGACCGGAGCCGCCATTGGAGGGACCGGAGCTGAGGACGGTACCCCAGGATTGGTGAGAGAGCCGAAAGGCTCATCCTGCATTGCTATACACACGTTTATGCCTATTGAACTGCCAAGGCACAATTTACCTCAGAGCAGCAAATGTTACTTTCTGTGGATTACAAATACACCATTTAAAGCTACATGTGCACCACCTCTACAGAACTATTGCCGGTGAAGAACACTGTACTTGTACAAGGACTGAGCTCTATTACTAGGGATCAGGCCTGGTCCGTTAGGTAGGCGCAGATAGATTTATTGCACCTCAGGGGTGCATAGCAGACGGTCGCTACGCTTGGCGCTCCGTTCCCCATTGCTAGTTTGTTACATACATGTGTACATGTTAAAGTGCATATTGCAGGGACCTGCTAAAGTATTGTAAGTCATATGTTTAAATGCATGTTACTATTTCTTTTCATTACTGCCAAAGTAAAGCCAGTTATTCTTATCTCAGCAGTCTGCTTGTGAGTTCATACCCATTACACTTAGAGTATAAGTGATATTTATATGTGCATAGATACATACCCCTTTACTAACTGTGCCAGAGCGGGTAGAGCAAATTGCCGGGGGTTGGTGGAGCTGTACTCAGGGACCCAAAACAAACCAGCGGCCCTCTTAACTGGGGGTATCGCTACATATGGATAGGCAAAAGTTTTATTGTTTAGAATAATATCAGGTAAAAGTGATAATGAAGAATCTTCAATGCTATGGGAGCGATTCGTTTTTTTTCCGTGAGTTGTAAGAGCTAACGATAATTGGGTTTGGTTTATTATTCAGTGCAGTGTTTGAACGTTAGTACAAGTAGAAGTGTATGGTGTGGATTGTGTGCTTGTGAGAATGGAACTTGTGTATACATATGTTAAAAAGTACGCCTCTGCCAGTTATCATTCATGTGCAGATGAACCTCTTAAAAGCCAGTGTAATGTACTAGTGTCTCAGTGTCAGCAACATAATAGCAGATTACTGGGTAAACAGCTAAAAAAGAAAGCAAAGAAAGAAAGGTTGGCTAATGAAATTGCAGTGTTGCTCAGAATTAAATTTATATCTGAGCAAATGGGGGGGAAGTGGGAAGCAGAAAGGAGACGTCTCGGGGAAGATATAGAGAAAGTCAGTGAAAACCTTCTAAAGATGGCTACAGCCTCCAGTAGTGAGATGGAGGAATTGCGGGCAAAAGCCGGCGATTTGTCAGGAAAAAATAGGGACCTACATGAACAGCTTCAGAGGTGCAGCATGGACTGCGTCATGAAGAGTAAACTTGTAGAGTCATTGCGAATAAAGTTATCAGAGATGGAAGAATTGGTTACGTCTTTAGAAAGGAAATTAGCAAACGCACACTCCCAACTTCTTATTAAAGAACAGTGTATAATATCGCTCAATGAGCACAAAGCAACATGCCAATTGGCCGATATCTGCACAGTCAGTGAGGAAACACAGTCTACTATTGCGCCTATAGCGTCAAAGCAGAATACCAGTTTGATTACAATCCAAGAGAGACTCATGTTATGCCAGATTCTGGGTGAATTTAGTGCCCAGGAGTCGCCAGTGGGTTTGTCCAATACGTTTGAAACTCTAGTCCGTAAATTCCATTTGAGTAATGAGGATGCATGCTCTCTTCTAAAAGCATGGCTACCAGGACCTTTGATAGGTCAGTTATCGGCACAGGTTAATGATAACTTAGCAGATGCAGAGGTGCGGAGGAAAGAATTGCAGCGTCTTGTGGACAGTCGTGATAATGGTATGAGTGATTTGCAACGAATGAAGTTTAGGAGAGGAGTTGACCCAATACTGTTCTGCAGTGAGTATCTTGCATTGTATACGAGAGTCTTCAACTGTCCTGACTTATTGGAGGATGATGCAAGTTTCATATACTCAATGGCCAATAAGTGTTATTTAAGCTGTCCCACTAGAATGGCTCTGAGGAATGCTAGGTCCTACCAAAATTTTGTCAATATCCTGCGAGATTTCTGTCAAGAGTCCAGTGATAGCGAATATAGGTCAAAGGCAGGTGTATCCGTAATAAGCAGAAATACAGGAAGGCGGAGAGACTTCAGACATTCTAAATGGAATAGACATAGGCATAGATTTCATAAACCCCTAAAATTGCTAGCGTGGAGCAGGAAACCCCAGAAATACAATGGGGTGCTGAAAGAAAGTCATTCATGCAACAGCTACAAAGTATAACAAAAATATATTAATTAGGGTTGAAAACGCAGATGCACAAGCGCGTAGTCAGATTGAACAATTAGTGATGGAAAAATGCGAATTAGAACAGAGATTAGAGGAATTAGGAAAAACGTGTGAGTTAAGAGAAGGTTGCATCATCTTTTTGAATCAAAGGGAGGCTGAGAATTTGCAGGTTATCACAATGCTTAACCACTTCCCGACCGCCCCATGTACATATACGTCAACAGAATGGCACGTACAGGCAAAACCACGTACCTGTACGTGCCATTCTTCAGGCGGTTGGGGGGTCCGATCGGGGACGGTCCGGATCGCTTCAGGAGCGATCCGGGAAGAGGGGACGGCCAGTGGTTTCTGGCCACCCCCTCGCGATCGCTCCTGGCGAATCACATTCTCCGTTGCCTGTGTAATTGTAAACACAGGCAACGGGAAGTGACGTCACGCTCCTCGTGTCGGTCTTTCTGACCGGGACGCCGAGCGGTGAAGACGCAGAAGTAAGTGCACAACACTACACTGACACCAGGCACACATAGGCACACAATCCACCCCCCTGTCACCCCCAGATCACCCCCCAGATCACCCCCTGCCCCCCCAGTCACAGTGTCACTGATTGCAGTGATCATTTATTTACTGATCACTGCATTTAGTGTCAGTGTGACTGTAATAACTGTCAGGGCAGTTAGTTTTAGGCCCCTTTAGGTCTAAGGTAGCCCCCTACCCCCCCAATAAAGGTTTAACCCCTTGATTGCCCCCTAGGTAACCCTTTCACCCCCTTTTGCCAGTGTCACTAAGCGATCGTGTTTCTGATCGCTGCATTAGTGTCACTGGTGTCGCTAGGTAGCCAGTTTTTTTTTTTTTAGGTAACCGCCAGGTTTATATAGGTTCATAAATAGGTTTATAGGTCAGATACCCCCATATTACAACCTAAATAAAGGTTTTAACCCCTTGATTGCCCCTAGAGTTAACTCTTTCACCAGTGATCACCGTATAAGTGTCACTGGTGACGCTGGTTAGCCAGTTAGTTATTTAGTTATTTAGGTTCCCCTTCAGGTTTTTATATAGCGTCAGGTACCCCCATATATTACCTAATAAAGGTTTTAACCCCCTGATTGCCCCTAGTTAACCCTTTCACCAGTGATCACCGTATTACTGTTATGGGTGACGCTGGTTAGTTAGTTTGTTTTTTATACTGTCAGGGCACCCACCATTTATTACCCAATAACGGTTTAACCCCCTGATCGCCCGGCGGGTGATATCAATTAGGTTTTAGGGTCAAATAAGGTCTGCGTCGCCCCAGGTTAGTGCCAGCACCGCAAATACCCACGCGCAAAGCATACACCTCCCTTAGGGGTATAGTATCTGAACAGATCAATATCTGATCTGATCCGATCTATACTAGCGTCCCAGCAGTTTAGGGTTCCAAAAAACGCATTGTTAGCGGGATCAGCCCAGATACCTGCTAGCACCTGCGTTTTCCCCCTCCGCCCAGCCCAGCCCAGCCCACCCAAGTGCAGTATCGATCGATCACTGTCACTTACAAAACACTAAGCACACATAACTGCAGCGTTCGCAGAGTCAGGCCTGATCCCTGCGATCGCTAACAGTTTTTTTGGTAGCGTTTTGATTCAGTCGACAGCAGCCTAGGAGCTTTTTTTCCTGTGAATCTCACTAGTGTACTACTAAATTTAGAGCCCAAAATGGCAAATCGCAAGTACACTAGTGAACAGGCCTACTTGTTTCTGAGTATGTCAGATAGTGAAGAGGAGGTCACTCATCTGTCAGAATCAGGCTCAGAATACGACCCAGTAGACGACAGCGGCTCCATGACAGATAGCTCTGGCGACGGAGGTGAGGTCCCTGCTAAGGTCAGGCGTACCCGATCCCGATCTTCTGCTGTTGTTGAGGTGCAGGAACCGCAGGTCTCTCGTATGGAGCAGAGAAGTACTAGCGCCGCTATTCCTTCTGGTGAACTGGCAGTCAAACCAGCACTGCAGTAACACTTGGTGACGTGGCGAGTCCCATAAGTGCAGTTCAAGCTGGCGAGGTGGCAAGCACAAGTAGTGTCCCTCTGCCACCAAGAAGAAGACAAAGGCAGGCCCGTCGATCACATAGTGTCCTTCCTGCAGAATTCGCCAATCCTGATTGGGTGCCCACCACTTCTGCAGGACCTGTACTTCCCCCATTCACTGGCCAACCCGGTATTCAGGTGGAAACAGCTGATTTTAAGCCATCCGATTTTTTATCGCTGTTTTTCACGGAAGATCTCTATAGATCTATTGTGGACCAAAGTAATATATACGCTGGTCAATACATCGCCGCTAATCCCCAATTGCCTTCCCTTGCCAGAGATTGGAAACCAATTACGGTTTCCGAATTTAAGTCCTTTCTGGGCCTTTCCCTCAACATGGGCATGCATAAATTCCCGACTCTGAGGACTTATTGGTCCACCCTCGCAGTCCACCATATGCCCGTGTTCTCTCGCTCCATGTCCAGGGCACGATACGAACAGATCTTGCGGTTCATGCACTTCAGTGACAATGAACTCTGTCGTCCTCGTGGAGACCCTGAATTTGATTGGCTCTACAAAATTCGGCCCCTCATAAACCACTTCAACCAACGTTTTGCAGCCTTGTTTACTCCCAATCAAGTTGTCTGCATTGACGAGTCCCTGATTAAGTTTTCTGTCCGCTTGTCTTTCAAACAGTTCCTTCCCAGCAAGCGTGCCAGATACGGGGTCAAGCTCTACAAGCTCTGTGACAGGGCAACAGGCTATACGTTGAGCTTTTCGGTTTATGAGGGAAAAGATAGTCACGTAGAGCCGGAGAACTGTCCAGATTACATAGGGAGTGCTGGCAAGATAGTGTGGAACTTGGTGTCACCCTTATTTGGAAAGGGGTACCACTTGTACGTGGACAATTATTACACGAGCGTGCCACTGTTTAGTCACTTGTTTGATCATCAGATTGGAGCATGTGGCACCGTGCGACCTAATCGCTGGGGCTTTCCCCAGCGGCTTGTAGATTCCCCTCTTAGGCTGGGGGAGAGAGCCTGCTTGAAGTGTAATAATTTGCTCGCTGTGAAGTGGAGGGATAATAGGAATGTTTTCTTTCTTACCTCCCTTCATGCAGACACGACAGTCCAAATTCGTACGGCGGCTGGTGTTGTGACGAAACCCCTCTGTGTCCACGAGTATAACCTTAATATGGGAGGGGTGGACCTCAACGACCAGTTGTTGGCGCCGTACCTAGTTGCCCGTAAGGCTAGACGCTGGTACAAAAAAGTGTCTATTTATTTGTTCCAATTGGCTTTCCTGAATGCTCATGTGCTATACGGAGCTTCAGGCGGGAGGTTACCCTTCCTTGAATTCCAGGAAGAGGTTCTCACAGACCTTCTGTTTCCAGACGGTTCTGCACCTCACCATTCCCTACCAAATGCAGTTAGCCGGCTGTATGAGAGGCATTATCCTTATGTCCTCCCGAGTACCCCTACCCAACGAGCCCCCCAAAAAAGATGTCGTGTCTGTACCAAGCGCGGATGTAGGCGTGACACCCGTTATTATTGTCCACGCTGTCCTGACAATCCTGGTCTCTGCATTGGTGAATGTTTTGAACGCTACCCCTCACTAGAGAGGTATTAGCGTAGGGTACAGCATTTCACAGGCTAGGATACACTTTCACAGGGTCTCAAGAATGCCATCGCATTTTGAGACCCGACCGTTAGTTAAAATTATAGTTACAGGGTCTCAAGTATGCCATCGCATTTTGAGACCCGACCGTTACAGTTTAAATTATAGTTATAGTTTAAAAAAAAAAGTGTAAAAAATAAAAATAAAAAAAAAGTACAAACCCCCCCCCCCCCCCCCAAAAAAAATATAAAATAAAAAAACCAAAAATAGTTGTCGTTTTATTGTTCTCTCTATCTCTCTCTCTCTCTATTGTTGCTCTTTTTTACTCTATTCTATTCTGCAATGTTTTATTATGTTTTATCATGCTTGCTTTTCAGGTATGTAATTTTGTTTACTGTGTTTTATTGTTAACCATTTTTTTGTTTTCAGGTGCGCCATTCAGTTGCAGCGCGGATTTATTTATCTTGACAGCAACAGCGTTTGCTCCCACGATACATAAAGCCATGACTCCAACGCTGTAGGAGGTGATTTCACCACCACAGTTAAAAAAAAGAGCATATATGCCGAAGCATGGGGGCAGCAGAGGGTGGAGGAGCGATTTTGCTCCTAATGCCACGTACATACAGTCAAAAAAAGTCCGACCATGTGTACGTGGCATAACTTTTTTGCGGGAGGATGCCCCCATGCTTCGGCATATATATATTTTAGGCACCGGTTGCGTTAACAAAATGTTTTATTTTTTACTATGTTTTTTTTTTTGGTATTTGCTTTGCAGGTATGGTATGGTAAGGTCTTACTGTTATACTGTAATGTTACTTTGTTTTAATGTTAACCATTATTTGCTTAGCAGGTACGCCATTCAGTTGCAGCGTGGATTTATTTATCTTGACAGCAACAGCGTTTGCTCCCACGATACATAAAGCCGCGACTCCAACGCTGTAGGAGGTGATTTCACCACCACAGTTAAAAAAAAGAGCATATATGCCGAAGCATGGGGGCAGCAGAGGGCGGAGGAGCGATTTTGCTCCTAATGCCACGTACATACGGTCGAAAAAAGTCCGACCATGTGTACGTGGCATAACTTTTTTGCGGGAGGATGCCCCCATGCTTCGGCATATATATATTTTAGGCACCGGTTGCGTTAACAAAATGTTTTATTTTTTACTATGTTTTTTTTTTTGGTATTTGCTTTGCAGGTATGGTATGGTAAGGTCTTACTGTTATACTGTAATGTTACTTTGTTTTAATGTTAAACCATTATTTGCTTAGCAGGTACGCCATTCAGTTGCAGCGTGGATTTATTTATCTTGACAGCAACAGCGTTTGCTCCCACGATACATAAAGCCGCGACTCCAACGCTGTAGGAGGTGATTTCACCACCACAGTTAAAAAAAAAGAGCATATATGCCGAAGCATGGGGGCAGCAGAGGGCGGAGGAGCGATTTTGCTCCTAATGCCACGTACATACGGTCGAAATTCCGACGGAGGCTTGCCCGTGGAAAAGTCCGACCATGTGTACGTGGCATAACTTTTTTGCGGGAGGATGCCCCCATGCTCCGGCATATATAAATGGTGCATGTATGCCCATCGTTAGAAGTGGGTGGATGAAGGGAGGTATTCTAATGGTGGGCATAGCCACTGCGCCATTGGGAAATTGGGAAAGCATTTTATCACACCGATCTTGGTGTGGTCAGATGCTTTGAGGGCAGAGGAAAGATCTAGGTTCTAATAGACCCCAATTTTTTCAAAAAAAGTGTACCTGTCACTGCCTGCTATCATAGGGGATATTTACATTCCCTGCGATAACAATAAAAATGATAACTAAGAAAAAAAAAAATGGAAGGAACAGTTTAAAAATAAAATAAAAAAAACTAAAAAAAAAAAAAAAAAAAGCACCCCTGCCCCCCTTCTCTTGCGCAAAGGCGAACACAAGCGTTGGTCTGGCGTCATATGTAAACAGCAATTGCACCATGCATGTGAGGTATCACCGCAAAGGTCAGATCGAGGGCAGTAATTTTAGCAGTAGACCTCCTCCGTGAATCTAATGTGGTAACCTGTAAAGGCTTTTAAAGGCTTTTAAAAATGTACCGTATGTAGTTTGTCGCCACTGCGTGTTTGTGCGCAATTTTAAAGCATGTCGTGTTTGGTATCCATGTACTCGGCCTAAGATCATATTTTTTATTTCATCAAAAATTTGAGCAATATAGTGTGTTTAAGTGCATTAAAATAAAAAAAAGTGTGTATTTTTTCCACAAAAAATGCGTTTGAAAAATCGCTGCGCAAATACTGTTTAAAAAAAAAAATGCAACACCCACCATTTTAATCTGTAGGGCCTTTGCTTTAACAATATATATAGTGTTTGGGGGTTCAACGTAATTTTCTTGCAAAAAAAAAATATGTTTTCATGTAAACAAAAAGTGTCAGAAAGGGCTTTATCTTCAAGTGGTTAGAAGAGTGGGTGACGTGTGACATAGGCTTCTAAATGTTGTGCATAAAATGCCAGGACAGTTCAAACCCCCCCCCCCCCAAATTACCCCATTTTGGAAAGTAGACACCCCAAGCTATTTGCTGAGAGCAATGTTGAGCCCATTAAATATTTTTTTTTTTTGGTCCCAAGAGATTGAATAATGAAAAAAAAAAAAAAATAATAATATTTTTTTATTTTCACAAAGTTTTGAAAATTGAAAAAAATTTTTTTGCACCCTTAGAAATCCTGAAAGCGGTGATTGGTTTTCGGGGTCCCGTATGCGGATAGGCTCCCAAAAAGTCCCACACATGTGGTATCCCCGTACTCAGGAGAAGCAGCAGAATGTATTTTGGGGTGCAATTCCACATATAACCATGGCATGTGTGAGCAATATATCATTTAGTGACAACTTTTTGAATACATTTTTTTTATTAATTTTTTTTGTCTTTATTCAATCACTTGGGACTAAAAAAAAAAAAATATTCAACGGGCTCAACATGCCTCTCAGCAAATAGCTTGGGGTGTCTACTTTCCAAAATGGGGTCATTTGGGGGGGTTTTGTGCCATCTTGGCATTTTATGGTCTTCAAAACTGTGATAGGTAGTGATAGGTAGTGAGGAGTGAAATCAAAAATTTATGCCCTTAGAAATCCTGAAAGCGGTGCTTGGTTTTCGGGGTCCCGTATGCGGATAGGCTCCCAAAAAGTCCCACACATGTGGTATCCCCGTACTCGGGAGAAGCAGCAGAATGTATTTTTTGGGGTGTAATTCCACATATGCCCATGGCATGTGTGGGCAATATATCATTTAGTGACAACTTTGGGCAACAAAAAAAGTTTGTAATATTCCCGCAACTTGTGGCAAAATATAAAATATTCCATGTACTCAACATGCCTCTCAGCAAAAAGCTTGGGGTGTCTACTTTCCAAAATGGGATCATTTGGGGGGGGGGGGGTTTGTGCTATTTTGGCATTTTATGGCCTTCGAAACTGTGATAGGTAGTGAGGAGTGAAATCAAAAATTTGCACCCTTAGAAATGCTGAAGGCGGTGCTTGGGTTTCGGGGCCCCGTACGCGGATAGGCTCCCAAAAAGTCCCACACATGTGGTATCCCCGTACTCAGGAGAAGCAGCAGAATGTATTTTGGGGTGCAATTCCACATATAACCATGGCAAGTGACAACTTTTTGAATACATTTTTTTTTTATTTTTATTTTTTTTTGTCTTTATTCAATCACTTGGGACTAAAAAAAAAATATTCAACGTGCTCAACATGCCTCTCAGCAAATAGCTTGGGGTGTCTACTTTCCAAAATGGGGTCATTTGGGGGGGGTTTTGTGCCATCTTGGCATTTTATGGTCTTCAAAACTGTGATAGATAGTGATAGGTAGTGAGGAGTGAAATCAAAAATTTATGCCCTTAGAAATCCTGAAGGCGGTGCTTGGTTTTCGGGGATAGGCTCCCAAAAAGTCCCACACATGTGGTATCCCCGTACTCAGGAGAAGCAGCAGAATGTATTTTGGGGTGTAATTCCACATATGCCCATGACATGTGTGGGCAATATATAATTTAGTGACAACTTTGGGCAAAAAAAAAAAAGTTTGTAATATTCCCGCAACTTGTGGCAAAATATAAAATATTCCATGTACTCAACATACCTCTCAGCAAATAGCTTGGGGTGTCTACTTTCCAAAATGGGGTCATTTGGGGGGGGGGGGTTTGTGCTATTTTGGCATTTTATGGCCTTCGAAACTGTGATAGGTAGTGAGGAGTGAAATCAAAAATTTGCACCCTTAGAAATGCTGAAGGCGGTGCTTGGGTTTCGGGGCCCCGTACGCGGATAGGCTCCCAAAAAGTCCCACACATGTGGTATCCCCGTACTCAGGAGAAGCAGCAGAATGTATTTTGGGGTGCAATTCCACATATAACCATGGCAAGTGACAACTTTTTGAATACATTTTTTTATTTTTTTTTTTTTTCTTTATTCAATCACTTGGGACTAAAAAAAAAAAAACGGGCTCAACATGCCTCTCAGCAAATAGCTGGGGTGTCTACTTTCCAAATTGGGGTCATTTGGGGGGTGTTTTTGTACTTCCCTGCCATTTTAGCACCTCAAGAAATGAGATAGGCAGTCATAAATTAAAAGCGGTGTAAATTCCAGAAAATGTACTCTAGTTTGTAGACGCTATAACTTTTGCGCAAACCAATAAATATACGCTTATTGGCATTTTTTTTACTAAAGACATGTGGCTGAATACATTTTGGCCCAAATGTTTGACTAAAATTGAGTTTATTGGATTTTTCTTATAACAAAAAGTAGAAAATATCTTTTTTTTTCAAAATTTGCGGTCTTTTTCCGTTTATAGCGCAAAAAATAAAAATCACAGAGACAATCAAATACCATAAAAAAAGCTCTATTTGTGGGAAGAAAAGGACGCAAATTTCGTTTGGTTACAACATTGCATGACCTCGCAATTACCAGTTAAAGCAGTGCAGTGCGAAATTGAAAAAAGACCTCTGGTCCTTTGGCTGCCAAATGGTCCGGGGCTGAAGTGGTTAAGGAGGAATTACAGGGTGCACAGGCAGCCATAATGGAGTTATCCTCCAAACATGCAATAGCCGAATGTGCAATGGTGGAACATAAAGAAAACCCGTATGCTATTGTTGCTGCAAATCATATTACTATGATGGGAATCAATGTTGGAGACGTAAATACAAACGTGATAACTGCGCTTGAAATTGATTCAGGAGTTGAAATGGAAACTTCTGATGACTCCTCAGACGATGAAAGTGTAAAGTCTGTTCATTCCAATCACAGTAATATTATCCAGCAATGTAAATTTCCAGCACAAGATGTTAAAAAAAGGGCCTATGCAGGGAAACCAGAGCTAAAATGTTGTTTGTGTAAAAGGGGAGGTCACATCGCAAAGTATTGTTGGGCGAATAACGATATCAAAAAAAGATCATACCTGAAAACGACCCCAAGGCATTATGAATGTTATTCGGCCAGGTGGGGTAGCAATCCAAAGCATGGAGCCCATAGTAAGCAAACCCAGTTCCCCGTTAAGACCCAATTACGGAATCTACAAACTGAAAAGCAATATGTAGGACAGTTGCATAAAATCAAAATGGAGGTAGCCGCATGGTTATTCAAACATAGCACTGGGGGAAGCAATGTTAGCAGCACTTAGTCAGCTGCAAGTATGTTAAAAATACTCGGATCAAAGTTTCCTTTCTATGAATAAGGTTTGATGTGAGTTTCAGATTTGGAATAGGATAGAGGACCTTGATATATAGTTTTATTATGTTGAAGGAGGAGCCTCTGAATTGAATAACTCTGTTATGATTATTGTTTTTTTTCCCCTCTTAGTTTTAAGTATTTTTGTAATTTTTTATAAGGTTTAATATTTTATTAATTTTTATTAAAAAAAAAATTATTAATTTTTATTACTTTTTTTTATTATAAATTTCTTTAATTTTTTTTCATTAATTTTTTTTTCATAAATTTTTTTTTGCATTTTTTTAAATTTTTCATTTTTAATGTTTTTAATTTTTAATTTTATTTTTTATTTTTTTAGTCTAGTTGTTTATTCTACCATTCTGGCTTGTAGGTGTTCCCCTAGCAGTACAATTAATGGGAAGAGGCTTGGGGCACTTAAAGTCAATTGTCATGATAATTGTGTTTAATCATTGTCTTTGTGTTCCTTTTCCAGAAAACAGGGAAGAGAACAGGTTTGGATACTAAACATTTGTGTTTTGTTTGCAGGTCCGTCAAAGTGAGAGCAACACGGGGGTTAGGTTATTGTAAATGCATAATCGATTATCACATGGTACCACAAGCTCAGTAATTAGTAATTGTTTGCAAACAATGAAAACATTTAAACAATAATCGGACATTAATGGACTAAAGAGTTACAGATGAGGTAGCAAATGTTGTGATGAAGTTACAAATGTATTGTTTGTGTTGTTTTTTCCCATTAACTTATTGTCTTTCAGATAAAAAAAAAAAAAAAACATGTACTCTTCTCAGGAGAAAATCCATGGATGTCTTTAATTAAAAGTTGAGTGTTTGTCATTGTTGTCTTGTTTGGTGGTTGTCTTGTCATGGTATTTTTGGGGTGATAATGGCCAGACTTGTAATTTTTATTTTTAAATTTTTTATTTTTTTTTTGGGAAAAAAAACATTTTTTTTTTTTTGTTTTTTTGTTTTTTGTTTTTGGGGTATTGGCTTAGTCAGCTATTTTATTGTTGTTTTGTTCAGGTGTAAAAAGCTCCAAAAGGTTTAGGCTTTATCCACCTGAAAGGGGATTAGTGCATACATCTTAAAGATAAAGATAAATGCATTGTTTTTTTCTAGTGTTTTAATTTTAGAATTTTTGAGAAACAACATTGACGTCTGTTTTGAATGTTTTGACCATACCATGGGGATCCATTTTAGAGGGGGTTCTGCCTAAAGAGGTCATGGTTGTTTTTGATAGTTTGGTCAAAATTGCAGAAGCCAGGAATACTAAGTTCCTGGGTTCCAAGGAGGGAAATAGGAGTAAATATAGTAAGCAAGCAGATATTATGGATAAGAATTTGATTCTGCTCTTGTTTTTCAATTCCAGAATCCTGGTGGAGCGAGATTGGAAAGGTTCTGGAAAATGGATGACAGATGATCATCTGGTTGGCAGTTTGTCTGTGCCATACCACGCCCCAAATTTATTATAATAAACATCAGGAGAGACGGGACAAACAAAAAGATTCACTTTAACACTTTTTCTTTTCCTATGGACGATCTGGTGCTGAATCTGAAAGACTGTGCCTATCAATAAGACTTGAAACATTTTTTTTTTTTTTTGCTGGACTCTCTCCTGATGAATGCAAACGTGTTATTAATACGTACAATGGGTTGGAGGTTGGGGGAAGGAATATAACACATCCCATCCATCAGAACATGAAAATGTAAAATATATATGTTTTTTTGTTGGAGGGAGGAGTTGAAATAAGAAAAGTTGTGTAATGTATGACATGTATTGACGTAACGGAATTTATATGGTGCAGGTACCCAGGAGGCGGGCAGGCACTTATGCATAATAAGGTGTCTGTTGGCCAGACTAGAGGGTGCCAGGTGACACAGCAATGGGGTGAACATTTCCTTGTATGGGGGAGATACGCCTGGTTGATGTCTCACCGGAGAAGTTGAAACCCTGCACAGGGAATGCACACAGGAGCATGCTCCGATAGATAAAGGGAACAAACGCTGAACACCAGGGTACAGTATGCCTTCACCATATGCCGCTGCAACATCTCACAAGTGGTTGATAAAAACCTAGTACCCTATATTGGCTGAGTATACGCTGAATCAAGTGCGGTCATTGTAGAAGTGACTTACTCCCAGAGAGTTGCGGACACAGAATAAGGTGCATGCCTTGAGGCGATTCAGTTCGCAGTTGTAGCGTTATACAAATCATTCATTCATTCAGGATGCTTATCTCTGAGGAGTAACCACAAGAGGAGGCATGTATTCAGCACTATATTGGGGGGAATAGGCGCTGGGAGGGGTGTTGTTAATGGAGTGGACATTGGTATCCTGAGGAACAAACTCTCAGCAATAGCTTGAGCGGGACTTTGTTACTCAGAGAGATTGGTGGCATCCTTAACCACTTCACTACCGCTGTATAGTCATATGACGCCCACAAGGTGGATCTACCATCCTGGGTGGGCGTCATATGAGGCATCGCTCGGGACCCGGTGCGAGTGCCCGGCGGCCGCGATGTCCGCCGGGCACCCGCGATTGACCGTTAAAACAACGGGACCGGGCGGGACCGTGGAGCTGTGTGTGTAAACACACAGCTCCACGTCCTGTCAGCGGGAAGGAGACCGATCATGTGATCCCAGTATGGAGGAACACATGATCGGTCTCCTCCCCTTGAGTCCCCTCCCCCTACAGTTAGAATCACTTCTATTAGGGAACACATTAACCCCTCCAGCGCCCTCTAGTGTTAACCCCTTCCCTGCCAGTCACATTTACACAGTAATCATTGCAATTTTATAGCAACGATCGCTGTGTAAATGTGAATGGTTCCAAAAATGTGTCAAAAGTGTCCGAAGTGTCCGCCGCAATGTCGCAGTCACGAAAAAAAAAAATCGCAGATCGCCGCCATTACTAGTAAAAAAAAAAAAAAAAATTCAATAAATCTATCCCCTATTTTGTAGACGCTATAACTTTTGCGCAAACTGATCAATATACGCTTATTGCGATTTTTTTTACCAAAAATATGTAGAAGAATACGTATCGGCCTAAACTGAGGAAAAAATTTTTTTTTTTTTAAAAATGGGATATTTATTATAGCAAAAAGTAAAAAATATTGTGTTTTTTTTCAAAATTGTCGCTCTTCTTTTGTTTATAGCGCAAAAAATAAAAACCGCAGGGGCGATCAAATACCACCAAAAGAAAGCTCTATTTGTGGGAAAAAAAGGACGTCAATTTTGTTTGGGTGTAACGTCGCACGACCGCGCAATTGTTAGTTAAAGCGACGCAGTGCCGAATCGCAAAAAGTGCTCTGGTAAGGAAGGGTGTTTAAAAGCCCTGTATTGAAGTGGTTAATAACATTCACAAAATACCCAGGGTCTCCAGATTTGGTGAACCATGTTGAGAGGTTGGTGGAGGGTGTGAGGGTACAGGATAGAAATCGGTCATGGGCTCTGGCGTACACTCAGTGGCGGGCGGAAGTGTCAACCAGCATCAAGCTGATTGGGCAATCTCTGTTTAAAGGGCAGTGGCCTGATGAGTTAGCATCACTGCTCAGTAAGACTCTGCCACAACACGTCGCTTACACTAATCCAAAATGGTGGTCGAATGCCTGGATGGGATGTACCAGTTTGGATTGTGAAAGGTGTTAGGCTGTATGATCCCATATACAGAAGTGCGGACTTGGTCTGTATATTTGGTGGCATCAATGGGCTTACTGATTGGGGATTCTATCTTGTCGCATTTGAGGCCAAATCACCCACATGTGATCAGAGGAGATGGAAGCAGGTTGATACTTCCCTCGGTCGGAAGCCTGACCATGATGTCCTTTGTATGCCAGGTCAATACATCATAGTGGTGAACATAAAAATGTTGGGA
>CM053037.1:95342229-95472752 GCA_028564925.1 Lithobates sylvaticus
AAAGTCCGGTCGTGTGTACGTGGCATTAGTAAAACCATACATATCATCACAACTACTTCATGTATCCAAGTGGATTAATACCTTGTTATTTTCAGGACAAATTGGGCTTTCTTTTGGTGGTAAATGGTAATGGATATTTTCTAAATTAATATTTATTTTTATCAAAGGAAATCTGGCCCAAAATTGTAGAACAATAAATATATATATATATATATATATATATATATATATATATATATATATATATATATATATATATATATATATATATATATATATATTATATATATACACACACACACACACACTTTTTTATTTTTTTATTTAGCTGTGTATGTTATTTGTTGTTTAATAAATATATATAAATATTGTGCGGCACTGTATAAATATCTCTATATAATACTTCAAACTAAATCCATAAAGTGCAAGTGTAAATTAATCTGATTCAATATGACACAATAAATATAAAACAATTCCAATTCATATGGTGCTAACACAAAAGAATAATCAAAATATATAAAAATATAGAATATTTAAATATGTGCTATAAATATTCCAGTGCAATAAATCAATGTGAACACATTTTACACGATTGATTGATCTATATATATTGCTTCCAAAGAAAATTCCTCAGTGACTTGTGATAGTGCTTCAGAATTAAACTCTTGGTGACTTTTCACATGTGCCCGCCCCCCCCCCCCCCCCCCCCCCCCGTGTGATTGCGCTCACCATAATTGGGCTCAAGGTTAATGGCACGTGTGAAAAGTCACCAAGAGTTAAATTCTGAAGCACTATCACAAGTCACTGAGGAGTTTTCTTTGGAAGCACTATATATAGATTGATCGATCGTTTAAGAGTTGAATTTTTTATGTCTAAAATTTGTTCACGTTGATTTATTGCACTGGAATATTTATAGCACATATTTTTAAATATTTTATATTTTTATATATTTTAATTATTCTTTTGTATTAGCACCATATGAATTGGAATTGTTTTATATTTATTGTGTTATATTGAATCAGATTAATTTATGTAGTGGGACACAACATTTATTTAATTATTTTTACACTTGTACTTGATGGATTGAATATTTTGTTTGCAGTTTTATAGAGAGATATTTACACAGCACTGCACAATATTTATATATAATTGTTTGATTTAAACAGAACATATGGGGGTGTGACTGGTGTCAGAAGCTGAAAGGCATTATTACATTTCCTTGCATCAACAGGATGCTTCTTTTAAAGCTTTCAGCCTAATACATTTGTAGCGCCCCCCAGGTCTACTGGGAGAAAGAAGGTACCTCCAGAGACAGGGGGGCAGGCTTACATTCACCCCAGGGCGGAGTCCATGGCTATAATGGGAAGTTAGAACAGGTTTCAGATACCATTTGCAGATCACTTACAGACTCCTTGAATCCAGGGAGGGATATACGTGTATGCGGCCCCATGGAAAAAAGCCCACTTCTGTGAGGCTGCATATTTGTGTGCAGTCGGCAGGAAGGGGTTAATGTATAAATTAATAAATTGTAATAAATTTTACTTGTATATTAGTGCAGGCTTTTGAGAAGGGAAAAGTAATTTAACAAAAGTAGAGTTTTCCTTTAGGTCATTTTTTTAAAGACCTCTTGCACGCAGCTGTAAATGACGCTTGTTGTTGTGGCACAGCGGTGCAACAGCTACAGTGTATGTTTGCCCATTGAGATTTAGAGAAAACGCAAGACCCCCTAGGAAGTGGAACCCATTTTGTAAGAGGGGCTTGCAAATGGCGCTAAGAGGCACAAGCCTTGCTTCTTCTTGCTACCAGAACAACAATCCTCCTGCTTGAGGTTTTAACCCTCTGGCATCTTGTGCCACTCTCCTTGCCAGAGGCCTTCTCACAACATTCCAGGCCATTGACCATTATATCCCAAGGAAGGAATGTCCATCCAAAACGTTAGGATTGCTGCACTTTACTGATGTTATTTTAAGAAGGCATTACAGTGACTTCACATAGACATACTATCTGGGGTCACTTGACAGAATTTTGTCAATCACATATAGTGGACGAACAGCAGCAGTCACATGTGGAAGCAGCACACAGTACACTTTAGTAATCCATCTTCCCCAATCAGTCTCTTTCCTCCTGGGGTCACCAGTACTCATTTAGAGGGTTCTGTGTTGCCTTAGGCTGTCGGTATCCAGCTCACTACACCATATAGGTAGCCTTCATGAGACAGGATCACTGCAGTCACCTCTGGCTTGGGTACACATCTCCCAGGTCCTCCAGGGCATAGCTCCCAACTGTCCCTGATTTTGAGCGACTGTCCCTGATTTGGAGCAATGTCCCTCTGTCCTTCTTTCCCCCTCATTTCTCCCTCATTTTGGTCTGATCCTCATAGCTGTATATAAAATGCACTTTTTAACTTTCAAAAAGTGTTTCCCAGCGCTAAACCTTTCATCCATATTCAAAATGTCTGCATTTGTAAATTTTTAAAGCCAATATAAAGGAATAGTAGTGGTAAAAAATAACTCTTGTGGATCTAATTAACCGTTTTTTTTGGTTAATTCTCCTTTAAGGGGGTGTGGCAGGGGGCGTGTCGTATGCCTACATACGTTTGCTAGTAGGTGTCCCTCATTCCCATCTCAAAAAGTTGGGAGGTATGCTCCAGGGGGATAGCCAGGGAACACTTGGTCTAGCCTGAAAGGGCTTTTGCAACCCATCCTTGCCTTCTCCACTATAAAAGTTGGGATGACTACAGCCAGCTCTTCTGGGTGCAGGTCTACCTTCCATGTCCAGGGCCTCCACTTGCTGACTACATCTGCCTGATGGTGGGGTCTCTGGTCCCCATGTCCCAACTGCACTAGTGATCCTCCCAACCTGGCTTATATGTTGGCACTCACTCACCCATTACATCACTATAGGAGGCCTCAAGCTAAAGGGGACCTAGCACCTGTTGACACTATTCTCTGTAACCAGAAATTATTCTGGAACAGAGACACCTAGTGGCAGACTGTCTAACTGCACCTGCTTACACTTTTACTAAACTGTTTCTTTGAAGTGATTGTAATCCTTCTTTTTTATTTTATATTATTTAAAATAACAAGCATGTCATACTTACCCCTACTGTGCAGCACAGTAGAGCTGCACGATTCTGGCTAAAATGAGAATCATGATTTTTTTGCTTAGAAGATAGATCACGATTCTCTCGCGGTTCTCGCGGCGTAACATCAACATCTTTCACATTAAAACAAAAAAAAATTGTGCTAACTTTACTGTTTTTATTTTTTATTTATTGAAGTGTATTTTTCCCAAAAAATTGCATTTGAAAGACCACTGGGCAAATACAGTTTGACATAAAATATTGCAGCAATTGCCATTTTATTCCCTAGGGTCTCTGCTAAAATTTTATATATGTGTATGTATGTATGTATGTGTTTGGGGGTTCCAAGCAATTTTCTAGCAAAAAATATTGATTTAAACTTTAGAAAGAAGTGTCAGAAAAAGATTTAGACTTTAAGTGGTTAAACTTCCTGCATTTACATGTTTGAAAGCTTGGCAGACTTCCCAGATTATTTGTTTACACAAGAAGTTCTATCCCTTTGATCTAAGAATTAAGGTTAGTTACAATGTTTCAAGTTCTAAAGTTGCTTCAGCTAAGACAGGAGATCCGACTTGGAGGCGACTTCCATTGAAATCAATGGGTACAAGTTGCCTAGAAGTTGGATTGAAGTAGTACAGGAACCTTTTCTGAAGTCGGAGCGACTTCAGTAGTGTGCATTAAGACAGGGACGGCTCTCATTCACTTACATTGTTTAATTTTGTTGCGCGACTTGGGGCTGTGTGAATGGACTCCAAGCAGATAATCTCTCCACTTGTTTATGTGAAAGAATCGCCTACTCTCAGCAAGAGAGATCGTCAGGGGGGGTGAATCAGGATCGCGATTTTTTAACGATTAATCGCGCAGCTCTACAGCACAGTTTGCACAGAGTGGCCCCCCAACCTCATCTTCCGGGGTCCCTCGGTGGCTCCTCCCCACATCAGATAACCCCATAGGAGAAGCGCTCTCCCAGGGGGGGGTTACCTTGCAGGCGCACTCCCGAGTCCAGCATTCAGCGTCCATAGACACCCCCTCGACGCCCATGTCATTGTATTTGATTGACAGCAGCGGGGAGCCAATGGCTGTGCTGCTATAAATCTATCCAATCAAGAGCCGGGACCTCGTACAGAGAGGGACAGCGCGTCTCCGCCGACAGAAATACGGGGCTCAGGTAAGTTAAACGGGGGGCCGGTCACTGCCAGGTGTTTTTTCACCTTAATGCATAGGATGCATTAAGGTGAAAAAACACGAGAGTTTACAACCCCTTAAAGTAGATCCCAGGGGAGAACATTTTTGATAGGCCTTATGACATCCTGGTCTATTCAGAATAATACTTTGTAAAACCATAGTTGTTAACAAATAATTTAAGTGTATTATGTTTTTTTTCTTTCAGAATTTGACCTACAAAGGAATTACCTACAAGACAGTTAGCAAGAAACTTCCCTAGAAGAGCAAGCTGATATTTGTTCAACAGTTAACCAAATAAAATAAAAATTATGATGAAAAAAGAAACTGTCGCCTTACCTATCATTAAATGTTTAAACGCATGACTGCTGCAGGGCCACTCAAAATAATAAGAATTTTTGTTTTTGGGTGGAAGTGGTAGCACTCCATACCTGCTGAGCCTTCACTGCTGTCTGGGACTTCAGTGTGGACAACTTTGCCCAACCCCAGCGCTGGCTAAAAAAAAGGCTTATGCTGTGTACACATGGCCGGACTTTTCAACAGCAAAGGTCAGCAAAGGTCAAACATCAAATCCATGTCATTTAACATATCGCCAATCAATTCCCATTTTTTAAAATGACTTACTGTTTATTTTTGCTCTGCGAAGTGCTTCCATCTCTACTGTGGGCACATGTGAAGCCCACTAGCAGTCTCTTATGGGATATGGTGATGCTGTATGCCCAGCTTGCACCTCTTGATTTCTCAATGCCCTGTCAGAAAGCCACTACCCATCAGACTATGCAACCGAAGTGACACAGCGTCGCGGCCATCTTGGTACACCTGCACTCGTCCGCAGTAAGCCTAGAGTTAGAAGTCGGCAAGGGGACATCTTTATACACCCACCGGAGTCTTGCTTTGCACTGTTATTTTTAACAGTAAACTCAGCTTATATAGTGAAATACAGTATATATAAGCTGAGTTTACTGTTAAAAGTATCTGTGAAAAGCAAGACTCCGGTGGGTGTATAACCACTTCAGCCCCGGAGGATTTGGTTGCACAACGACCAGAGCACTTTTTACAATTTGGCACTGCACTGCTTTAACTTTTAATTGCGCGGTCATGCAATGCTGTACCCAAACAAAAAAAGCTTTCTTTTGATCGTATTTGATTGCCTCTGCGATTATTTTTCGCGATATAAACAGAAAAAGACCGAACATTTTGAAAAAAAAAAAACCCCAATATGTTCTAATTTTTGTTATAAAAAAAATGTAATAAACTCAATTTTAGTCATACATTTAGGCCAAAATGCATTCAGCCACATGTATTTGGTAAAAAAAAATGTGAAAAAGTGTATATTTATTGGTTTGCGCAAAAGTTATAGCGTCTACAAGCTAGGGTACATTTTCTGGAATTTACGCAGCTTTTAGTTTATGACTGCCTATCTCATTTCTTGAGGTGCTAAGGAAAATTGCTGAGAGGCATGTTGAGCCCATTGAATATTTAATTTTTTTGTCACAAGTGATTGAAAAATTATAAAAAAAATTAAATTTCAGTTGTCACTAAACGATATATTGCTCACACATGCCATGGTTATATGTGGAATTACACCCCAAAATACAGCTGAAATTCGGCTGCTTCTCCTGAGTACGGGGATACCACATGTGTGAGACTTTTTGGGAGCCTAGCGGCGTACAGAACCCTGAAAACCAATCACCGCCTTTATGGCCTTCAAAACTGGGATAGATAGTGAGGAGTGAAATCAAAAATTTACGCCCTTAGAAATCCTGAAGGCGGTGATTGGAAAATATATTCAATGGGCTCAACATGCCTCTCAGCAATTTCCTTGGGGTGTCTACTTTCCAAAATGGGGTCATTTGGGGGGGGGGGGGTTATACTGCCCTGCCATTTTAGCACCTCAAGAAATGAGGTAGGCAGTCATAAACTAAAAGCTGTGTAGATTCCAGAAAATGTACTCTAGTTTGTAGACGCTATAACTTTTGCGCAAACCAATATATATACGCTTATTGACATTTTTTTTTACCAAAGACATGTGGCTGAATACATTTTGGCCTAAATGTTTGACTAAAATTTAGTTTATTGGATTTTTCTTATAACAAAAAGTAGAAAATATAATTTTTTTCAAAATTTTCTGTCTTTTTCTGTTTATATCACAAAAAATGAAAATAGCAGAGGCAATCAAATACCATCAAAAGAAAGCTCTATTTGTGGGAAAAAAAGGACGCACATTTAGTTTGGGTACAACATTGCATGACCGCGCAATTACCAGTTAAAGCAGCGCAGTGACAAATTGTAAAAAGTCCTCTGGTCTTTAGGCAGCCAAATCCTCCTGGGCTTAACCACTTCAATACAGGGCTTTTAAACACCCTTCCTTACCAGAGCACTTTTTGGGATTCGGCACTGCATCGCTTTAACTAACAATTGCGCGGTCGTGCGACGTTACACCCAAACAAAATTGACGTCCTTTTTTTCCCACAAATAGAGCTTTCTTTTGGTGGTATTTGATCACCTCTGCGGTTTTTATTTTTTGCGCTATAAACAAAAGAAGAGCGACAATTTTGAAAAAAAAACACAATATTTTTTACTTTTTGCTATAATAAATATCCCATTTTTTTTAAAAAAAACTATTTTTTTCCTCAGTTTAGGCCGATACGTATTCTTGTACATATTTTTGGTAAAAAAAAATCGCAATAAGCGTATATTGATCGGTTTGCGCAAAAGTTATAGCGTCTACAAAATAGGGGATAGATTTATTGAATTTTTTTTTTTTTTTTTTTTTACTAGTAATGGCGGCGATCTGCGATTTTTTTTTTCGTGACTGTGACATTGCGGCGGACACTTCGGAAACTTTTGACACATTTTTGGAACCATTCACATTTACACAGCGATCGTTGCTATAAAATTGCAATGATTACTGTGTAAATGTGACTGGCAGGGAAGGGGTTAACACTAGGGGGCGCTGCAGGGGTTAATGTGTTCCCTATAGGAGTGATTCTAACTGTGGGGGGAGGGGACTCAAGGGGAGGAGACCGATCATGTGTTCCTCCGTACTGGGATCACATGATCGGTCTCCTCTCCGCTGACAGGACGTGGAGCTGTGTGTTTACACACACAGCTCCACGGTCCCGCGCGGTCCCGTTGTTTTAACGGGCAATCGCGGGTGCCCGGCGGACATCGCGGCCGCCGGGCACTCGCACCGGGTCCCGATCGGTGCCGCCGGCGGCGCTCGCGCGCTCCCCAGGCGGCCGGGAATGCGAGGACGTCATATGACGCCCACCCAGGATGGGAGATCCACCTTGTGGGCGTCATATGACTATAAGGCAGTATTGAAGTGGTTAAAGAGGAGTGCCCACTAAAAAAAAATTTTTTTAAAAGTCAGCAGCTACAAATACTGCAGCTGCTGACTTTTAGTAATCGGACACTTACCTGTCCCAGGGTCCAGCGATGCGGGGGAATGAAGCCCCCCCTCGTTCCCCGCTCCTCTCGCGGCGCCGGTGTTCTTACTGTGGGCACCCGGCTGTGTCTTCACTGCGTATGCGCGAGCGGCGCCGCGGGCCGTGATGGGCCGCTCAGTTATCTGGGACACGTGACAGGTCCCAGATGACTATGCGGCGCCGAGGGGAAGCAATGTCAGTGCCCGAGCACTGAAGGTGGCAGACTACGAGGGACACCCTAGCAACAGGCATTTAGAGGTGAGTAAAACATTTTTTTTTCCAATTATTTTTTATTTTTATTTTTTTTATGATTTTTAAGCAAATTTTTTTTTTTTGGTGGAAACACCACTTTAAGTGGTTAAAACAACAGCAGTGTCACATACCTGGATGGAAACCCCAAGATGATGAGGGTAGCCTTACTTACTGCTCTAATCCAAACATCTATGAGGAGGTCATGGGAATGAAGAGTTGACAAAGTGGCACCAGTTCTGATGTAGGATATCGATGTCAAGTGGTATAAGTGATGTAGAGAAAAAGGCTACAATGAGAAAAAAACAAGTCAAGGTCAACAACAGATGGGCAAGGCAGTACCAGATCAGCAGGCAGAGACAGAGTCAGAAACAGGCCAGGTCAGCAAATTACACGCAGCAAGGTAACAGAATGTATGCAGGAGATGTAGTCGTACAAGCCTGGCTCAATAAATGAGCAGACAAGGAAGAGACACAGATAAGTTAAGGAACAAGCCAGGTCAGTAACAGAAATCAGGGACGTGCGGTGAGGTCAGTGGTTAATATCAGAGCCAGATACACACAGGTTACATACGCCACAAATGCAAATACCGTGTAACATAAAAAGTTGCAATGACCACCATTTTATTCCCTAGGGTGTCTGCTAAAAAACATATATATATATATATATATATATATATATATTTACATGTAGGAGAGAAGTGTCAGAATTGGCCTGGGTGGCAAGGGGTAAATTACCATAAGTAATTAATATACAAAAAATTATTATAGATTGATTTTAAGCTAATTTACTATATATCTTCAAAAACTGTACTCCAGTAATTCGTCCATTAAAGTGGATGTAAACCCACTCTCATCAATTCTAAACTATTGCCATAGTGGTGATCTATAAGGATATACACGCCTCCTGCATGTATCCTTACCTGTCAAATGTCCGCCCTTTAGCTGTTTGAAACCCCAAAAAAGTCCAGATTCAGTGGGCGGGTCTGTTGTTTGGTGCTCGTGGGTGGAGTCATGATGTCAGCAGACTCCCCGCCCACCTCTACTGTCCCCTTGGCCAGAGTGTGCAGGAGAGGCAGAGCGCGTTCTGGGTAAAAGCAGAGGGCGCTCACGGCTCCCTGTCATTTCAGTAAACACACATTGATGTCTCGTGACAGCCGGGGATGATCGGTGCGATGGGACAGCTGTGAGCACCGACCCCCCATGCTTTTCATCATCTGCTTCTCCTCCTCCCTCCCGCGGCTTTCACCTGAAAAGCCATGCAGGGGGGATCAGTGCTCACAGCTGTCCCCGTCGCACCGATCATCCCTGACTGTCCCCCATGTCTTCCTGCTCCTCCACCACTTTGTTCTCCATCCCCGATGTCGTTCCTTTCCGTGTGTCCACATCCCCCCCGTCGTGTCTTCATCCTCCAATGTCCAATGTGATAAACAAAATAAACACAGTGTAAGTGAAAAGTCCCAAATGAAACCAAAGATGATATCAGGACATCTTCACGTAAACACTTTCTGAGATGTAATAATAAACAGATGTGCGCTTACCAGAACCAATGGACCCCCTGTCAGCGACAGAGGGTCAAACGGGCATATGAAGGCTCGAATAGCTGACAGCCTGGGCATTCACTGGACTCCTGAGGATGTGCTGATGGAATCACTTGGTCTTATCTCGGCTTTACCAGAGGGATGAAGACGATCAAACAAGGATGGCCGAAGTTGGATGTAGAAAACCAAGCAGCTGGAACCACAAACTCAGAAGGAGGAATCCACAGCAGACAGGAGGCTGGAACCAAAACTCTGTTACCACATCTAATGTGGTGAGGACTCACACAGGATACTCCCTGGATGTTTTTCAATCCAAAAAAGGAAAAAGAAAGCACAGGGGGCTCCAATAGTGCAGGTCAAAACTGGGGTGTCTACTTTCCAAAATGGGGTCATTTTGGAAAGTTGAAGTGTGAAGTGTGTATTACACGAAACGCGTCAGACCAGGTTATACCTATTCCCACATTGCTCTTTTTAATTGTGATCACTTTTATTTGTTACCTTGATGGTTTTTTATCATTAAAAACTCCCACTTTGACAAAAATGTAGCAAAGTGCTGCGCAATCTAAAATAACCACCCTGTACAATGAAAATATGTACAGTATTTAAAAAAATTAAAACCAATAATTTCATGTGATATATATTGCTCACTTAATGTAAAATACTGTACTTAACATTTAAATATGCATAATGGTTGATAGCATTCCTAATGACATGCGTGCAATAGTAATGTGCCTAAATATACAGTACTGCTTAAAGTGCCTCAAAGTTCATGACTTGCTAATGACGTGTGTGTATATCCAAGGTGTTTAAAATACTGTATGCCAATAAAATGCTTCCACCGAAAAAAAATGTGTACTCTGTCAGATGTTACTTTTCACCACCTTGTGTTCTGTCACCAGCTGCACCACCTGCTCATCTTTCAATTTTAAACCTATAGTGATAAATAGGTCAAACTGCGCATGGCCCTTTAATTATGGCTGAAAACTCCTCAGAATTGTCCAGATGTATCAAGCCAGACTCATCAGACTTGCTCGGCTTCCAGGGACACCAGCCAGGCACCTCGGAAAAAAACACTTGCCGACCCACTCACAGTAATTATACTGCGGGTGGATGGCAGCTGCAGGCTTAGCAACGTACTGAAGTACATGCAAACACAGAAGATCACTCTGCTCGGTACCCGGGCCCTCTCTAAATGGCCGGGGTATCATGATTGGTCATAGCGGTCACATGGTTACATTGTAAACAAAACAAAACATGAATGGCTTCAGTTCATGACTGTTTTGGCTACTATTGTGATGCTGTGATTGGCCCACAACTACCACATGGTACGTGGGCCAATCACAGCACCCTGTACCATGTGATTAGTTGTATCCAATCGCAGACCACAATAGTAATCAGACCATGGTGACACTGAACTACTCTGATGACAGGATGTAAAAACAAGAAAATAGTAAAAAAAAAAGTTCAAAATATTTAATAAAAAATTTACATAAAAAATAAAAATAAATGAGATAAGCCTTCAGTATATCTGGACTGATAATTTTTTTAAATATACAGTATATACCATAGTTTGTAGACTCTATAACTTTCCTACAGACAAAATAATATACACTGATTTGGGTATTTTTACCAAAGAAATGTGCAGAATACATGTTGGCTTAAATTTATAAAAAAAAGGTTATTAGTTTGCAAAATTTTATAACAGAAACAAAAAAAAAACATGTTTTCTTTTTTCAAAATTTTCAGTATTTTTTATTTATATAGCAAAAAATAAAAACGCCCTGGTCATAAAGGGGGTAAAGCCTTTCAGTGCTCAAGGGGTTAATATTACTCAGGGAAAAAAAAGCCTACATTGTTCAGTATATTTCAGCACCAGAACTGTGAAGGCTTTTTTAGAGGTTCTTTGGCAAACTCTAATCTGGCCTTCCTGTTTTTGAGGCTCACCAATGGTTTACATCTTGTGGTGAACCCTCTGTATTCACTCTGGTGAAGTCTTCTCTTGATTGTTGACTTTGACACACATACATGACTAGGGAAGCCAGATAACTTGCTATCCCACAAGGATGTTCCAAACAGTTGATTCGGCCACACCTAATGTTTTTGCTATCTCTCTGATGGGTTTGTTTTGTTTTTGCTAATGAAACATACCTGAAATAATGAGGACACCTGGTGGGTAAAAAATGGCCTACGGCCTTTTATTAACAAAATATAGAATAAACGTATTAATAAATATTTTCAACATAAAATATTCAACCATAAAATCTTCAAAAATATACAACTGTAAACAATGAACGGATCCTAGTCCCTGACGACCCCATCTTAAATTTTAGTTGAGCCTGCAGTCCCTGTTCTAGGCGTTACGCCAACTTGACCGCAGACCCCCAACTTCTTGACAGTTACTGACTGCCATTAGAGCCAAAAGGACTCCATCTCAGGGATGGGTCCCAACTTTAAACCAATATTCTATATATATTAGATATATAGCCATAAACTGTCGCCAAGGACCCACGCCTGATCACCACTCCTGATAGCCTTAAAACACTAAAATTAGGGAGGGAGGGCGGGAAATTCCCTATCTCCTGCTGACCCCTCGACGAACTGGTGACTCCACCCTGAACCTGCAAACCTTTATACTGCTCCACCCCTTCAACACCCGTCCAATAAGGTAAGTGCAGAAACAACTTTCCTTAAGGAAAACAAATCCTTAACCCTTACCCTGCTACAGTTCCTTGCACCCTGTCATGTGTGTACTGTGCCTACGCTGCGCTTCTGCTGCGTACATGTCTTGACTAGGGAAGCCAGATAACTTGCTATCCCACTAAAAGACATACAACAAAACATACCTGAAATAATGAGGACACCTGGTGGGTAAAAAATGGCCTACGGCCTTTTATTAACAAAATATAGAATAAACGTATTAATAAATATTTTCAACATAAAATATTCAACCATAAAATCTTCAAAAATATACAACTGTAAACAATGAACGGATCCTAGTCCCTGACGACCCCATCTTAAATTTTAGTTGAGCCTGCAGTCCCTGTTCTAGGCGTTACGCCAACTTGACCGCAGACCCCCAACTTCTTGACAGTTACTGACTGCCATTAGAGCCAAAAGGACTCCATCTCAGGGATGGGTCCCAACTTTAAACCAATATTCTATATATATTAGATATATAGCCATAAACTGTCGCAAAGGACCCGCCCCAGCGGCACAAATGTGAAGCCTCACATCTGTGCCCGCCGCCACGCCAAGAAAGCACGTTGTATACCATCTTCCAACCCCAGCGCCCACAAGTCAATCCCCACCGGGTTGAGATGCACCCCATCTGCCCTGAGATACCTCCAGGTGTCCACCTCGAGCTCCCAATGACGCACTACCACACCTCCATTGCGAGAGATAAACCTGCCCACCTCCTTGTTGACCTTTACCCGTGTCTTGTTCAGGCTCTCCCACGACCGTGCCCCTCTCCAAGCCATGCGGCACACAATGTCCGACCAGACTACTGTCATGCCCGGGAACGATGACCTAAGCCTGAAGAAATCCCACTGGATATCCTTGATGACTTTTCTCATGGGCCTAACACCCAGATCATTACCCCCCACATGTAATACCAGGATGTCCGGGGCCCTGTCCAAACACGCAAATTGGTGCACAGCTGGGACTACCCTATGCCACCTCATGCCAGGAAGGCCTATCCATCTCACTGCTGTTCCATCCTCCCTGGCCAACCTCAACTGTCTCCCGTTGGGCCTGACGTCAGCCCTCCTGGCCCCCCAAAAAACATAAGAATGTCACATGATCCACACGAGACATCTGGGGGGACCTGAAAAACAAATGAAACAATACCCAGAACAAATCTAACAACATACACTCAGTACATGCCTAACAGTTCACAATAGATGAGGCCTGACATAAAGACGGTACCTAGCGGATTCCCATCTGCCTATCCTTCTTATTACCTCCCCCGGAAGACCCCACCTGGCCGCCTCTGTAGCCGCCCCGATCCTAAACGAATGGGCTGCGAATTCCAACGGCGCAAAACCACTCACCTCCAAGCATCTTCGAAACACTGCCGTGAATTGAAAACTGGAGAGAAACGACCCGTCCTGGTTTATGGCCATAACAGGACAGGTGTCGGTATCCTTGCCGGTAAATAATTTTACCCGCACACCCTTGCCTTCCTGATCAGTTTTTGATCTGCTGATCCACAACTCCACAGCCCCTTCCCTCAGGGCCACATCCCCCCATCTTAAACCCCCCGCTACCCTCTTTGACAGGGAGACCAACTCACCTATCCTGAAGGCCCCGAAGAATGCCACCACGAAGACTGCCTGAAACAGAATTCTCTCAAAACCCGACATACATACCTCGCCCAAGACCGACACGATTTTTTCCAGCACCGCAAATGACACCGGGCGCCTGGAGTCCGGCTTGCGAGACCCTCTCCTATATCCCCTCAAAGCCCTACGTACCACAAAAGCCTTTGTGGTGTCCTGCATACCCTTTAACTGAAATAAAAAGGCCAGCGCGGTCATCTTTTTACTGATGGCGGACGCGGAGACCCCCCCCCCCCCGTGTAGTTCTGGCAAATGAAACACAACACCCTGTTCTGTACATCCCTGGGGTCCCCCGACCCGCCGACCTCCTGCTCCAACGCCCCCCATTCTTGCCATACTTTCCTATAGGCTCTCCACGTGTTATCGCTGAGGGACTGTCGTATCAACCTGTCTGCGATTCCAGTGCAATCTTCCACAAGTCCTGGGGGCACACTTCCCCCGCCTGCTCCGCCTCTGTTGCCAGCTTGCGAAATTCTGTCCACTGGAAACGAGACAAAGCATCCGCAAGTTTGTTGTCGATCCCAGGGATATGCACCGCATATACAAAGGCATTTCTCCTCAAACAACTGAGCACTAGGTGTCTAAGCAACCGGACCACTGGCGGGGATGAGGCCGATACGTTGTTGATCGCCCACACCACCCCCATGTTATCGCAGTTGAACCTGACCTTCCTATTGCTCAACTCCTGCCCCCACAATTCCACCGCTAACACTATGGGGAACAGCTCCAACAGAACCAGATTGCCCAGGAAACCTGCTTTCCTCCAGCTCTCCGGCCACGGGCCTGCACACCACTTCCCCTGACAGTAGGCTCCATATCCCCCGGACCCTGCCGCGTCCGTGAACAGCTCCAGGTCAGCGTTGCTGACCGGGCCTTCCTGCCAAATCGCCTTTCCGTTAAAGGAGTCCAAAAAGACATCCCAGATTTTCAAATCCTCCTGTAGCTCCCTGGTCAGGCTAACAAAATGATTGGGCATCTTAACCCCCGCTGTGGCCGCCGCCAGGCGCCTGCAAAATATCCTCCCCATGGGAATGATGCGACACGCGAAGTTCAACTTACCTAGGAGGGACTGAACCTCCCTCAACTTCAACTTGCGTGTCCTGCTGGCCATACCTACCTCCTGTCGTAGCGCCACCAATTTGTCCTCAGGCAACCTACACTCCATGGCCAGGGAATCAATAGTGATACCCAGAAAAATTAACTCCTCCTGCGGGCCCTCTGTCTTATCCGCCGCCAGCGGAATCCCGAACCTGCCCGCCAAATGCTGCACGGTACTCAACAAGAGACCACAACACCGCGAATCTGGCGGCCCAATGCAAAGAAAATCATCCAAATAGTGGATGATGGAATTAACCCCTGCAACCTCTCTAACTGCCCATTCGAAGAATGAGCTAAACGTTTCAAACAATGTGCAGGAAACCGAACAACCCATTGGCAAGCACCGGTCAACAAAATACTCCCCTTGCCAATGACACCCCAGTAAATGCATGCTCCCTGGGTGCACTGGCAACAAGCGGAACGCCGATTCCACATCCGTCTTGGCCATCAGTGCACCCCTCCCGTATTTTTTCACCCAGGCCACGGCAGCATCAAACGATGTATAGGTAACCGCACAGTCCTGCGGGTCAATACCATCGTTAACTGAGCCGCCCTTCGGGTAGGACAAATGATGTATCATTCGAAACTGCCCCGGCTCTTTTTTAGGGACCACACCCAGCGGGGAAACTACTAAACCTGGCACCGGAGGGGCCAAAAACGGCGCCGCCATACGCCCTGAAGCCACTTCCTTGGCCAATTTTGCCGACACCACCTCCGGATGCAAGCGCGCTGACTGTAGATTCCTAGCTGCCGGAGGGACCTCCCGCAGGGAACTCGGGATCCTAAAGCCCATACTAAACCCCTCCTCCAGTAGGCGCGCCGCCGCCCGATCCGGATACCTACTTAGGAAAGGAAGCATCCTTGCCAAGTTCACCGGCGTCACTCCTCTTTTCAGCCGTATCTCCTGGGCGACGTTTTCCCTGCCTGAAACACTTTGCGAATGGGTGCGTTCCGCTGCACCCTGAGCACTCGTGCTTGTATCTGCACGAACTCCCGTATCTGCAAGTTCCTTCGTTGAACTGCCAACACACACCTTTTTTCTTAAGGGCCGGCGATCCTGTAGATGAGACGCCGCCGGCCCCCCCTGGAAAAAACTGGCCACCAGCCCTGGATGATGTCATCAACTTCATCCACAGGCTGATGTCCTTGTGGTCCCACCGGATAGACGGGCGCACTGCTTTCTGCTGACGAAATTGTTCGTCGTACCGAAGCCATGCCAGCCCCCCATAAACCCTGTGGGCCTCACTAATGGCTTCCAGGTAGCAAAATAAAGCCGAACAGTTCTCTGGCGCCTTTTCCCCAATCACACTGGCAAATATCGCAAACGCTTGTAGCCAATTCGCGAACGTGCGGGGAATCAGCCTGTACCTACGCTTCTCTTCCTCATCCTTCTTGCTCTCATCCGGCTTTACCCTGTCTAAATTGAATTTCTCTAGCGGGAGCAGCGAAAAAATTTCAATATACTCATCCTTCCATATCCTCTCCCGCACTTCCTTTTTCAAATGCGCACCTAACGGTCCCTCAAAGCACACGTACACTTCGCAACGGGCAGCGTCTGCCAAGCGTACCTTTTCCGCTTCCTGGTCCTTTGCTGTGTCCCTCGCCGCTGTGCCCCCGACGTCTTTCTCCGTTTGCGTCTCCGCCGACATGGAAGCCGCAGGCCCTGGTGGATCGGCCGAACTGCCCCCCGCCACCCCGATCAGACCCCCGGATGGGGGCATCCAGGGGCTGACACGCGTCAGAGGTTGCACCGCGCTGCCCTCCAAGCGACGCAGCAAGTCCCGCAGTGCGTCCCACAAATCCCCCCCCCCCCCCCCGGTGTGACCTGTCTCTCCCCCCCCCCCTGCCTGCCCTGACCCCCCTGAGAATGTGGGTGCAACAAAGAATCAGACTTACCGGGCTGACGCAGGCACAAGGAACCTCCAGCCGTCTGTCCGGACACCCTCGTCGCCAGTTGTGAGTCCTCCGACAGCTCTCCCTCTTCCTGGCTGCTCTTGTTCGCCTCTTCCCCATGCTGTGACACTCGGTCCTCCCTCCTGTGGGCGACTGGCCTGGAGACTGTAGCACAGGACCGCTCCCCTCTCCTGCCTGATAGTGCCCTGGTAGCTGTAGAGCAGGATCGCTCATCCATCCTGCTGTAGTTGGGGCTTGAAGCTGCAGAGTTTGGCAGGGAAGGGAAGCTGGTGTATACTAGAGGGCATTCCCCCTCGCTGATCCCGGCTTCCTCGATGACATCATCAGCCTGCGCCGCCTGTGCGGCCAGCGCGCAGGCATCTCCTCGGCCAGCCCTCCCAGGACCCAGGCTGATCCTGGAGGCGGGGCCTCCCAACTGCCGCTCGGTGACTGCAGATCTGCGCTCTGTCCTCTCGGCTCCTCCCACCGCTAAGATGGCGCCGCCACGAGGTGAGCCGCCGGCCGATGAACAGGTAGGGCCGGCGCTCACGGATATGGTATTCCCCCGCCGGGTTGCCCCCCCGACCGGAGCATCGCCAGGGGGTGCAACCTGGTGAATCTCTGCCCTCACAACCACGCTGGGGCGACTGGTGGCCTGTGACCCACCGCTCCCCCTCGGGCTCTGTCTGCTGCTGGTCCTTCCCCTACCCCTCTGAGCCCGGCTGAAACGTTGTTTAGCTGGGGGGCCCGAACTGGCCCTACTGGGGCTCCTGACCCTACGTTGGGACCTGGGGGGGATAAACTCTGGGCTCAAGCGCTCCGGGGGGATAGCCCTCCTAGCACGTGTGGAGGCCGGTCGCCTAGCAACCGGTCCCTGGCTGGCCCCCTGTAAAGTGGCCGTTACCTGGCTCTGTAACCAGTCAGCACCATGGGTGTCTGCTGCCGCCCTGAGCTGCTCCCAAAGGTGTTCCAACCCGCTCATGCTGTCCTGTTTTCTATCCCCAGGCCACGTACCAGCTCCACCGGGAAATTCCCTATCTCCTGCTGACCCCTCGACGAACTGGTGACTCCACCCTGAACCTGCAAACCTTTATACTGCTCCACCCCTTCAACACCCGTCCAATAAGGTAAGTGCAGAAACAACTTTCCTTAAGGAAAACAAAAATCCTTAACCCTTACCCTGCTACAGTTCCTTGCACCCTGTCATGTGTGTACTGTGCCTACGCTGCGCTTCTGCTGCGTACATGTCTTTAAAAACATTAAAAACATTTACAAAAATCGAATTTATTCATAAATTATGACCAAAATGTATTCTGCTACATGTCTTTGATTAAAAAAAATCACAATAAGTGCACATTGATTGGTTTGCCTTCAAGTTATAGCATCTACAAACTATGGTGTATATACTGGAATTGTTATTTATATTTTTTTATACTACTAATGGTGGTGATCAGCGACTTATAATGGGACTGTGATAGTGCAGCAGACAATCTGACTGGGGGGGGGGGGGGGGGGGGACTGACTAACTGCCACTGGCATCACCAGTGACATTAATACAGAGATCAGTTATAAAACTATACACTGTCACTGTACAAATGACACTGGCTGGGAAGGGGTTTACATCTAGGGCAAACAAGGGTTTAAATGTTTGCATAGTTATGTGTAATGTGTGTAAAGTGTGCTGCTTTTACTACTAGATCTCTCAGAAACTGACAGATTGCTCCCTCTGTACAGAGCTCTGTGTTGCTTATCAACACACAGCTCTGAGCTGTAATTGTACACAGCCGGTCAGCAGGTCCCAGCTGTAAGTCATTGGCCGGGACTTGCCGACAGGCTCCCGCTGTGTACAATCACAACTCATGCGCACACCCTAAACCCAGAAGTTTGCCTATTTTGGCCCACAGCACATTGCGGGTGGGTGGGAAGTGGATAGTTATAATGCAACATAAAAAAATAGCTTTCAGAAAATATAATTGTTTGGGGCTTTTAACCGCTTCCCGACCGCCTCATGTACATATACGTGAGCAGAATGGCACGGGCAGGCAAAATCCCGTACCTGTACGGGATCCTTTAAATGCCTGCCCGTTCGGGAGCTCCGTGACCCCGGCCGCGGGACCAGCGGACCCAATCGCCGCTGGTGTCCCGCCATCGGGTCACAGAGCTGAAGAACGGGGAGAGGTATGTGTAAACAAACCTCTCCCCGTGCTTCCTACTCTGCCTGTCATTGATTGGCTGTTCCCGGTCATCGGGAAAGCCGATCAATGACGTCAGACGTCAGCCCCGCCCCCTAATGTAAAAAAACACACACATGTCACAGCCCATAACCCCTCCCCTCCCCCTAGTGATTAACCCCTTCACTACAACTGTCATTTATACAGGAATCAATGCATTTAAATAGCACTGATTGCTGTATAAATGACAATGGTCCAAAAATGTGTCAAAAATGTCCGATGTGTCCGCCATAATGTCGCAGTCACAATAAAAATTGCTGATCGCCGCCATTACTAGTAAAAAAAAAAATATTAATAAAAATGCTATAAAACTATCCCCTATTTTGTAAACGCTATAACTTTTGCGCAAACCAATCAATAATCGCTAATTGCGATTTTTTTTTTACCAAAAATATGTAGAAGAATACGTATCGGCCGAAACTGAGGAAAAAAAAATGTTTTTTTTATATATTTTTTGGGGATATTTATTATAGCAAAAAGCAAAAAATATTGCATTTTTTCAAAATTGTCGCTCTATTTTTGTTTATAGCGCAGCAGATCAAATACCACCAAAAGAAAGCTCTAGTGGGAAAAAAAGGACGCCAATCGCAAAAAGGGGCCTGGTCCTTTGGCTGCCAATTGGCCCGGTGTTCGATTCGAACCCACGTTCGAATCGAGCACCGGGCGTTCTCGCCCCGCTCGGCGAGCCCAGAACTCAACTATTTGGGCCGTTGGCAGCATCTAGGGATGGGCCCGGTGTTCGATTCGAACCCACGTTCGAATTGAGCACCGGGCGTTCGCCCGCTCGGCGAGCCCAGAACTATTTGGGCCGTTCACATCCCATTCGTGTGATGCGAGCGGCCCGCAACGCATTGCTGGCTGATGATTGGCCAAGCATGCACTGTGACCCCGCATGCTTGGCCAATCACAGCGCCGGCAGCGAGGAGAGCAATAATTGGCTACAGGCAGGACGCCTGTAGCCAATTATAGCTCAGGGGCTTTAGTACACGCCCCACTGTATAAAAGGCCGCCGCGCCGTCGGCCTAGTGCACATGTGTTCCGGCTTTGATTCTGAATAGGCAGACTGCTGATGCTGATGCTGATTCATTATCATTACTACTGAAGTGAATACTGATCAGTGATCATTAGAGAATATATATTCATTCTGCTGATTGCACTGCTGCTGAGTGGTGACATTATCTGCTGCTGAGTCTAACTGCTTTGATTCTGGGGATTAGTCTGGTGTGTGCGTGCTGTTAGTACAGCATTGCAGTAGCACCCTCTGTCCTATGCTGTTAGTACAGCATTGCAGTATAACCTTCTGTCCTATTGTGATCTAAGGCAGGCAGGGATTTATAGGAGCTAGTGTGTGTGTTAGCACACATAAAACCACCTCAGTCACTCTATCTGCTATAAGGCCCAGTTCTTGTCATCGAAGGCAGCCAGGCATCTCCAGGAGCTAGCTAGCTTGTGTGTGTGTGTGTGCTCTGTTAGTACATCACACATAAATCCACCTCAGCCTCTGTATCTGCTATAAGGCCCAGTTGTTGTCAGTCATATAAGGCAGTCTCTATCTGCCATAAGGCCCAGTTGTTGTCATCGAAGGCAGCCAGGCATCTCCAGGAGCTAGTGTGTGTGTGCTCTGTTAGTACATCACACATAAAACCACCTCAGCCTCTGTATCTGCTATAAGGCCTAGTTGTTGTCAGTCATATAAGGCAGTCTCTATCTGCCGTAAGGCCCAGTTGTTGTCATCGAAGGCAGCCAGGCATCTCGGGGAGCTAGCTAGCTTGTGTGTGTGTGTGATCTGTTAGTACATCACACATAAAACCACCTCAGCCTCTGTATCTGCTATAAGGCTCAGTTGTTGTCAGTCATATAAGGCAGTCTCTATCTGCCGTAAGGCCCAGTTCTTGTCATCGAAGGCAGCCAGGCATCTCCAGGAGCTAGTGTGTGTGCTCTGTTAGTACATCACACATAAAACCACCTCAGCCTCTGTATCTGCTATAAGGCCCAGTTGTTGTCAGTCATATAAGGCAGTCTCTATCTGCCGTAAGGCCCAGTTGTTGTCATCTAAGGCAGCCTCTATCTGCCGTAAGGCCCTGTTGCTGTCATCTAAGGCAGCCATCTGCAGGAGTTAGTGTGTGTGCTGTGTGACTCCAGCACAATATACACTACCCACTACAATGCCTGGAAGACCGCCAAGGAGAGGCAGACAGTCCCGAGGCAAGAACACGGGGCAAGCAGGCTCTGTTTCTAGAGACAACAGTGCTGGTCGTGGACGTGGTCGTGCATCGTCATCAGCACGTGGCCATGGGACACGCTTGTCCTTGTTTTCGGCAGCTGGACATGTTGAGCCGCATCATGCCGAAGGCTTGGTAGAATGGATGACCAAGCCCTCCTCATCCTCTCTCACCCAGGCTCAGGGTACTGGCAGAGCAGCTGCCAACGTGTACTCAATGACATCATCAGGCACCCCTCCCCTAGACCCACCATGTCCTCCTGAGGAGTCCCCCGAACATGTACATGCTCCAGGAGGATGCCCAACGTTTTGAAGGATCGGATGATGATACCCAGCTAGAGGAAGGCAGTAGCGTGCGCGCAGAGAGAGGGGATGCTCAAGGACAGCAATCTGGCAGTCATGTTCCACCAGCTGCAGCTTACTGCCAGGTTTGCTCCAGTGGTGAAGAGGGAGGGGATGATGAGGTCACCGACTCCACGTGGGTGCCTGAAGGGAGAGAGGAGGAGGAGGCGGCGGCACATGTCCAACGGGGCAGGATGCCCTCCGGAGGCCAGCTAGAGGCCAGCACACCAACTGAATCACACCGCAGAGCTCCGCCTGTGCAGGGCGCTGCCTCTGCACGTTATCACAAAAGTTCTTTGGTGTGGGCCTTTTTTCAGACGAGTGCATCAGATCGCACCACTGCTATTTGCAACATATGTCTCAAGCGTATCTCGCGTGGCCAAAACATCAGCTGCTTGGGCACCACAAGCATGACCAGACATATGTCGACCTGCCATGCAGCTCGTTGGCAAGCGCACATTAAAGACCCACACCAAAGAACAACGCGGACCTCTCCTTGCTCCTCATCAGCTGGGATCTCCAACCCCACTATATCTTCAGTCCTCTCTGAAAGCTGCTCTGAGAGGAATGAAGGTGTAGAATTAGGTGTGTCACAGCCAAGTACTTGCAGTACACCGACGTCCGATTGTACCAGGCAAATTTCCCTGCCCCAGCTGCTGGACCGTCGAAAGAAGTTTACTCCCAGCCATCCACATGCCCAGCAGTTGAATGCTAGCTTGGCTAAATTGCTAGCACTTCAACTGCTGCCTTTTCAGTTGGTAGACTCGGCCCCCTTCTGTGAGTTTGTTCAATGTGGGGTTCCTCAGTGGCAGGTTCCCAAGCGCCACTTTTTCTCACGGAAGGCGATTCCGGCTCTCTACTGACATGTGGAAGGCAATGTCCATGCCTCGCTGGACAGGGCGGTCAGCGGTAAGGTGCATATTACCGCTGACTCATGGTCCAGCAGGCATGGACAGGGACGTTACCTGTCTTTCACGGCCCATTGGGTCACTCTATTGGCAGCTGGGAGGGATGCAGGACAAGGTGCAGTAGTGTTGGAGGTTGTTCCGCCACCACGCCTCCAAAATGCTACTACTGGTTGTGACACACCTCTCTCCTCCACCCCCTCCTCTTCTTCTTCCTCTTTGCTCTGTCCTCGGAACCAGTGGTGCTCCGTAGGCGTACAAGGGGCTACGCGAGTATGCAGGCAAAAAGATGCCATGCCGTGCTTGCGCTGGTGTGTTTGGGGGACAGGAGCCACACTGGGGCAGAGGTTCTGGCAGCTCTGCAGGGGCAGGCCGAGAGGTGGTTGACGCCACGCCAGCTTAAGCCAGGAATGGTGGTTTCTGACAATGGCACCAACCTCCTCTCCGCCCTGCGACAGGGGCAGCTGACCCATGTGCCCTGTATGGCTCACATCCTCAACCTGGTGGTGCAGTGGTTCTTGGGCAGGTACCCAGGCTTACAGGATGTCCTGAGGCAGGCCCGGAAAGTCTGTGTGCATTTCCGCCGATCGTATAATGCCAGTGCTCGGCTGGCTGAGCTGCAAAAGGAGTTGAACCTGCCCAAGAACCGCCTTATATGTGACATGCCCACCAGGTGGAACTCAATGTTGGCCATGCTGCAGCGACTGCACACGCAGCAGAGGGCCATCAATGAGTACCTTTGCGACTACGGCACCAGGACAGGGTCAGGGGAGCTTTGATTTTTTTCCCCACGCCAGTGGAGCATGATCAGGGATGCATGCACTGTCCTGTCACCATATGAGGAGGCCACGAGGATGGTGAGCAGTGACAGTGCATGCATCAGTGACACTGTACCTCTTGTCCACCTGTTGGAGCATACGCTGTGTGGGATAATGGACAGGGCACTTGAGGCAGAACAGAGGCAGGAAGAGGAGGACTTCCTTGCCTCTCAAGGCCCCCTTTATCCAGACAGTGTTCCTTCTGTCCCACCCATCACACAGGAAGAGGATGAGAAGGAGGAGGAGGAGGATTGTGTGAGCATGGAGGTAGAGCCTGGCACTCAGCATCAGCAGCAGCAGTCTTTTAGGGATGATGTACAGTCCCAACAAACCAGTGGACTTGTACGTGGCTGGAAGGAGGTGGTTGGCGATCATGTCGTCCTCAGTGACCCAGAAGACTCCGGACCGAATGCCTCAGCTAACCTACGTTGCATGGCCTCCCTGATCCTGCAAAGCCTGCGGAAGGATCCTCGTATTCTTCGGATCAAGGAGAGGGACCATTACTGGCTGGCCACTCTCCTTGATCCACGGTACAAGGGTAAGGTTGCGGACCTTATCTTGCCGTCGCAGAGGGAGCAGAGGATGAGACATCTCAGGGAGGCCTTGCAGAAAGGTCTGTGCAACGCGTTCCCAGAGACTGGGAGGTTACAAACTCCTGGTCCTGGACGACGAGTTGCTGAGGCTTCGGTCAGTAGCAGAAGGAGCGGTGGGAAAGGTGGACGTCTGACCGATGCGTTCAGACAATTTTTTAGTCCGCAGCCCCAAGGTATGATCGGTTCCAGCAACCATCGCCAGCGTCTGATATACATGGTGCAGGAATACCTAGGGGCAAGGTCAGACTTGGACACCTTTCCCACCGAAAATCCTCTGGCTTACTGGGTCTTGAGGATGGATCACTGGCCAGAGCTTGCACAGTATGCAATTGAGCTACTGGCCTGTCCTGCATCCAGCGTTCTTTCCAAACGCACATTCAGTGCTGCTGGAGGATTTGTCACCGATCACAGGGTGCGCCTGTCCACCGACTCGGTTGATCGACTGACCTTCATAAAAATGAATCAGTCTTGGTTCACCACCAGCTACCAGTCACCTGAAGCGGATATAACTGAATAATTTATAATGTCACATCCCTTCAAGACTGCCTATGCTGATGCTGAGTGACTGTCCTGTTATGTTCACTGACTATCCTCTTCCTCCTCCTCAATGATCCATGATAGCTTGGAAGAACATTTTTGTTTCTGGATGCCACCACCAGTGTCTAAGGCACAATTTTTCACCCCCTGTATAACAGGGGCGTATAATTACAATTATTAAAAAAAATGCTTTGCAACAGGTGTGACTGCTGTGCTCCAAGTACAGTATCTGTGAGGGGTTGCAGTGTTGTGGCACCAGCACCAGTGCCTAAGGCACAATTTTTCAGCCCCTGTTTAACAGGGGCGTGTAATTACAATTTTTAGGCAATGCTTTACAACAGGTCTCATTGCTGTGCTCAGAGTACAGTATCTGTGAGGGGTTGCAGTGTTGTGGCACCAGCACCAATGCCTAAGGCACAATTTTTCAGCCCCTGTTTAACAGGGGCGTGTAATTACAATTTTTTAAGCAATGCTTTGCAACACGTCTGACTGCTGTGCTCCAAGTACAGTATCTGTGAGGTCCGAAGGATAGGGATAATGGAAAGCTTGGTTCCAATGTCACCGGAGGGAAGAGAACGGGTTGGACAGGCGTGGGCCCCATGGGAGGAATACCTTAAAACGGAAGAGGGTAAGAAGCTGATAGGGGAGGAGGTGGATGAATAGAGGGGGGGATGGCGGGGGGGGAGGGGAGGGAGAGAAACATCTTTTTTTTTTTTTTTTTTTTTTACGGTTATCCAGGGGCAAGGGAGGCCTCAAGGGTACCTTAAGAATCAAGGACCATACAATTATAAGAGGCAAAGGGGAACCGGGTTAAGGGGAGAATGTAAATAAAGAAAAAGAAAAGGGATAAGAATAACTGGATAAAGGAAATTGGAAAGAAATATGATTTAATGACATTAAATAACAGTTAAGCAGAATGTCTGAAGAAATGTATATTATGTATAGTTTATCTTGTTATCCCTTTTCAGAAATAAATAAAGAATTTAAAAAAAAAAAAAAATAACTGAATAATTTATAATGTCACATCCCTTCAAGACTGCCTATGCTGATGCTGAGTGACTGTCCTGTTATGTTCACTGACTATCCTCTTCCTCCTCCTCAATGATCCATTCCTTGATAGCTTGGAAGAACATTTTTGTTTCTGGGTGCCACCACACCAGTGCCTAAGGCACAATTTTTCAGCCCCTGTTTAACAGGGGCGTGTAATTACAATTTTTTAAGCAATGCTTCGCAACAGGTCTGACTGCTGTGCTCCAAGTACAGTATCTGTGAGGGGTTGCAGTGTTGTGGCACCAGTGCCTAAGGCACAATTTTTCAGCCCCTGTTTAACAGGGGCGTGTAATTACAGTTTTTTTTATGCAATGCTTTGCAAAGGGTCTCATTGCTGTGCTCAAGTACAGTATCTGTGAGGGGTTGCAGTGTTGTGGCACCAGCACCAGTGCCTAAGGCACAATTTTTCTGCCCCTGTTTAACAGTGGTGTAATTACAATTTTTTAAGCAATGCTTCGCAACAGGTCTGACTGCTGTGCTCCAAGTACAGTATCTGTGAGGGGGTTGCAGTGTTGTGGCACCAGCACCAGTGCCTAAGGCACAATTTTTCAGCCCCTGTTTAACAGGGGCATGTAATTACAAATCTTGATCTAATAGTTCACAGCAGGGCCCATTCCTGCGCCCACCAAGAGTAACTGTGAGGGCTTACAGTCTTGTGGCAACACCGTCCACCACCACCACCACCACCACCACCACCACCAAAGGCCCAATTTTTCTGCCCTGTTCAACAGGTGCATGCAATTACAAATCTTGATCTAATAATTCACAGCAGGGCCCATTCCTGCGCCCACCAAGAGTAACTGTGAGGGCTTACAGTCTTGTGGCAACACCGTCCACCACCACCACCAAAGGCCCAATTTTTCTGCCCTGTTCAACAGGTGCATGCAATTACAAATCTTGATCTAATAATTCACAGCAGGGCCAATTCCTGTGCCCACCAAGAGTAACTGTGAGGGCTTACAGTGTTGTGGCTACACCAACATCTAATGGGGCAAATTTCTGCAGAGTATATACGGCAGGCCCCTACTTTCAAACATCCAACTTACAAACGACTCCTACTTGCAAACGGAAGGAGAAAACAGGAAATGAGAGGAAATCTACCCCTAGGAAGGGAAATTCTATCCTGTTAGATTTAATTTAGGAAAAAGGTATCTCCTCTCTATTGATGCTTTATCACCAATCCTTGTTTCAATAAAAACCCCACTTTTCCAAAAAAACATTTGTCATTGCGACGGAAAGTGAGGTGAAATGTTCTGAACAGGTGCACAGACAACAAAACAAATGTTACAGGGGTGATAACCCCTCCCTATGTTCTCCAAAAAGCTTAAAAATAGATTTTTTATTGGATGGAGCTACACTTAAAAATGTACCTGTTCAGATTCTACTTAAGAATAAACCTACAGTCCCTGTCTTGTTTGCACCGCCTGTATACTGCTGTTCAGAGTATATAGGGTTGTAGGTATAGGGTTTTATTTTGGGTGCGGGGTTCCCCTTAATATCCATACAAGACCCAAAGGGGCTGGGGGGGGGGGGGGGGTGATGGGGTAGCCATGCCATTTTTCTCAAGGAATTTCAGCCATATTGCCAGGACAAGACATGACATTAAAGCCGTAAGCGGTTTTAAATGGCTTCTTTTTTTCCTTTACAAATGTCATTTTGTGCAGGGATAGTTCTAAACACGGGAAACACATGCCACTTCACAGGCATACTTTAGACACCCCCAGGTACCATATTTAAAGGAATATTTCACTTTTTTTTTCACTTTATGCATCATTAAAATGACTGCTTTCAAAAAAACGTTAGTTTTTAAAACTTCTTTTTGCATTGATATATGTCCCCTGGGGCAGGACCCGGGTCCCCAAACCTGTTTTATGACATTAACATGCATATTGGCCGTTATAATTAGCACTTTTGATTTCGAACGTTCGCGTCCATTGTAACGAATAGGGTTCGAAAATTCGCACAAACTTTCGGTCCGTTCGAAGGTTCTGGTGCGAACCGAATCCGGGGGTGTTCTGCTCATCCCTAGCAGCATCATTGTTTAAGAGAAGCACATTTTGGTCCGGGTGGAGATGTTAGCCTTCTTTTGCAAGGCGAAAATGCTACTATTGCCTGGCCAATCCTGCTGTGGGCTTCAATGGTGGGTGTCACCTTCTTCTCCTGCACCAAATGGTCCCAGGTATCTGAATTTTTGGTAAAAAGAAAACTTATATCTACTTACACAAAGTACAACAGACAAAGCTCATCAGGAAAATGTGTTGCACAATCCACTCCGCATGCTCCTGGGGCTTGGGAGGATGTGACGTGGATCTAAAGAAGGAGGTTTTGGCTCTAAAGAAAAGAGGGTACAACCCTCAAACTGTAAGACAATTGGTTTCAGGGCACATCCTCCCAAGCCCCAGGAGCATGCAGAGTGGATAGTGTAACCACTTTTTCCTGATGAGCTTTGCCTGTTGTGTTGTAATATGTGTAATGGTCTTGAGATAATGCGCTAGGCTGGTGTACCCTCTCTTGTTTGTGTTTTCTTCAGTGTCATGTTGGACTTCCCCAGTCCTGAGAGGGCAGCAAGGCATGGTGCCTTTGCATCTGGAGCGTGGATACAGATGTATTGGAAGATCTTGGGGTAGACCACCATACTCATGCGCAGGAGGTGTATTCATCTGTCATTTCAATTCTTGGACCTGTTCTATTTGGATTCCATCAAGGTGAACATAGGCCTTTGATCAATCCATGGTCATCGTTTTGGCCTTATCCACATTAATTCTTAGGCTGTATTATTGGGCAATGCAGTTGAAGCCACCCTGCCCTAAGCACTGTGCCCCTTCACTAGAGTGTCTATCTAAATTTAGTGGTACTAACTAACTAGCTTAGCTGATTTGATAGTTCAGCTTCTTTAGGTTTCTCCTAGGCCCTGGTTACTGTCTGTGTCCTTCTGCTGCCAGCAGGTGGCACTGCTGCTTCTGCCAATAGTATGAGAGCTATATTAATCACGGTTATAAATATTTATCTCTCTCTGGCCAACCAGTAGGAGTTTCCTTGCCACTGGTATATGCTAGGAGAGGGTATACATATCAGTGTGACCTTGGGAAGTCAGTCTGTTCTTTCCTGGACCTCCTGCCTAGGGGAGGGGTGTGTTTGCTTCTGAAACCTCTTAGACCTGCTGCCTGAGAGGGTGACCATGTGGCTGGACAAAGGCCTGGATTTGGGGTCTAGCCAGTAAAACGTGGATTGAGGAGCAGTGGCGGCTGGTGCTCAAAATTTTTGGGGGGGCGCAAACAAACAGCCTCACTGTGCCATCAAACGCTGCCACTGTGCCCATTAAATGCTGCCACTGTGCCCATCAAACGCTGCCACTGTGCCCATTAAATGCTGCCACTGTGCCCAAACGCTACCACTGTGCCCATCAAACGCTGCCACTGTGCCCCTCAAGTGCTGCCACTGTGCCCCTCAAGTGCTGCCATTGTGCCCCTCAAGTGCTGCCAGAGTGCCCCCTCAAGTGCTGCCAGAGTGCCCCCTCAAGTGCTGCCAGAGTGCCACTTCAAGTGCTGCCAGAGTGCCCCTTCAAGTGCTGCCAGAGTGCCCCTTCAAGTGCTGCCAGAGTGCCCCTTCAAGTGCTGCCAGAGTGCCCCTCCAAGTGCTGCCAGAGTGCCCCTCCAAGTGCTGCCAGAGTGCCCCTCCAAGTGCTGCCAGAGTGCCCCTTCAAGTGCTGCCAGAGTGCCCCTTCAAGTGCTGCCAGAGTGCCCCTTCAAGTGCTGCCAGAGTGCCCCTCCAAGTGCTGCCAGAGTGCCCCTCCAAGTGCTGCCAGAGTGCCCCTCCAAGTGCTGCCAGAGTGCCCCTCCAAGTGCTGCCAGAGTGCCCTTCAAGTGCTGCCAGAGTGCCCCTCCAAGTGCTGCCAGAGTGCCCCTCCAAGTGTTGCCACTGTGCCCCTCCAAGTGCTGCCACTGTGCCCCCTGCCTGCCCTCTGCACTTACCTTGTCTCGATGTGCAGCTGGTGACGGCGTCGGGCGGCGAGCGGTGCCGAGGTCTTCTTCTCCCGCGCTCCTCCTGTCTTCTGCTATCGTCCGAGCCGAGGTCTTTTTCTCCCGCGCGCCTCCTGTCTTCTGCTATGATTGGACGCCTAGCGTCCAATCACAGCGCCTGTGACTTCAGCCAATCAGGTTACAGGTAACAGACCTGGCAACCTGATTGGCTGAGAGGTGGGTCTGTGTTAGGGAAGCGATGTATTCGCTTCTCTAACACAATACTGTGTAATCAGCGAACGCACAGCAGTGCGCCCGCTGCTTACACTTAGGGAAGCCTATTAGAGCCCACCGCTCTAATAAGGTCCCCTATTAGAGCTTACAGCTCTAATAGGGGCGCTTCCAGAAACACCCCCCCCCCCCACTGTAATTCAGATGCCTGGCGCCCGATCAGGGGCCGGACACCTGAATAGGGGGCGGCATCGGTGACAATAGATAGATTATTTTTTTAACTGCAAGGAGGGGGGGGGGCGCGCCCGGGCGCCCCCTATGGACGGGCCGCCACTGTTGAGGAGCCATGGAGCACCTCCAGATGTCTTGAGGGTCCAGAAAAAGCTTGGGTGTGAAGCTTGGACTTCACTGGTGTATGGAGTCTTTTCCCCTAAGGGTGCTGGCAGCTGATTTAACACACATCCTACAGTCAGGAGCTACAAAGAATGTGGGGTTGTCAGACTGAGTACTTTTGTTGTTTTTTTTTGTGTGTGGAGTTCACTCCAGTCTGCACTGTCCACTGTCAAAGTCCAACTCCTGGGAAATCAGAAAATTACTTCTTGAAGTGGGGCTGCACCCGCACTGCAAAGATTTACTGCTTGCTGAAGGAAAGTAGAAGCATTTTACTTACCTGATCTTCCCCACACAGGAGACGGTGCTCATTCATGCTCCACATGGTGGGCTATCCCTCAGCATCATCACTTCCTAGGCAGGGCTACGGACCCTGTCATTAGGACTGTAGTCTACTGGAGCGCAGGGAGAAGATCTTCTTTTCATTGCTCCTTGGACCTAAACAAGCAGTTAACCCTTGTAGAGTGGGTGCACTGCAAGAAAGAGTTTTCAAGTTCCCTAAAGTTGGGCTTTAAAGGAAAAGTGTGAGGTTCTGAAAAAATATATATATATACTCACCTCTATGCTGCATCATTGGTGTGATTCTGCAGCTGCCCCCCTCCAGCTCTGAGACCGAGAAATTATCGATCACATGACTGCCAATGACTGCTCAGTTGTCTGTCGTCCCAGAGCAGAGAGCAGTGACTGTCATTCACCACACTCTAGTCTGCCCCTCTAATGCTCACAAGAGCGCCAGGCTGGAGAAAGAGGTGAGAGCGTCTGGCATAGTCTCTCAGGATTGTGATCAGACATCTAGGTGGATCCCAACATTATTGTTGGGATCCTGCCAGAGCAGGGGGCAGTTCTGTAATGTGTCAGGGCTGGGCTCAGCTCTCCCTGCTCAGGGCAGGTTGTTCAGCTGTCGATTAATTGCCAGCACTCATCTTTCCACAGTGACTCACCTGTTGATGATATCCTGATTGTCAAGTCCAACTGGCTATATAAACTGCTTCGATTAGTCCTCCTGTGCCTTCGCCTTGGTCAACATATCCAGAGACTCTCTGCTGTGTTTCTGTTTAAAGACTTGATTCGTTTGACGTCCCTTTTGGTTTCTGATCCTGTCTGCTGCACAACTACGCTGATTCCCGGCTTCCTGATTTCCTGGCTTCTTCTTACTATGCTGATTCCCAGCTTCCTGATTTCCTGGCTTGTACTGACTACCTGATTTGGTTACCAAACCCTGGCTATGTTTTGACTATGTTTACCATTTGTACCATTTTTTCCACCATATTAAAACGTCTGGTTTTACTGAATTTTCTCCGTCTGATTCATGGATCCTGACATAATGTCAGTGGATTGGTGGCTGATTGTAGGTCAAGGAGTGTCCAATTAAGTGCAGTCCTGTGACTGAGAATAGAAGTATGGCCAAAAAAAAAACGTTTTGGCTGCCTTTTGGGCCATCCTTCTGGCATGTCGTGTTGCTTCCTTGGCTATACATAGGGCTGATACAGTTTATGACCTATGTTGCTTGACTGGTGGTATTCCATCCAAGGCTTTGACCACAATCCCTTCTCATCACCCTATGCCTGGTCTAGTGGCTCTTTATGCAGGCTCCCTTTCTAGCTAAATATAATCACCATCAAAAAAACTCTTTTTGTTAATATATTATGTGAACTTCAAGTGGATCCTGAAGAAGCCCAGTCTGGGTGAAATAATGGGTAATATATCCATAAAGGGACACATACAGGCAAATGTGAAACAGTGAAAGATTGAAAACCCCATCAATCATCTGCAGTATAATGCAGGTAGAGTTTGCTGCTATCTCTGGGCTTGCATGTATTTGCTGCCACTGTAAGGTATAAAATAGCAACAAGTCTTCTTGATGTAGTCACCTGTGTAATCTGAGGCTTGTTTTCCCTTATCAGTGATTTACGCCTGACAAAGTCCATGGTCATTGAACTTGAATGTCCTCAGCCCTGCCGCCTGCTCTATACAGGATCCAGCTGTCATCATCCCACCATCCTCTCCATCCTGGTGATGATTTAGCTCAGCATCAGAGTTATAGATTCAAAATGGTTTTAAAGTGGAGGGCCACCCTAAAAAAAAAAAAAAGAGCATTAATATTCATAAAAAAATAAAAACATTTGAAATTTTTATTTTTTTTTACCTTACCAGAAATCCCTGTTGCTAGGCAGTCTTCCGAATCTGCCTCCTTCCAACTCCGCGGTGATCGTCGATCATCTTCGGTCTTCTCTCCTCCTCCGCATTGTCTTCTGGGTAATGGGGCGCGCTGTGTTCTGGAAACTGTGTGTTCACTAACACAGCGCGTCCCATTCACAAAGCACCTCGCGACTCACGCATGTGCAGTAGGAAACAGGCAGTGAAGCCGCAAGGCTCCACTGCCTGTATCCCTTAGTCAGGATGGCGGCTCCGGGACCCGAGAGCCGAGGGACATGTCGGCCTCGGCGGCCGACATCGCGGGCGCCCTGCAAAGGTAAGTCTCCTTATTAAAAGTCAGCAGCTACTTTTTTTAGCTGCTGACTTTTAAAAAAAATTTTTTTAGCTGAAACAGCTTTAACTGAAATGCTATTACTATCAGCTGAGCTCAGGTCAGATCAATAAAAAATAAGAAATCAGATTCGCTCTCACAGTGTTATGTAGAAACATTTTAATATTTTTTTGCATTGTAAAATCATGGCAAATAATATTTATTACATTTAATTAACCACTTTTCTTTTGGAGTAATTTTTAAAAATTTTCACACACGATAACTGCATTTTTTTGCCAGAAAATGACTTAACCACTTCAGCCCCGGACCAATTGGCAGCCAAAGGACCAGGCCCCTTTTTGCGATTCGGCACTGCGCCGCTTTAACTGACAATTGCGCGGTCGTGCGACGTGGCTCCAAAACAAAATTGGCGTCCTTTTTTTCCCACAAATAAAGCTTTCTTTTGGTGGTATTTGATCACCTCTGCGGTCTTTATTTTTTCATTTTTTTTCCTCAGTTTAGGCCGATACGTATTCTTCTACATATTTTTGGGTAAAAAAAATCGCAATTAGCGATTATTGATTGGTTTGCGCAAAAGTTATAGCCTTTACAAAATAGGGGATAGTTTTATAGCATTTTTATTAATATTTATTTTTTACTAGTAATGGCGGCGATCAGTGATTTCTATTGTGACTGCGACATTATGGCAGACACATCGGACATTTTTGACACATTTTTGGGACCATTGTCATTTATACAGCAATCAATGCTATTTAAATGCATTGATTCCTGTATAAATGACAGTTGTAGTGAAAGAGTTAACCACTAGGGGGAGGGGAGGGGTTATGGGCTGTGACGTGTGTGTGTTTTTTTACATCAGGGGGCTGACGTCTGACGTCATTGATCGGCTTTCCCGATGACCGGGAACAGCCAATCAATGACAGGCAGAGTAGGAAGCATGGGGAGAGGTTTGTTTACACATACCTCTCCCCGTTCTTCAGCTCCGTGACCCGATCGCGGGACACCAGCGGCGATCGGGTCCGCTGGTCCCGCGGCCGGGGTCACGGAGCTCCCGACCGGGTGTGCGGGACCGGGTGGCGGCGCGCACACGACCCACGGGCAGGCAATTGCCAAATCACGTACAGGTACGTGATTTTGCCTGCCGTGCCATTCTGCCGCAGTATATCTGCGTGAGGCGGTCGGGAAGCGGTTAAGACTACTTTAACACTTTAGTGATGTTTTTTTTTCAATGACTTTGGTCAGGTGCTATTGCTCAGAGTGCAGACCCCTTCAAAAAAATTTAAAGTCAGCAGCGGTGGGGGAAGGAGGAGGGGGGCCAAACTTCCGGGTGATCTCGCCGCGGCGAGATAAACCAGAAGTGGGAGCGGGTACCTGAGCGGGTACCTGTCAAAACCAGGTACCCGCTCCCCCCCCCCGAAAGGTCCCAAATGTAGCACCGGAGGGGGGAGGAGGCAGACAAGTGGAGTTTGCCCTTTTGGGTGGAGCTTCGCTTTAAGTTATAATAAACACCAGATATACTTATGGGTTTCCATAATGAAGCACTCTATGAATGGATGATGGGTGGATGAATTAAAGGTTCGCCTCCTTCAGTCATAGAGAGCTAGGCATACAAATCACACACATACCACCTCACAGGGTCAGTAGGAGGTCTGTAGGTCTGCACTCCCATTACTATACCTGTAAGTGACTTTAGTCTCATAAACCAGTAAATTATCAAAAGAGATAAGTCTCATGAAAGAGTCATATGAGATTTAAGGAGATCACTATTATGTTCCTTCCTGTTCTCCTTACTGGAGGCACTGACATTGGGAAGCAAACCCCTGCATCTACCAAGATGGCTGCCTCCGCACAGAGACACGGTGCAGAACAAAGCATGGCATGTAATAGGGGAAAAATTTGCTCCAAGGAGACCATTATTGGTGACTGATCCTTTGTCCTCCACCTGCTAATGATAATGATATGTTCTTACTTTACCATTCAAGGAGAGGTCACACATCAGCCAGTATATCATTGAAGTATAGTTAAGCCCCATACACACGGTCGGACTTTTTCATGGATTCTGTCCGATCGGACAATGTTGTTGAAAAATCAGACCGTGTGTATGCACCATCGGACAGTGTTCGTCGGTTTGTCCGACGGACAAAGTCTTATCTCCTGCTGGAAAGATTTGCCGTCAACCCGGTCCGATCACACCAAACCCGATCGTGTGTACGGTTGTCCGACCGGACAAAGTGCTACGCATGCTCAGATCACATTACAAGACCAAAGCTATTGGCTACTAGCCTCTACGTAGTCCCGTCGTAGGCAACAAACGTCACCACGTTCAGAATGATCGGATTTTCCGACAACTTTGTCCGACCGTGTGTACGCAAAACCAACATCGGACAAAGTACGACGGACATGATCCGACGGACCTGGTCCGCGGATTGTCCGACCGTGTGTATGGGGCTTTGGTGTGTTCTGACATCTCATCTACGATTCAAGGACTAGACACATTTCTGTTAGTATACCATTACAGGTATTTATGATAGAGATCTCTTCTGACATAACTTTTCTACCATTCAAGGAACAGACGCATGTCTGCTAGTAAACCAGTATTACTATATATAGAAACGCAATGCTGTAATCGTTAACATATAAAGATAAAAAGTGTTTACAATGCAGTATTACTCACATTAACTGTATACCCATATTGATAAATCTTGCAGAAATTTTCTTTTGATACTTTGGAATTGCTCAATGAGGAGTGGCTGGAGATTTAAACATGAGTTATACCTACATAGATAGCAGACAGAAAACAAAAATTAAAAAATTAAAGCTAAAGTTTAGTGATTTTTTTTTTTATTTTGTTAAGCCTTGGTGCACACTATAAACCACACGTGAATCACACAGGAACCACACTGAATACCTGTTTGTAGAACTGACCCCCGAAGGAGCTGCTAGTTTGGATTGGGCCTGCACTCTTCTGAGCAACCCCACTAACTTACTCGATCCCCTTGGCACAGCTGTGGTGCAATGCAATACAGTACAATATAAAACAATGTAAAGTACCTGTATAATACTCTCAGGATCCTCTGGCTCTGCCTGGTGGGGAAAACAGCATGCCACACAACTGAATACTTAACCAGAAATGCTTTTACTGCAAGTATATTCAAACAGGTGGTTACAAAGATTGCACCAACGTAGGATGTCAGTACAATATGAATCAACAGACAAATACAATATGAAATATATATATTCTATGTATCTAAACCTGGGAGCTCCCGCTACTTTAAAGTTATACGTGAGGCCTCACTCAAAGTACTTTCTCCCGTATCTTCTTTCTTCGCTAGCTTAAAATGACTCCTCTAATATTTGAAATCCAAAATGTAAGTGAAAAGTTAGCTTAGGATGCTCCATGTATAACTTCAAGAACTTATACACAACGCTGGGGCACTAATGTGAAGTGGGCCCAAGCCTGCTCAATGTCAGTTGCTCGGTTACGCCTTCGTGGAACTACAGGTTCCAGCGAGGCCTGTAAGTGAGTCTAACTGCATGTAGCAGCAAATTAACAAACGGTGGGCCGTTACCTGCTCACCAACTGGATCGGACTTCCGGGTGATGACTTTGATTCGGCAACTGTAGCTTGCTTCTGTATCAGCTGGGCAGATGCTCTGTGTCACTCCGCTGAATGGATCGGGTCCTCCGATACTCCGATAAACGTCTCTGGGCCTTGTCAGTCCAGTCACCTGCTCTCAGGCTCCGTCAAGTCACCTCGCAAACAAGCAGGTTTGCACTCCGTGATGACTGTCCGTCGCTGTCTCCAGGAAACCTCCTCACAGATCTGCACAGGCAGGCAACGTGGTCCCAAGAGACTTTATCTCTTACCCAGCATGCACTGCATCAGAGAGTGTTCATGGGTAGGTCACACAGACTCCTAAGTAACAACGTCAACCGTCTGAATCAAAACAACAGTATTTCCTACAAAAGTCTTTTGTGCTGGTTCAATAATCATATCAGTGCATTACCAGATTTGGTCACTAGAGGGCTCCAAATGCTGAACCATAGCAATGTCCACATACTTAACAGTGACATATACATTATCACTTCAATAGACAAAGATGTCACCGTTACATGTTCAAATCACATGCGATTCAGTGAAGTGCGATTTGAGCCCATTTATACTGAATGCATGCATCAATTTTGGAACCACACTGAATCGGATCACATGGTGCTTTGTGACACCCACTGCAGATCGCAAGGGGAGTGTGATTTGACTGCGGTTCGGGAAATGCGCACAGATCGTGGGGTTTGCCGCACTGCATTAGTGTGAAGCTAGGCTTAAACTAATACCAAGGACAGTACTTACATGAATGATAATTGTCCTGTGTGCTGATGTCTGCTCTGTTCCTTGAAATCTTCAGTCCTCTGACCCCAAATACCCCATAACTGTGATCTTCTGGTGCTGGGGGTTAATACAAGCAGCTGCATCTATCACAGGCACAGATGCAGACAATGCCCGCCCTTTTCGCTCCCTCCTCCTTTTATAGAAGTTGTAATATGGGTTTCCATAATGAAGCGCTCTATGAATGGACGATGGATGAATTAAAGGTTCGCCTCCTCTAGTCATAGAGCGCTAAGCATCCAAATCACACACATACCACCTCACAGGGTCAGTAGGAGGTCTGTAGGAGAGTAAAATAAATACATTTCCTCTCTGTCTCCTACTTATGTCATCAATCACATTCAGATTTCCAAAGTAGCTGTGAATCTGATTGTTGGATTTGATCTTGGAATTAGTATTTGTACATACTATGTGTTAATGGTAGAAAGAGATCATAAAATTCATCATTCACCTTCACCATTTAGCGGCGCTCTCTTGGTTATTTAAAAAACCAAATAAATGTATAATTACACACACTGTATATCAGGGATGTAAATATATAAACAATGATATTTTGTGGGAATCTCTAAGCAAAAAAACCTGGTCATCAAATATTTTAGTACATAGTTAATGTCGTGGTGTTGTAGGAGTATATTCCTCAAAAAGTTCATATGTTAAAACAGTGGTGCAGATAAACGTATTGACTGCTGACAGTATACACTTCCACCAGGATGCTCCACCCGTGCTTCACACTCCCCTCTGGGGTTTACACTCACCGCAATCCTGTTTCTTATCGGCATTGAGTACAAATCTCACCAGCGGCAATCTCCTTAGAGCGTCTCCTTTATTATACACCACCTCCAATCATCAGGGATCAGCAATCGGCCAGTACATTTAGGTATATGGAACAATAGAAAAAATCCAGATGGTCCAGTACGTTTTGAACTGTCTTTATTTTCTGAACATATTCCATTAAAAGTATTTCTCCACAAAAAACGCACAAACAACTCTTGTTCTCTTATTGAGGCTCCTTGCAGTGTAACCAATCCTTGGTTATCTCACAAAAGTTGCAAATCAAAAGCTTTTACCAGGCATTGCGGTTAGTAAGATAATGTAGTGAGCACTCTCACTGTTCACTAGGTATCCTACGCTCCTTCCGGTTTGTCCTTGCCTGCTCTTGGAACGCAAGGAGCGTCAACGTCACTTCCGGTCGTCGTATAGGTCACGCCCTGACGCGTTTCGTCATCACGACTTTCTCAAAGGGCGTGGCCTAACGACGCGACGTGCCGGCTTATATTGGTGTGTATTGCAACACCATGTGTTCCGCTAAACCAATCGGGCTTGCTAACACTTATAACTGTGCAGGAACCATGTCACCCTAATTGTCTATTGCTAGATAACCAGATCATGGCCATTCACTGCATATACAATATTTTAACACTCATTTCATTTAACATTTATTATATTGTATTTAATACTAATGAAAGTTGATATCAGCTAGGTTTGCACTTCCAATTGATAAAATCTTGTTTTTTAAATCGATAAAATATACAAATCCAATACTTATACTAATACCTATAAAAATCTATTCATTTGTTATGGACAACTATCAGAATTTTTAGTTTATGCATATTTAATATATAAAATATATAAAAATATATAAAAAATATATAAAAATATATAAAAAATATATAAAAAAAGGACATATATAAGAATTTTCTTCCATATATAAAATTCATGTGCAGAATATAATATAGACATTACTAATATAGATTAAAATAAAAATAGAGCCGTGTTATATAAAAATCAATAGTCACTAATGAAAAAATTAATATCGAGTTCAATGTTTAACCCCTTAGGCGACAAGGTACCCAGTAAAAAAATCCATTTTGTTTCGCGCATTGATAATTCACGTACCATATTCGAACCCCTCCACAAGGGTTTAATATGGTCAATGCCCCAAAATAATAATCCTGATGGGTCTTGCTTGTGATGTAATTTGAAATGCAAAGACACGTTATGGTCCTTGTAACCTATCTCGATGTTGTGTATGTGCTCAGCTACTCTGATACGTAGCAGTCTCTTGGTCCTTCCCACATACATTAAACCACAGGGACATTTTAAAACATAAACTACGTGGGTGGTATTACAAGTTATAAACTCGTTAATTGAGAACTGCCTTTCATTTGATGTAGAAGTGAATTCTTGCATCCCTCTTATTGGACATGTTACTTCGCGACAGGGTTTACATTTCCGACATGCGAAGAACCCATCCCTGTCCCAAAATGTGGGGGGCCGAGAAGGTGGGTCTAACACTTTTTTTACTATCACGTCTCCAAAGCTTGGTGCTCTTCTATATATAAATTGCGGTTTCGTTGGTAAAACATTCTGTAATGTTTTATCCAAACAAAGGACATGCCAGTGGGTCTTAAACAATGCTTCAACATCTCTAAACTGTGAGTGGAAATCTGATATAAATCCCCATTCATGTTTATTTCCCTGCATTGGTCCAACCTCTTTATTCTTCAGAACTTCCTGTCGTGGTATAGCTCCTATTTCTTCCACTATAGCATCCAGGAACTGAGGTTTGTACCCTTTCTCCACAAACCTATCTTTAAGAACTTGAGATTGGGCACAGTAATCATCCAATGAGGAACAGTTCCGTTTGACCCTCATCATTTGGCCCTTCGGGATGTTTTTAAGCCACAGAGGGTGGTGACCACTGTGTATTGGTAAAAAACTATTTCTGTCAGTGCTCTTAAAAAATACTTTTGTTTGGAGGGCATTATCTGCTCGAAAAATAGTGACATCTAAAAAGTTAATCTCTTTCTGATCAATTTGACTGGTAAGTTGAATATTGTTCGTATTTTTATTTAATGTGTCCAAAAACGTGATCAGCGATACTTTTGATCCTGCCCAAATTAACAGCAAATCATCAATGTATCTTTTGTAAAATAATAATTCCTCACGTTTCTGCTGGAACACAGCCTTATCCTCCCACTCACCCATGAAAAGGTTGGCTATACTGGGCGCAAATCTAGCGCCCATAGCCACTCCTTTCTTCTGGGTGAAAAAACAACTGCTAAACCAAAAATAATTATGGGAGAGACAAAAATCTAAGGCATTTCTTAGAAAAATCTTCTGCTTATGAGGAAGGTCTTCCCTCTTACTTAGCGCCCAATTAAGTGCCAGAAGGGCATCTTCGTGTTGGATCACCGTATAGAGGGAAGCTACATCGCATGTTACTAAATATACTTCCTCCTTTCCCGCCAGATTAATATCTTGTAGCATCTGTAGCAAGCTTTTGGTATCTTTTAGATATGCCTTAGTATCCAAAACGCTTTTCTGGAGGAATCTATCTAGATATTAGACATGTGCATTCGTTTTCGTCCGAATGCATTTTCGTCCGAATTTCAGGTATTTTCGTTATCATTTTAACAAACGATAATGAAAGTGCAGAATCCGAAAAACGAAAGATCCGACATAAACAAATGCTTTATTTTCGTTGTAACAACAGTTCGATATAGATAGGAGATTCGACGCTGACAATAACAATCTGTGTCCATTGAACCTGTGGTCGAATGTGCCTAAACTTAACTCTATTAGTCCAAGATTATTCTACATCGAGAGAAAATATTCGACGTAGAAAGGAAAGATTCGACGTAGAAAGGAAAGATTCGACGTAGAAAGGAAAGATTCGACATAGAGAGGAAAGATTGCTGCTGGAATTGGGTGGAATTGCAGCTAAACTATACAGAGTCATACAGTTTAGCTGCTCCGTCGAATCTTCTTTGAACATTCGACAGACACCATAAGCCTTCAATGACAGATTCAACCTTAATTCATTTGAATTTTCAGACGAATGCAATTTTTAACGAAAAACGAAATAAATAAAAACAAATTTCGGGAGTAACTAAATAAATTTATTTTTCGGACGAAAACGAAATTCCGAAACGAAATATTTCAGTGTGCACATGTCTACTAGATATTGACCTAATCTAGCAGATATTGATCCTATACCATTCACTATAGGTCTCGGTGGAGGGTTAGTCTGATTTTTGTGTATCTTCGGGAGTGTGTATATAGTAGGTATACGGCAACTGCTGGGGACCAGAAATCTTTTTTCTTTTACTGTCAATACACGAGTTTGGTAGCCAAATTCTATTAAGGATTCGAGCTCCCTCTTATATTGATTTGTAGGGTCCTTACCCAGCTTACTGTATGTTTCTCTATCTGATAACATCTCTGTCAACTGACCATTATAATAGTCCTTAGACATTATGACTACCCACCCACTACTTATGATGATGTCCTTTCTTTTTTCTAAGGATTTTATCCCCTCTTTAATATGTCTTGGGTTTGGATTTTTTACAGGATTTAATTTGTCCAAATCTCTTAATACCAGAGTCTTAAAAACCTCCAAATGTTGAGCTGCTACATTTGGAGGATTAAAAAGAGAGCGATTTTTTAAACCGCTATCGACCGCTGTCATCCCCACTGCTCCATTACCTGTTGCACTTACAGGATTCGAAGCTTTATTCAAAAAGTATTTTTTAATGCTCAACTTACGCATATATTTGTGTATATCCACATATACGTTAAACTTATTAACAGGTCTTTTTAAGCCGCACTTCAGGCCCTGATGTAGGATATTTTTTTCTTTGTCAGTTAAAACTACGTCACTCAAGTTAAAAATGCCTCTATCTATGTTTCTCGCATTCTTTTTTTGTTGGGCCCTCCGCCCTGCCCTGCATCCTCTGATGCGTTTCTCCCAGGTCCTGGGGTTTGTATTGTGTTCATCTCCCGATATTGTGAGTCCCTCCAATCCAGTTCCCTGTGTATGTTTGGTATATGTTGAGACTGACCCTGGGGAGGCCTGCCACGGGGGGGAAAACCTCGTCCCCTCCTCTGGTCTCCCCTGCCCCTTCCTAAAAAAGGACGCGGAGATGAGTAATAATTCCCACCTTCATAATTCTCCAACGATTCATACCTATTATTAGTGGGTATGTGATATTCTGTATTCATATAAGGGTACGGAGGGGGGTAGTGACCTCCACCCCCTCTCCCCCTAGAACCTCGTCCTCTATTTTTCTGCCCTCTTTTAGGTGTGCCCATATACGGTGTTTGATTATAAGCTCTATTAGTATTTGTACATATCTTCTGCATGCAAATGTCAGCAAGCATTCAAGCATCAAAAGCAGACATCTTCCCAGGTTAAAGTCAAAAGATGCTGCCTGCATTATTATTATTATACAGCATTTATATAGCACCAACAGTTTGCGCAGAGCTTTTGAACATGAGGGCAAACAGTACAGTTAGAATACAATGCAAAAGAGAAGGAATTGGAGGGACCTGCTCATTAGAGCTTACAAGCTGTAACTCCTAATCAAATATTTATAGTCAACAAATATTGGTCCAATATACACTATTGCAGACACTACAAGGCCGACTTCTACAAATAATGAGCGCTCCTGTGTGCAGCGAAATCAACAAATAGATAAAATTAGACGATCATAAAATGATCATAAAATATGTGTCTATGTGCGTATAAATAGGAAGGCCAGCATGGTGGCCTGCAATTATGGGAGGAGCCCGGAGGGTATATACACCAGACCTCTCCACGAGGCCGGTGTCGGTTCCAGCGCGCCGTATTACACGTCACCAGGCCGACAAGCAACTCAGTACACGTTCCTGAGTTGTCCGACGCTCCTCGTTCCAGATCACGGATTCGATTCCCGATCGCACCCCCAGTTCGTTCCGCTTCAGCGTCGCAGGTAGGATTTATGCTTTTTCGTCGCTACGTCGAAACCCCTGTTTTTCACTGAGTCATTTCAACTGCTATTGTCTGTCATTTTCTACCCCACAATTACCCCACTTCCACTGGTTGTTACGCCCGCTACCCAGTGCAAGCATCCCCTCACTCACACGTCCACCACAACGCCCCCCCCAAAAAACCCCCCCCCCCCCCCCCAAAAAAAAAAAAAAAAAAAAAAAAAAAAACGCACACACACTCACCAGAGCATCTGTCACTGCACTCCCCACGCACTTCTTGCAGGCACCGCAAGTTCGTGTAAACGGGCCCCCACACCTTGCAAACCTCAGCAAGACAGTCCACTCCTTGCCTTCCACGGCAACCCAGCCAATGTGAGGCACAGCCGCCCCCCCCGCACATCTTGCCTCATCGCAGGTTTGTGTCACGGCTCCCACATCCACCCTCCCACATACCTCTGCAATCGTTGCAGCTCGACCTCCATTGGCCTCGCAGCCACAACCTCCCCAGTAGCAAACTTCAGCTACTCACGCCTTTCTCTATCCCTTTTCACCTTTTCCTTAGGTCAGTAATCGCCCCTGGTCTCCTACACAACAGGATCAGACCATCCCGTTCCTTTTCAGGTAAAAAAAAAAAAAAAAAAAAATGTGTAATAACCCCCCCCTTTTTTTCTTGAGGGCTTGCATCTCTACACCAGGGGGTCAACTACGGCCCCAAATCAGCTCTTGCAACCCACCTCTCACTAATAATTTTACGTCACCCTACCGTAGGTACCAGGCCACCAGGTTTTGACCCCAACAGTGACTCCATCACTAGGGCAGCAAGCAGGTGCGTAAATTATTGTTGGTTTCAGTTTCCATTCTCTTCACACCTTTTTCACCACATATCCCCCTCCCACATACTTATTTGGCTCAGTACCCTGGCGTTAGTAACTGTCACATACTTCTATGCATGTCACTCTGTTTTCGAAGCACAAGTCTTCACTACGCAGACAAGGTCACCTAGTCTCATGACTTGCTGGCAGTGCAAGTATTAGCTGACCGAACCCACGTCAAACTACTACAGATCGAAACATCCCTACTTAGCAACCAACCAGCAGCCACTCCCCCCAGTACCGCCCTGGTGGGGCTCTGGTTGAACTAGTCCGTGCCGAGCACAGACGGACACCCGAGCACCGATTACCTGGTCAGTCACCTCCTGGCTTACCTCGGTTGTCACGCATTCTCTGAGTTCCACAGGCCAAAGAAACAAACTCACCCAGCGCTCACGCGCACCCCCAATTGTTACCATACCGTCGAACGGTATCTTGCTTCGTTCACACATCTCCCCTCCCCACCCAAGCAGAACACCATAGTTTTTGATTAAATCTCCAGGCGTTAGTAACTGTCACATACTTCTATGCATATCACTCTATTTTCGAAGCACAAGCCTTCACTACGCAGACAAGGTCACCTAGTCTCATGACTTGCTGGCAGTGCAAGTATTAGCTGACCGAACCTACGTCAAATGCTACAGATCGAAACATTCCTACGTAGCACATCAACCAGTAGCCACTCCCCCCAGTACCGCCCTGGGGGGGCTCTGGTTAACCAGTCCGTGCCGAGCACAGACGGACACCCGAGCATCAACCATCCGGCCAGTCACCTCCTGGCTCACCTCGGGTGTCACGCACGCCCCTCCCCCGAGTTTTACATATAGGCCCATGGAACATCCCACTCAGCGCACGCGCGCAAAGACCTGTCACACAGGTTTCCCACCCTGCCCCCCCCTTCCCCCCCCCTTTTTGCCCCAGCCACATACATATATATATGCTCTCCTGCCCTTCAAATCAACAAAAAAAAAAAAAAAAAAAAAGAGAAACCCGAGACAAACATGCATCCCCCCCCCTCCCTTCCCCCCCCTCTTTTATTCTAGCAGACGCCATGTCTCTGGCCAGCAGCGACGATTTCACCCCCGCCCCATCACCCCCCGAAGTGGGTCCGGCAGACAACTCCTCTCAAGCCTTCAGAGCTTGGACCATCCCCAGACTCTCAGCTGAGCTGAGGCGCAGGAACATCCCCTACCCCATCACGGCCAGGAAAGCCGAACTGTACAGACTACTGTTCCCCATCCCATCCCCACCAACCCCACCAGACACTCAGGCATCACTACAGACAATTGCCTCGGCAGTGTCCCAACTTCACACGCTGGTCTCCTCTCTATCTTCTACCATCTCTGATGTCCAGGCCAGAGTGGGGACCTTGGAGTTCCAGCAAGGAACCCCCACTCCACCAGCTGCCGCCCCCGCCACCCCCGCATCATGCGTTACAGCTACGCCCCACGCCGGTTTTTCTGTTTACCCCGCACATCTTATCCCGGCAAACATCAGGAAGGAAATACTAGATGGCCGCGACGTCAACCTGGCATCCCTTCTGATCTCGGTACACGATGTGACAGAGAACAAGGCCTACGCTTGGGGCGACGTTTCCGTTATCTTGAAGGCAAAAGACCACAGGCTTACACGAAAGCTCACGGTGACGGAATTCGTACTTGCTTTCGGCATGTTTCGGGATGTCATCTGTTCCATCAAACCCGACAGGAGGGAAGAACTAGACCTCTACCTTCATGCTGTCACAGATTTAGGGTACAAGTACGGAGGCAGCGCCTTCTACGACTACCATCGCTCCTTTTCAGCAAAGGCAGCAGCCAAGCTCAGTCAGTTTCAAGCAACCACGGACTGGAGCGCCATCGACACAGAACTCTTCTGTCGCCATTTCGCCGGCCTCCGCTCCCCACTGTGCGCTAACTGCCAATCCTCCACCCACACCGCCAATTGGTGTTCAGAACCCGATGGTAGACGCCTCCCCAACTTCCCCCCTGCCCCGCACACATCCCAGTATTCAGACGCAACCCCACCACACCCCCAGGAGGACAGACTCGGACGACCCGTCCGAACATTAGGAGGGGCGCCGATATGCAACAATTTCAATTTGGGGATCTGCAACTTCTCACGTTGCAGACTCCTCCACGTCTGCCTCATTTGCCGCAAAGCCCACCCCAGGATCACCTGCGGGATCAATAAGCCCAGCTCAGCCTGACTAAGCCGGGTTGATATCGGATGGCTGCAATCCTACCTCACCTCACACCCGTCACCCTCACTAGCAGCCTTCCTGGTACAAGGCTTCACCACAGGCTTTCACACGGGGCTTATCACACTCCCCGACACCACCCACGAGTGCAAAAACCTGCTGTCAGCAGCCACCGACGAGGAAGCCATCAGTACCCTACTACAAAACGAACTTGACCGAGGGTACATGATCGGCCCCTTCTCTCACCCACCGTTTTCAGTTTGGAGAGTTAGCCCTATCGGGCTTGTAAAAGGGAAATTTTCAAATAAACTCCGGTTGATTTATGATTTGTCCGCGCCTTATTCTTCTCACACACCTAGCTTAAATTCCCTTATACCCTCACAAGAATTTTCTCTCAAATATTCTTCAGTCGACCTTGCTATCCAGGCCATCCTAGACACAGGCGAGGGCGCCTGGCTCTCCAAAGCAGACGTCGCAGACGCCTTCAAGCTGCTACCAATCCAACCGTGTCTGTGGCGCTGGCACGGAGTCAGGTGGAAAGGTCAGTACTACTTCGCCACGAAACTGACCTTTGGATCCAAAAGCAGCCCATGGCTCTTTGACACGTTTGCACAGTCCCTGTCCTGGATTCTCTCCCACCACGCATCCTGTCAGAAAGTGATCCATTACTTGGACGACTTTCTGCTTATCGAAGACCCCAACCGTCCCCCGGTAGACCTCACGAGTCTAAGGGAGGTCTTCTCCAACCTCAATGTCCCCATAGCGGAGAAGAAGATAGAAGGCCCAGCACATCGCATCACCTTCTTAGGCGTCATACTCGACACTCAGGCCATGCAGGCCAGCCTACCACCAGACAAGTTGACTCGCATCAGGGAAGTCATTCATTCTTTCACGGCCACCCAGGGGTGCTCCAGGAGGCAACTTCAGTCCTTACTCGGGATGTTAAATTTCGCAGTGAGAGTCATCCCTCAGGGACGATCCTTTGTCTCCCGCCTCCTAGTTTTCCTCACAGGATGTCAAGACCCAGACCAGATCTTCAGACTTGATCAGGCAGCTATAGCCGACCTTTCCATGTGGGACCACTTCCTGGCTGACTGGAATGGCATTTCCATGTTCATTCCGGCAGCATCTCCCTCTTCTCCCCGGATTGTCACTGACGCCGCTGCCTCCACGGGCTTCGCAGCTATTTTTGGCCCCCACTGGTTTGCCGGTCCATGGCCGCCAGAAATCTTGGCAATCCCCGGTTTCAGCCAGTCCTCCTCCCTATTCGAATTATACCCAATAGTGGCAGCAGCACAAACCTGGGGAAGCAGTTGGGCAGGCCAGACGGTGGTTTTTTCCACTGACAATCAGGCCACAGCTGACATCATAAACAAAGGCCGGTCCAGGTCCTTGACTATTATGGCCTTCCTGCGCAGGCTAGTACAATTATCCCTGCTAAACCAGTTCAAGGTCCTCTGCATCCACATCCCGGGCAAGTGTAACACCTCAGCTGACGCTCTGTCCCGATTCAATTTCCCGCTGTTCTTTTCCCAGGAACCCGGAGCCGATTCGACCATGGCTGCCATCCCTCACTGGTCTCAACTAACCCTAGGCTGAGTCACCACCTTCACGGCACAACCTGCCTTACAATCTTTTGCCAAACAATAAATCATTACCTCCCTAAAAACAAGTCTTTGCGCCCTTTTCTTAACTACTCTACTAGCAGAAAGGGCCTCACGGTGCAGCTCACCAGGGCTTACCTTACGGTAGACCAGGGCACACTTCAGGTCTAGTTTGTTGTCTGTCTTGTGGCGTGTTTATGTTTGCTCCTTCACATCGTTAAGGACCGAGGGCTCCGACCATAAATAGGAAGGCCAGCATGGTGGCCTGCAATTATGGGAGGAGCCCGGAGGGTATATACACCAGACCTCTCCACGAGGCCGGTGTCGGTTCCAGCGCGCCGTACCCGCCCACCCAATCCCCTTCTCAGAACACTCCAACACGTTTCTCTACAGAAACAGCCATCACTCCTCAGGTAAGCGCCCTTTTCTTAACTACTCTACTAGCAGAAAGGGCCTCACGGTGCAGCTCACCAGGGCTTACCTTACGGTAGACCAGGGCACACTTCAGGTCTAGTTTGTTGTCTGTCTTGTGGCGTGTTTATGTTTGCTCCTTCACATCGTTAAGGACCGAGGGCTCCGACCATAAATAAAAATTATATAAATATACAGTAGAAAATCCAACTTAAGATAAAATCTCAGCAGCTGCAACAAATACTTGTTAAAAACAAATTAATACAATGGATATTGCTGTGTGCACAATCTAAAACCTGAAACAGTCTAAATCACGCGCTGGCTGCGCTAGAGACCCAGTTCTAATAATCACCAATGTATGGTATGGTCCATATAGTAGAACTGTTTTTTGTTAAAAATCCAATCACTGTCATAGCTTCAATAAATATTAGTTTAAAGAAATGTTCATATATATTGACACTGTGGTTTGATTTTTTTCTTCTATGTTCAAAATAGTGTGGTCTATGTGATTAACACCGCAGAGATGCTATATCCGGTCCCAGTTATCTTCGATATACATCAGCATACACAGAACAATCCCCCTATGTCTTAAATTCTTACCAGACTCAGGTGGGTTAAAGGCATGTAGTGTATGGAAGCTGGCTTCTCTACTGGTGCTCACTCTAATCCCCCGTACACACGGTCAGATTTTCCGACGGAAAATGTCCTATCGGACAATGTTGTCGGAAATTCCGACCGTGTGTAGGCTCCATCGGACTTTTCCGACGGACAAAGTTTTATCTCCTGCTCTCAAATTTTCCGACAACAAAGTCCTATCGGACTTTTTCCAATCGTGTGTAGCAGATTCCGACGGACAAAGTGCCACGCATGCTCAGATCACATTGCAAGACCAAAGCTATTGGCTACTAGCCTCTACGTAGTCCCGTCGTAGGCAACAAACGTCACCACGTTCAGAATGATCGGATTTTCCGACAACTTTGTCCGACCGTGTGTATGCAACACCAGTGTCGGACAAAATCCGTCGGAAAAAATCCGATGGATTTTGTGGTCGGATTTCCCGACCGTGTGTACGGGCTTAAGGCTGGGCTGCAGGTGGGTGGATCGGGTCAGCTTCTTAGGCAGGCTCATTCATATGTTATAAGGAGATAAAAGAGCACCATAGAGTAATCCCGTCTAAAAGTTTATTAAATTAAAAAATCCAAACCCCCCCCCCCCCCTGTAGCAAGTCAATTTACAAAGGCACACAGAAAAAACAGCATTCAATAAGTTTCTTTAAACTATTCGGTGATCACGGTGCTTCCTCCTTCTCATACACAGCGCGATACACCTTTGAGGCTGAATTCCTCAATGAGTGTGTGGTCTCTGATTGTGTCGTATAGTCACACCCAGACGCGTTTCATCCCCTAGGATATCATCAGTGGGCGCCATATTGGTCCAAGCTGGATCTATGTAACTATGTAAAAAATTGCCATACCTAAACCTAAAGTGATTGTAAAGGTATAAAAATATAAAAAACATATCATACTTACCTCCACTGTGCAGTTCGTTTTGCACAGAGTGGCCCTGAACCTGCTCTTCTGGGGTCCCTCGGCGGCTCGCGTGGCTCCTCCCCACATCTGATAACCCCCTCGGAGAAGCGCTTCCCTGAGGTGGTTACCTTGCAGGCGTGCTCCCGAGTCCAGCATTCAGCGTCCATAGAGGCCGAATGCAGGACTCGCTCCCGCCGCTCGCGTCATTGAATTTGATTGACAGCAGCGGGAGCCAATTACTGCGCTGCTATCAATCTATCCAATCAAGAGCCTAGAACCACGGGCAGAGAGACAGTGTGTCCCCGTGGGTCAAGTTCGAGGGTTCAGGTAAGTAAAACAGGGGGCCAGTCACTGCCAGGTGTTTTTTCATCCTATGCATTTAAGTGAAAAAAAAACGAAGATTTACAACCCCTTTCAGCTTCCATGTAATGTAAAGAACTTCCTTCTGCTAATCACATAACTGTTTGATTCCCAATAGGGCAGAAAAGCTGATAACACATGATATTGAGTTTAACAGCTTACACAAGTCATAAAGTTCAAAATGACTCAGTTATCACCGCATTGCTATATAAAGTAATACAGCTGACAGACAAAAATGTAGAAATAAGAGATGTACCATATTCTCACAAATGTAAAGGATCAATTGTGGATGGCCTTGTTTGGGTATAATATTGTCTTTACCGTGCGCACTCATGAACTGCCATGTTATCTGAATTCCTCTGTAGCAATCATAAATGTATGAATAGCACAGAAATATTGCTCTTTTTGGATAGCAAACAATCACAGCAGTGTAGTAGTTGGTGTGGTGACATTGATGTCCTGAAGAATTGCTGGATGTACTATTCACTTAGGTGGTAGGTCACGAAAAAGCCAACCAACTCTACTTGCATGCACTATGAGATAGATGTCTTTGAAAGTTTTAGTATATTAAAGTCACGATATAGCTCATAGTTGTTAGTCACATTCACCTGGATTTGTTCTGGAAAGGTCAAGACTTCAAGACACCATTCATCCAAGTGGCCTCTGCAGTTATGCAAATATACCCCAGTATTTAGAGCAACACACGTCACACCTTGCATGTCAGTCTTTCTCAACCAGGGTTATGGGGAACCCTGGGGTTCCTCCAGAAATTACTAAGGGTTCCTTGAGCAACTAGCAATTTCTGCCTATCTGAGTTCTGTAGGGGGCATTCTTCCCAATGGTCACCAATGTATGGGACATTCTTCCCTTTGACCACCAAAGTAAGGAACATTCTTCTCACTGACCATCAATGTAAAGTGCATTCTTCCCACTGATCACCAATGTAAGAGGAATTCTTGTCACTGAACACCAACGTAAGGAATATTCTTTCCAATGGCCACCAATGTAAGGGGCTGTCAGATAAGTACTTACCGAGGGCGAAATGCCGAGAGCGGTTCACCCTTGCGACTTGGCGCACTCCACCCCCTGGAGGTTCTACAGGGAGTGGATGGCACAAAGAGGCACAGGTCACCAGCAGATGGAATACAGTTGCGTTAAAATACCTTGAGAGGTGAGCAGCTGTGCAGAAACTGGTATCACTGAAGTCTAAACAGGCTGGGGATCAAACACTGAAGAAAGCTGGATAGTCTGGTATACAGGCAGAAGGTCAGGCACTAGAGATAGTAAGCAAATCCAAGTCAAAGGCCGCGGGTCAAACACAGTAGACAGCAGACAGGTCCGGGTCACAGGCAAGAGGGTCAAACACTGGAGATAAGCAGAATCCGATAAACAGGCCTAGGGTTGGTTTCAGGAGACAAGCAACGTAATGAGGGACGATCCGGGTCAAAATCAGTTGATCAAAGAATACAGGAACAGGAAGTAACTCCGACAGGAAGCTGAAGACAAACCAGCAACTTGTCTGATCATAGGCCAACCAAAGCGTCACGTTGGACGTGCACTAATACGAACACACGCACGTCGTTCCATCGGCCCACGAATGTGCGTGCGTAGAACGGTCGTTCCGCCGCGCCTGCGTACATGTCGGAGACCCGTTCGGAAAATGAATTGATTATTCCTCTGACAGGGGCATTCTTCCATGCTAATGTACTCTGAGCTGCACAGTATAAAAAAGGCAAAAAGGAAAAGGTCTGATGTCAACCGCAAACCACCTCCATCCCAATATATACAACAAAATACAAGAAATCACCCCGGGACTGTAAATGAGATCAATGCTGTTAGCCAACAATTGACAGAGTAAATGCAGTCTCAAAATGTATTTAAAATTGTCATGCAAACATACACAGCATGAATTATAGCCAAGCCACTAAAATGATACATACAGTAAAAAATGTCATTACACGTATCATGGTATAAAATGTAAATTGCAATGTACACAGGCATAAAAAGTAACCCAACGCGTTTTGCAAGACCATGCTCGCTTCATCAGGGGTAGATGCATGTGTAGTACACCTTTAGGGGGTATAATGAACCAAATAAGTATCTACTCAGAGATGATATTGTGACAAATAGTTAAAAGGCACCAAAACGTATGGCCCTATACTCACCAGGGGCTGGATCAGACTACCAAATGCTGAGTACCCAGTGGCGGCAGCAATGAGCGTCCAGCTTGGGAGCTGAGGAGGCAGAGGAAAAAACAACCCAGAGCACAAACGGGGGGCAGACATAGCCGGGATGGGGGTGTGTGTCACCAAAGATCTCCCAATATCCATTAATAATGTCAACTAAAACATAGATGCATATGTATCAATAAATGCTGCCATAACAGCATGAAAGTAAAGTAGTATATGATATAAGTATGTATATGCATAAATCAATCTGGTTCAATAATGGTATGGGCTTAGAATCTAGGGGATGATAAAGAAAATGTGTAAATAAAAATATGACAAAAACGGGGTGATAAAGAGTCCCGCACAGAATATATCAAAGTCCATTGTTTATGTCAGCTAAAATAAAAATATATGTATATCAGTTGGTACTATACCAACAGAGTAAACATGAAGTTTATGATGTAATGAAAAAAAATATATATATATATATATATATATATTTATATATATAAATATATATATACACACATATGAACCAATGTTGTTCAAAGCTAGGGATGAGCCGAACACCCACGGGTTCGGCTCGCACCAGAACCCGCGAACGGACCTAAAGTCCGTGCGAGCATTAGAACCCTATTAGTTACAATGGATGCGAACGTTCAAAATCAAAAGTGCTAATTTTAAAGGCTAATATGCATGTTATTGTCATAAAAAGTGTTTGGGGACCTGGGTCCTGCCCCAGGGGACATGTATCAATGCAAAAAATTTTTTTTTTAAAATGGCCATTTTTTCAGGAGCAGTGATTTTAATAATGCTTAAATTGAAACAATAAAAGTGTAATATTCCTTTAAATTTCGTACCTGGGGGTGTCTATAGTATGCCTGTGAAGGGGCGCATGTTTCCTGTGCTTAGAACTGTCCCTGCAAAAAGTGTCATTTTTGCAGGAAAAAAAGCTATTTAAAATCACTCGCGGCTAATGTATTGATAGCTCCCGTAACACAGAGAACAGTCATTCATTGAAAGCCATTCATAAAAAAAAAGTCATTGATAAAAAAATTAATTTTTTTTTAAAAAAAAGCGTGGGGGTCCCCCCAAATTCAATAACCAGGCCCTTCAGGTCTGCTATGGATATTAAGGGGGACCACAGTCAAAAAAAAAAAAAAAAAATGGCGTGGGGTCCCCCTCAAAATCCATACCAGACCCTTGAGGTCTGGGATGGATTTTAAGGGGAACCCCAGCCAAAAAAAAATGGCGCGGGGTCCCCCTCAAAATCCATACCAGACCCTTATCCGAGCACGCAACCTGGCAGGCCCGAGACCCCCAAAGCACCTTGTCCCCATGTTGATGAGGACAAGGGCCTCTTCCCCACAAACCTGGCCATTGGTTGTGGGGGTCTGCGGGCGGGGGGCTTATCGGAATCTGGAAGCCCCCTTTAACAAGGGGACCCCCAGATCCCACCCCCCCCTGTGTGAAATGGTAAGGGGGTACTACCATTTCACCAAAAAAGTGTCAAAAATGGTAAAAATGACAGGAGACGGTCTTTGACAATTCCTTTATTAAAATCTTCTTTCTTCTGGTCTTCTTCCTTCTTCCTCTCTTCATCCTTCGGTTTCTTCATCTTCTCCATCCGGCATCTTCTTCCTTCTTCTTCTTCCATCATCTTCTTCCTCCGATCCGCTTCTTCTTGCTCTGGTCTTCTCGTCCGGCATCTTCTTCCACGGCGTCCGGGTCTCTTCTTGGGCCGCTCCGCGCAATGGGAGGCTCCCGCTGTGTGAGGCTTCGCTTCCATTATAAAAGACCTGTCAGACGTAGCGAAGCCTCACACAGCGGAAGCCTCCCATTGCGCGGAGCGGCCCAGAAGAGACGCTGACGCCATGGAAGAAGATGCCGGACGAGAAGAGCAGAGCAAGAAGAAGTGGATCGGAGGAAGAAGATGATGGAAGAAGAAGATGGAAGAAGATGGAAGAAGATGCCGGAAGGAGAAGATGAAGAAACCGAAGGATGAAGAAAGGAAGAAGGAAGACCAGAAGAAAGAAGATTTTAATAAAGGAATTGTCAAAGACCGTCTCCTTTAATTTTTACAATTTTTGACACTTTTTTGGTGAAATGGTAGGGGTACACCCTTACCATTTCACACAGGGGGGGGGGGGGGCCGGGATCTGGGGCCAGGGTTGTGGGGAAGAGGCCCTTGTCCTCATCAACATGGGGACAAGGTGCTTTGGGGGTCACAGACCCCCAAAGCATCCTCCCAATGTTGAGGGCATGTGGCCTGGTACGGTTGAGGGAGGGGAGGCCGCTCTCGTCCCCCCCTCTTTTCCTGCGGCCTGCCAGGTTGCGTGCTCGGATAAGGGTCTGGTATGGATTTTGAGGGGGACCCCACGCCATTTTTTTTTGGCTGGGGTTCCCCTTAAAATCTATCCAGACCTCAAGGGTCTGGTATGGATTTTGAGGGGGACCCCAGGCCATTTTTTTTTTTTCCCCTTAATATCCATAGCAGACCTGAAAGGCCTGGTTATTGAATTTGGGGGGACCCCCACGCTTTTTAAAAACAAAAAAAAATTATTTTTTTATCAATGACTTTTTTTTATGAATGGCTTTCAATGAATGACTGTTCTCTGTGTTACAGGAGCCGTCAATACATTAGCCGCGAGTGCAGGGACAGTTCTAAGCACAGGAAACATGCCCCCCTTCACAGGCATACTATAGACACCCCCCAGATGTGATACTGCAATGCTGTACTAACAGCACGCACACACTAATCCCCAGAATCATAGCACATAATGTCAGCAGTCAGCAGCACATAACACTGACGCTGGAACACAACACAATATGCGAGGCCGCCGGCGCGGCAGCCTTTTATACTGTGGGGCGTGTACTAAACCCCCTGAGCTATAATTGGCCACAGGCATCCTGCCTGTGGCCAATTATTGCTCTCCTCGCCGCTGGCTCTTTGATTGGCCAAGCATGCGGGTCACAGTGCATGCTTGGCCAATCATCAGCCAGCAATGCACTGCAACTGGTGCAGTGCATTGCGGGCCGCTCGCATCACACAAATTTGATGCGAGCGGCCCAAATAGTTCTGGGCTCGCCGAGCGGGCGAACGCCCGATGTTCGATTCGATGAGTGTGGACTCACCTTGAATGAAGTGAAACTGCCGCGTGTGAGTGAAACAGGAAATAGTAAGTGACAAGAAGATCCCAGCCATGGCTAGCCCCCAATTTATATCCTCAGAGGGACCAGTGAGCTCTGCCTCCAACACCATGTGTGTGTGACAAGGCACGCAAACGTGGATAGCGCTTGCCAACAGGTAGGGCCACGCCTTCGCAAACGCCCCCAGTCACAGGTGCTGACATGCAAACTAAAGCCGCTTCCGCGGATGTCACCTGGTGGGCGTGGTTGCATGGTGCCGATGTGTTGGTGGCCCCGCCCGTCCAGACAGGGCAGGGGGGGACAGAAGGAAATATGAAAAACCTCCCTTGTACACATTGCAGCTCTCGAGCCGGACGATGACCAACGCCACCAACAGGGAACAGCACCAAGAACCTAGATCAGCCCATGGGAGATGTGGTACCTGCGTGTTAGACGAAATGGCTAAAATGCCTACGAAATAGAATAATGGTATGTAATGAATGATTGGCTAATGGTGGCAGCAGACCAGGTTTGGGCTAAATGGATGTCTTCCACCCGGGTTCAATAGACAAAAAGGAATAGGTCTGATGTCACCCACAAACCACCTCCATCCCAATATATACAACAAAATACAAGAAATCGCCCCGGGACTTTGACTGAGGTGAATGCGGTTATCCAACAATTGACAGAGTAAATGCAGTCTCAAAATGTATTTAAAATTGTCATGCACACAAACATACAGTAAAAAATGTCATTACGTGTATCATGGTATAAAATGTAAATTGCAATGTACGCAGGCATAAAAAGTAACCAAGCGCGTTTCGCAAGACCATGCTCGCTTCATCAGGGGTAGATGCATATGTAGTACAGCTGTAGGGGGTATAATGAACCCAATAAATATTAACACAGAGATGGTATCATGCCAAATAGCAGTATAAAAAAGGGAAATGATCCTTCTTGACCTTCTCAAGCTCTTGCTGCAGAGGGGTATTGTGGAACTTTTCCTTATTCTTTATGCAGTTCATTTGTTTATATGGTTCACTGTTCATGCTGCTCTTTGCTGCTGAAACCAGGTTAGATTAGCTTAGTACCATGGTGATCTAGATTACCTGCCATATTAGCCTAGTATTCTCGTCAGTTTATTGCATTTTTTTCATTGTTTTCTGTGCATTGGTGTTTTTTTGCTTGTTGATAATATATTTATTTTACTTACTACCACATAACCTAGTGCCTATTTCCAATATTCTACTAAGGTTGAGAGTAATATACTACTAAGTGAGCTCATAGGTGTTTGCACCATCTCATTACTCAACTAGGTGTGTCAGAGGGGCCGAGGCAGTTCTCAGAGTTGTTGCAAAGAACAGAGAACCCATCATACCAAGCGGCTCCTCCGGTGGTAAGCACTACACACATATTACAAATATTACAGGTATTATTCGCTACACTTGCATAATTGTTGAGACATTCACAAAGCAAATTTTTAAAAAATAGACACCTAGATGTTCACATGAGATCTGCAAAGAAAAATTTGATTTCACAGTTAGACCTACCCTGGGATGGGTTCTTCTGGGATACACTAGGCACCTTGGATAGAATCACTGCCTTACACATGGGGTACCTTTACTTGAACAGACAAATGAACTCTAGTAAATTCTCTCTATGTCAATATACACCATCACGGTCACTTTTGCATTCAGGAGGGACATGCAGAGCCAATGCCCTCTCCACCTGTCCAGCCTATATCCACTACCTCACTACCAGTAATAAAATGGGCCCCACCATGCACCTAGCGTGGACTCCATGTGTGCACCCACTTAACTCTTCCTCTTCCATACCTGTGCACAGGCTGAGGACCTCTGTGGTGCTGACCTGCTCCCGTTGCTATGGGAGATGGACCGTCATGTGAAAGGGGCCTTAAAGTGAAGGTAAAGGCAAAACCTAACTAACTCTAAATCTACTCCCACCCACATTCTAAGTCTAATCTATATAACCCTGTAAAGAAAAAAATCACTATACTTACCTATTCCAAATCCACTCTGGTCGGGTCCAAGGCTGAGCTGTCAGTGGCGGCTTCAGTGAGTGTGTAGGAGAGGCAGCCAACAACAGAAGCCCCATAGTAACTTTATGGGTGATGTCCCTTCCCAGGCATTTCCCAGCAGTTGTCTGCTTTCTCCTGGACACAGAAGGTATTGCTGAAGACCGGATAGGAACAGCTTTAGAATAGGCAAGTATAGTTTATCTTTTCTTTACAGGGCTAGATAGATTAGGCTTAGAAGGGGGCTGGGAGTAGGTTTAGAGTTGGTTGGGTTTTGCCTTTACTTCCACTTTAATGTCTGTGTAAATACAGTGGTCCTTCTGCAGAGGGACGTGCTATGCATTTGTATGCTCAAAACTAAAGAAGAAAATTTATTGCAGGTGCACACCTCAGGGGAATCCAGACAAGGTAATAGACTTTTACAAGATCTATCAGTGTGTCTGCTGCAGTCTTGAGTTACTGTCTGACATCCTTGACTGTGCCCATGACTGTTGAAATAGCCAGTATTGGGTAATGATCATTTAATGTCTTTGGAGGTGTTTCACATGGCCAGCATCACTGTGGGTATGAATCTTTGCTTTAGGTGGGGCAGCGTAAGAATTTGTAGGAAAAAATGCTTCATCTGCTGAAATAGTGACAGACTTTAGAAGAAACATGTTGATTCAGGCAATAGATTGCATACATTGGCTAGTAGCGATTTTGGAGAGAGCAAGTCCTTTATCAGGTACAGTCTCTGAGGGTAAAATGTTAGCAGGAGGTACACACGTGACGCCCTCAGATGGTCAAAAAGGACTGGGAATTTGTGCGGGCGTGCTACTAAAAACAACCTGTATGCTCCTAGCCTTAAAGAAATTATTCCTATTCCTCCCTTTCCTGTGTTCAGCTTCAATTAGAGAAAAAGAGCCTGAAAGTAAACATCTTCTGCTCTGCTTTTTCCTTGCAAACCCCATAATACTCTTTAAATGCACCCTGTATTGCAAAACAAAGATTTTATTCACATAGTAATTAAGTGTAAAGCATCAGTTTTTAACAAACTCAACATCAGTTTCATATTCTTTCTAATTTTAAGTCCATTCACATGGCACAAAAAAAAAACTTTTTAAGCACTAGTTACCCTCTCTATGCTCCAGAGTTTCCATCTGTGTTTTCCTCTGCTGCTGTGCTCCATTCTTTTTCCAGGTAAATGATACCAGCTTCACTGAGTCACTTTTTGTAAGCACAGAACATTATGAACACACCCCTTGGGGGCCTGGATTTGCCCTATTACAACATGATGTCAAGGCTGCGCTCAGTCCTGCTCTGAGCTGGCCGCTTAGCTGTCGGCTAATTGCCAGCTCCCATATGTAGCGGGGTTCTACCCCTTTTAGGCTTAGAGACTACATCTCCCATGATTCCCCAGGCCCCAGGGCTGCTGACTTCCGCCCGGGAGGCTGCTGGGGGAGATTATAAAAGGGAAGAGCGGAGACCGCCTCTTCCTCTTGGGACACTTCCTCTTCTGAGGCCTGACAGGACTGGCCTGCCTCTGCTGACAGAGCGTGTGACGCGGAGACTGCAGCCAGCAGAGACACCTGTGCGGACCGGAGCTGAAGGCCTGAAGCCTGGGCCTTGCAGCCGATGGAGTGAGACTCTCACCCCTCAGAGTCCACAGCAGCGGAGCGGAGACTTCCCCTTACTGTCGGTCGGACGGAGCTGATGACCGGAGTGCAGGGCTGTGACTGAGGAGACCGGACGCCGCCATTGAAGAGACCAGAGCCGCCATTAGAGGGACCGGATCGGAGGACGGTACCCCAAGGATTGGTGAGAGAGCCTGTAGGCTCAATCCTGCATTGACACACAAGTTTTATGCCTATTGAACTGCCTAGGCGCAATTTACCTCAGAGCAGCAATGTTACTTTTTGTGGATTACAAATGACACCATTTAAAGCTACATGTGCACCACCTCTACAGATTTATTGCCGGTGAAGAACACTGTACTAGTACAAGGACTGAGCTCTATTACTAGGGATCAGGCCTGGTCCGTTAGGTAGGCGCAGATAGATTTATTGCACCTCAGGGGTGAATAGCAGACGGTCGCCACGCTTGGCGCTCCGTTTCCCCATTGTTAGATTCATATACCTGTGTACATGTTTAAAGTGCATATTGCAGGGACCTGCTAAAGTATTGTGAGATATATGTTCAAATGCATGTTGCTATTCTTTTTTTCCTTACTGACAAAAGTAAAGCCAGTTATTCTTATCTCAGCAGTCTGCTTGTGAGTTCATACCAATTACACTTAGAGTATAAGCTAAGTTTTATGTGCATAGGGACGTACCCCTTTACTAACTGTGCCAGAGTGGGTAGAGCCAAATTGCCGGGGGTTGGTGGAGCTGTACTCAGGGACCCAAAACAAACCAGCGGCTCTCTTAACTGGGGGTAGCGCTACACGTGGGGGCTCGTAATCCGGGATCCTGAGTCAGCGGGAAAAGCCGCCAGAAGGTACCGGCATGGACCCAATAGAAGTGGGACGGTGGTCCGCAACATGGGCCGCTGACCCAGCCGCAGCAGCAGTCATTGAACTGCCAGGGATATGGCAGAGAGAGGCAGTGAAGCAGCTCATAATGTCATTATCCCCATGCCAGAAGTCATGGATAATGGACATGAGAAATGATGCTGGGTACACATACGCCTTAATAGAGTGGAAGGAAGAGACTCCAGAGCAGTTCAGGAGCCAAAGCATACAGGCACCAAATGGTCAGCACTACCAATTGCTGCATGCGCTGCCGCGGAAGGGAGACTACTCTCCTATGAAAGCCATTCTATCCCCAAAGAAGGAGGAGCAGAAGGGCGCGGAAAGTCCCGCACCCACACACACTACTCTTAGTGCAGAACTGTGTGCTGTCCTAGGGGAGATTGTGACCCAGTGCAGAAGAGACCCCGGGGATTACCCAATGTCGGGATACAGGAAACTCCGGATGTTTTCAGGGAGGACACCTGTACCCTCGGGAGAAGAGGGATTTGAAGAGTGGCTAGATGGTGCCACGCAGGCCCTAGAAGAATGGGAGGTCTCAGAGGGCCGAAAGAAGCAAAGGATTGTTGAAAGCCTAAAAGGACCTGCCTTAGAGGCCATACGCAATCTGAAGACAAGCAAAAAGGATTGCACTGCCCAGGACTACATAGACATCCTGGAAGGTGTGTTTGGTGGGACAGAAAAAGTCACAGAACTTACCTATCAACTGGAACACTGTTACCAGAAGACAGGGGAGAAGCTGTCAGAGTACATGGGACGCATAGACAAGATCCTGCATAGGATTATCCTGAAGAAGGGGATAGATCCAGGGAAGGTAGATGAAGCCCGTGCCCAGCAGGTGATGAGGGGAGCCCAACCCTTGGACCCTGTCGCACTAATTCTACGCACCCGGCAGGATGGGAAGAGCCTGGACTACCCTGACCTCATCCGAATGGTCAGAGAAGAAGAGGCCATGTTGGAAGAGAAAAGGGAGAAGCAAGTGATGGGGTCTACAAAGTCTACAGTGGCCACGGTCAGGTCAGCCTTAACCCCTGAAAGAGACACAGAGGTAGATGCCCTGAAGTTGCAGATGTCCCAGATGATGGAGATACTGACGTCTCTAGTGGCGAAAGAGACGCCCAGTCCCAAGAAAGAAACAACCAGGAGGGAATTGTTTCCAGCTGTTCCAGCACCAGCATCCCCACCTGACCACAGTGAGATGATTTGCTTTAATTGTGGAGGAATTGGTCATATTGCAGCTGTATGTGCCAGTCCCAAGAAGAAGAAGGCAGAAAGCCGCCAGCCGGCGGGAAACGCCAAAGGGCCCCGGTGAAGGAGTCAACCGGGTGCCCATCACCTTCAGTGAGCTCCAAGAAGCACAACAAGAAGAGAAAGCGAGGAGACCAAACCCCTCAGAAGGGGCCCAGGGATCCTCAGCCAAGGTGCACTCCAGAGAAAGGGGGCAAGACCCCTCCGGAGAGAGACAGCACCCCCGAGCGTGAACTCTTCAAAGTGAGAGATGACAATATCCCTCAACGGGTTCACACTCCCACTAAGAGGGAGAAAATCAATGCATACCAGGCTCAAGAAAGGAGCAAGTGCAAATCAAGTGCTGGTAAAGCAAAGAGTCCAAAGAAGAGGACAGCATCAACTAGGCCCTACCCAGAAGAGTTGGTTGGTCCATCCCCTACTGTACCCATCCAGGTGGAAGGAGTGTACACGAAGGCCCTCCTAGACACTGGAGCACAAGTGACCCTGTTGTACAGGGACTTCTATGACAGATACTTGAGTCATCTGCCAATACAGAAGATAGAAGAGTTGGAGATAAGGGGATTGGGAACTCAGAGTTTCCCCTATGATGGATACTTACCCATCAGATTGACGTTTGACCCATCCGTAGCTGGGAAGTCTGAAGTGTTCGACACCCTAGCAGTGGTGTGCCCTCGCCCGCCAGGAACCAGCAAGACGTCCCTGATCATAGGGACGAACACGGACCTAGTCAGAAGGCTTCTGACCCCCCTGGTGAAGAAAGAGAATCTTTCAACTCCCAAGATCCATCCCATGCTGAAGGCAGCCTATCAGCGGTTGGTCCTAGAGCAGAAGACCCCAAGTGAGGGGATAGGAAGGGTATGGAGGCTTGGAAAAGAAGGAGCAGTGCTACAGCCTGGAGAGGTGACCTGCATGAGAGCTACGGTGAAACTTACCTGGGAGCAGCCTGGCCCCTTTGTAATGTTGGAACCTGACCCAATGGAGGGTCACTCAGGTCTGGAAGTGATACCAGAAGTAATCTCATTGAAGGACCTGAAGAAGGCTAGAGGAAGAGTCCCTGTCAGTGTGAGGAACCCCACGGAGCAGCCCGTGGAGATCCCTGCCAGGATGCTTCTGGGACAGGTGAGTCCTGCTGTCCCAGTTGGCTGGTCAGAAGTGAAGGGGACGGGTGAAGGAGAAGATGTTTGGAAGAAACTCTCCATGGAAAACCCTAACCTACCTGGAGCTTGGAAAGAGAGAGCCAAGGCCCAGCTGACCAGATGGGAGAAGATTTTCTCCAAAGATGAGTTTGATGTGGGGTGTGCGAGGAGTGCCACCCACCGAATCCGCATGCAAGAGGACAAGCCATTCAGAGAGAGAGTCAGACGAGTCCCGCTAGCAGATCTGGAGGATCTGAGGGAGCAGCTTGCGGAACTGAAGAAGACGGGAGTGATTAGGGAGTCCAGAAGCCCCTATGCCTCCCCAATTGTGGTAGTCAGGAAGAAGAATGGGTCACTGAGGCTCTGCATTGACTACAGAACTCTCAACAGGAGGACCATTCCTGACCAGTACACCACGCCAAGGATAGAAGATGCCTTACAGAGTTTATCTGGAGCTAAGTGGTTCAGTGTGATGGACCTCAAGAGTGGGTATTACCAAATTCCCATGCATCCAGAAGATAGAGAAAAGACTGCCTTCATAACCCCAGTGGGATTCTTTGAGTTCAACAGGATGCCTCAGGGCCTATCTGGAGCTCCTGCTACGTTTCAACGCCTAATGGAAAGGACAGTTGGAGACATGAACCTCATAGAAGTCCTTGTGTACCTGGACGATGTCATTGTCTTTGGAAAGACTTTGGAAGAACATGAAGCCAGATTGGAGAAAGTACTGAAGAGGCTCAGTGAAGAGGGACTTAAACTTTCTCCAGAGAAGTGTCGGTTCTATCAGTCTTCTGTGAACTATCTGGGACACATAGTGTCTGAAAAAGGAGTGGCCACAGACCCTGAGAAGTTGGAGGCAGTTACTTCGTGGCCAAGGCCCACAACAGTTACAGAACTTCGATCTTTCTTGGGGTTCTGCTCCTACTACCGCAGGTTTGTGGATGGATTTGCCCGCATTGCCAAACCCCTCAACGAGCTGCTGAAGACAGAAGGAGAGGAGGATGGAATGGGGCCTAGGAGGTCCAGTGAGTCGGTCCAAGACCAGTGGAATTCAAGGTGTGAAGAGGCTTTCAGAACCTTGAAGAGAAGTCTCACCACAGCCCCAGTTTTGGCCTACGCTGATCCCACTAGACCCTATGAGCTACATGTTGATGCCAGCCATGAGGGCCTAGGTGGAGTACTCTACCAGGAGCATGAAGACCAGCTACGACCAGTGGCCTATGTGAGCCGGAGCCTGACCCCCTCCGAGAAGAACTATCCCACCCACAAGTTGGAGTTCTTAGCCCTCAAATGGGCAGTTGTTGACAAGTTGAGAGACTACTTGTATGGGGCCGAGTTTACTGTAAAGACAGATAACAACCCCTTGACCTATCTATTCACCACCGCCAAGCTGGATGCAACTGGACACAGATGGTTGGCGGCGTTGTCTGGATTCAATTTCAGCCTCAAGTACAGACCAGGGGCTGGAAATAGGGATGCAGATGCCCTGTCCCGAAGATCCCATGTCATGGTCGATGACTGGGAAGACTGGACCCAAGTGGCACCAGATGGAGTGCGAGCCCTTTGTCAGGGGGCTGAACTCCAAGCCAGAGGAGGATCCAGAGCTGAAGAAATAGGGGTTACCACAGTGGGAGTCCCAAAGTGTTACTGTGGGGTAACTCAACTGGCAGAAGAGTGTCTGCCGAAGCTGTCCAAGAAGGAGCTAAGGTGTGACCAATTGGAAGATCCCATGGGGAGATTGGTCCTGGAAGCCCTGGAAGACAAGAGTCCAGAGGGACTTCGCCTTCACCCTTCTAAAGAAGCTCGCCTACTGAGGAGAGAGTTGGACAAGTTACAGGTGCATCAGGGGGTAGTCTACCGAAGGGGCCCCTCTGATGGACCAGAAGACAAGTGGCAGTTGTTTCTCCCAGAGAAGCATCGAGAGACTGTGCTGATTGCCTTACATGACCAGCATGGTCACTTGGGAGCAGAGAGAACCTTCCAACTTGTCAGAGACCGGTTTTACTGGCCCTGCATGAGGGCTGAAGTGGAGGAGTATTGCCATTCCTGTGCAAGATGCATTCAGAGGAAGACTTTACCCCATCAAGCTGCCCCAATGGGCCATCTACAGAGTGAAGGCCCAATGGATCTGGTATGCATTGATTTTCTCTGCCTTGAACCCGATTTGAGCGGATTGGGAAATGTTCTGGTGGTAACCGACCATTTCACTCGTTATGCTCAGGCTTTCCCAACCAAGGACCAGAAGGCCTCTACAGTAGCCAAGGTACTTTTGGAGAAGTACTTTGTTCACTATGGACTGCCACAGAGAATCCATTCAGACCAAGGAAGGGACTTTGAGAGTCGCCTGATCAGGAAGCTACTAGATTCTCTGGGAGTAGAGAAGACTAGGACTACACCATATCACCCTCAAGGTGATGCCCAGCCTGAAAGGTTCAACAGGACCCTATTGAACATGTTGGGAACTTTAGAGACCGAGAAGAAGCAACACTGGAGCCAACACATTTCAGCTCTAGTGCATGCCTACAATTGCACCACAAGTGATGTGACAGGTTTTTCCCCTTACCGACTTATGTTTGGGAGAGAAGCAAGATTGCCAGTGGATTTGGCCTTTGGAATTTCTTTGGACCATGCCTCAGCTGCCTCCCACAAAGGATATGTGGACAGACTGAGGCGCAGTCTGAAGATAGCTTATGAAAAAGCTCAAGCGGCCTCTAACCAGAGGGGGGCCCGAAATAAGAGGAACTTTGATTTGAAAGTTAGAGTACAGGACCTACAGCCTGGGGACCGTGTACTGTTACGGAACCTAGGGATCCCTGGAAAACACAAGATTGCTGATAGATGGAGATCAGAACCATATATCATCTGTAGAAAACTTCCAGGATTGCCTGTCTACAAGTTGAAGCCAGAAGGAAGATTGGGGCCTTTGAAGACCTGGCATAGGAATCATTTGCTCCCACTCACTGAAGCAGTCAGAATGCCTCCAGTAAGAGATGTACCTGAATCTGTTTCCATTCTGGATACCCCCAGGCCTAATACTAGGTCTCAGACATCCCAAGTTAGGGGTGGACAGGACCCCCAACCTGAAGAAGAAAGAGGAGAACTTGAATGGCTATGGCCTTCCTCAACTCCAGGAAATTCTGCCATAGATCTTCCACCTACTGAAGATGTGGAAGATAACACATTGAACCCAGAAGCCACAGAGTTTGTGCCATTCAGTGATGTGCCTGAGTGCTGGGAAGACATCCCTGGTCTCTACCCAGAACAAGAAGAAGATGTTCCAGAACCAGAGATGTTGCCAGAATGTGTTCCTGAAGAAGTTCCAAGAGAACAGAGAGCTTGCAGAGTTGTGAAGCCTCCCAAGAAGTTAACTTACCCCAAGATGGGAGAAAGTTCAGAGGACTCTGTTACCACAGCAAGGAGAAGTGCTGAGAGCCCTGACCCTTCCGCTGTTCATTTAGTGGAGGGCAACCCCAGCTCACTCTCTGGCACAGTTAAACAGGTCGCCCACACTGAAGTGACCTGTAGACAGGACAGCTCCCCATCTCATGCCAATTGGTGGGAAGCTCCTCTGTCCAAATTATGTGAAAATGTTATTCCCGAGAAAGTTTGTAGTTTGAACACTATCTTTGGGGACCAAAGATTCAAAGTGGGGGGAGTGTGTAGCGGGGTTCTACCCCTTTTAGGCTTAGAGACTACATCTCCCATGATTCCCCAGGCCCCAGGGCTGCTGACTTCCGCCCGGGAGGCTGCTGGGGGAGATATAAAAGGGAAGAGCGGAGACCGCCTCTTCCTCTTGGGACACTTCCTCTTCTGAGGCCTGACAGGACTGGCCTGCCTCTGCTGACAGAGCGTGTGACGCGGAGACTGCAGCCAGCAGAGACACCTGTGCGGACCGGAGCTGAAGGCCTGAAGCCTGGGCCTTGCAGCCGATGGAGTGAGACTCTCACCCCTCAGAGTCCACAGCAGCGGAGCGGAGACTTCCCCTTACTGTCGGTCGGACGGAGCTGATGACCGGAGTGCAGGGCTGTGACTGAGGAGACCGGACGCCGCCATTGAAGAGACCAGAGCCGCCATTAGAGGGACCGGATCGGAGGACGGTACCCCAAGGATTGGTGAGAGAGCCTGTAGGCTCAATCCTGCATTGACACACAAGTTTTATGCCTATTGAACTGCCTAGGCGCAATTTACCTCAGAGCAGCAATGTTACTTTTTGTGGATTACAAATGACACCATTTAAAGCTACATGTGCACCACCTCTACAGATTTATTGCCGGTGAAGAACACTGTACTAGTACAAGGACTGAGCTCTATTACTAGGGATCAGGCCTGGTCCGTTAGGTAGGCGCAGATAGATTTATTGCACCTCAGGGGTGCATAGCAGACGGTCGCCACGCTTGGCGCTCCGTTTCCCCATTGTTAGATTCATATACCTGTGTACATGTTTAAAGTGCATATTGCAGGGACCTGCTAAAGTATTGTGAGATATATGTTCAAATGCATGTTGCTATTCTTTTTTTCCTTACTGACAAAAGTAAAGCCAGTTATTCTTATCTCAGCAGTCTGCTTGTGAGTTCATACCAATTACACTTAGAGTATAAGCTAAGTTTTATGTGCATAGGGACGTACCCCTTTACTAACTGTGCCAGAGTGGGTAGAGCCAAATTGCCGGGGGTTGGTGGAGCTGTACTCAGGGACCCAAAACAAACCAGCGGCTCTCTTAACTGGGGGTAGCGCTACAGGTTTTGGTTTGGTTTTTCTTTAGTTTAGAACCTCACCCCCTTTGGGATTCATTTTGTTTTATCGCCTTCTTCTGTCTGCTGGGTTGAGCTCAAAAAGCATACTCACCTGCCCAGCGAATACAGCATTGACCTGCTGCCATCTTCCAATCCCTTGCTGTACACTGTGTCCCGCAACGCCGTCTTCCTTTCTGACGTCATCGGGAGCCATCTGTCTCGTCTGGGTTCTTGCAGCTGGCCACCGATGACTTACCGCTAAGTCCGTCCTCCTCCAGCCACTCTGTAAGATGATGCCTTCTGACGTTATATGACGTGGATTTGCCAGAAGGCTGCTGGAGTGGGGTAGACGTCATTCTCACCTGGGTGAGAATAGAGGGAGGGAGACAGCCTGGACCAAAAATTTTTAATAAAGATTTAAAAAAAAACTGTGGAGGAAAGGAAGGCTATAATGATCTAAAATGTGGGGAAATGAAGGTCAGCTTTAAAGTATATCTTAAGCCAAAACTATTTGTTTTCATATTTGATAGGGTAAGGAGGAGTTAAAGCCCCTATTGTTTTTTTTTTCTATTTAATTTTGGGAAATGTCCTTCTACTTCCTGTCCTATGGAAAAAATCTCTTCAAAGAGAGATCTTTTTGTCTATAAATTCCATAGAAAATAAAATAATTTTTGCAAAACATTGCCAAAATAAAGTTGAGTTTTTCTCAAAAAAACTGTGAGCAGAAGTAGTTAATTCCTATAGTTTTGAAACTGGATGTTTAACAAGTTCATATAGGTGTAATGGTAAGGTGTCCACAAACGAATGACCGTCTAGTGCAGTGGTCTCCAAACTGCGGCCTTGGGGCACTATTTGATTCACTGACATCAATAAAGGGGCACAATTCCTCCCAATGACACCAACAGTGGGGCCCAATGACACCAATAGCGGAGCACAATTCCTCCAAATGAAACAAACCATGGGGCACAATTCCTCCCAATGACACCAACAGTGGGGCCCAATGACACCAATAATGGAGAACAATTCCCCCCAATGACATAAACCATGGGGCATAATTCTTCCCTATGACCTAAACAATGGGGCATTATTCCTCCCACTGGCACCAAATATGGGACATTGTCAACTTCCACTGATGCTTTTCTACTCACGCTAGCCACAGTCCGGCCCCCCTAAAGTATAAAGGACAGTAAGCTGGCCCTTTGTTTAGAAATTTTGGAGTTCCTTACCTTCTGTCTATTCATCTGGTGTTCAGATGGCCATACACCATTTAGAATATAGTGCAAACATTTTCATTTTAAGAACTTTTGTTTGATTTTATAATAGCTAGTGGATCAAATCGACATTTGTTTTTTGATCACAGTGATGGGAAAATTGGAAGGAGCAGGATAGAAAATGTTTCTCAAGTGTACAAATTTCTAACATTGTATGTGGTTTTCGTTTGGCGAAAAAGTCCATTCATTCAAAAATCGAATGTCAAAAGCAAACAAAATGTAAAAAGTTCAGAAATTTGTGTATGAATACTCAAATAAATGTGCTTTTGAAAATCTATTAGTGCATGGGCAGCTTTAGACTGTACAGGAAGACAAGAGAAATCACCTGTACTGTATCAGGGCATGGACAGGGATTCTAAGCCTTCCCCACTCCATCCAAAATTAAAAAGCTAAATGTGATCTTTAAATTTAAAGGGGTTGTAAAGCTAAAAAAAATTTGGGCAATATCTGATCTAGATGCTTTATAGATCATGAATCTAGCTGTTATTTCTGCCGAAATTTTTTATTTACCTGTTAGATAAATAGGCTTTATCAGCACTTCCTCCTTTCCTCTCTGTGTGTTCTCCTCAACTTCCGGGTTTTCGAGCGTGCTCCCTGCAGCAACGTCACGGCTTTAAAGGAAGGCTCCCCTGCCTCCTGTGCCTGTGAACGCACACAGCGTCTCCCGCAGATATGTAGTCTTAAGGGAGGGGACGAGCATGCTGACTAACCCCCAGCCAGAATGGCTCGGATGATGGGGGCAAGCTTCTAGAGGAGGAACAGCTTTCTTTGCACTTTCAATAGTTTAAATATTTAGAGGTGGGTGAACAATGTCACGATCTCCACCTCAGCCAATCAGAGGAAACCTTGTATTCACTGACAAAAATTCAAGGCTTCATTTGAATGGCTGAAAAGCTCTCAGCCCAACTTGATTTTGTTCTGGCAGCAGACAGGAAGTCCTGTACCACCGCCGAAACACAGCACCACAAACTGTATGTAGCTAATGCTACATACAGTTTATATAGCGCTTACAGCCGCCACAGCAATTACTAAAGGAAATAGTTTGTTTGGGCCAGCTTTCCCAAACTAGCTATTTAAAGTGAAAGGAAAGATGGAGTTAGACTTTAACTTAGTATAATTATGCAATCAATACAAATAACTAAATTACCCTAAATGTACCCCCAGACACATCCAAAATATAAAAAAAAATAAAAAAACAAACCCTCTAAATAAAGAAAAGATTAGTAGTTATATTCCATATGTTGCACTTTTAACCACTTCCCGTCAAAGGCCTTCATATGACGTCCTGGACTTTGAGTGGAGATATCTGACTGATGCCTGCAGCTACAGGCATCATTCAGATATCTTGTTTTTCAGCCGTCAATTCCCCTCCAGCCGCACTCACCACGCCACGGGCGAGCCAGAGAAGGATTCAGCCGGTGGTGGAAGTTCACCATAGAGAATACCCCGGCAGTCTCTATGACCTTCAGAGGCCTGGGCCCAACGCTAGGATGTCACGTCCGGCCCGGCAGATGTATACACTGTTGTGTACTTTTATTATTTTGTTTTTTTTTATCTCAGTCTTTTCAACCTAGAGGAGAGATGTGGAGACCCCACATCTCTCCATAGAGAGTACCTGCCATGCTATATTCCTATTACAAGGGATGTTTACATTCCTTGTAAAGGAAATAAAGAGATCAAAAAAAAATTAAGGGAAAGTGTGGAAAAAAAAGCAAAAAATAAATAATAAAAAAAAACTTTAATGTGCCCCGTCCCCGCAGGTTCGCATGCAGAAGCGAACGCATACATACGTTGAGCCCACATTTGTAAACGGCGTTCAAACCACACATGTGAGGCATCGCTTCAAACGTTATAGCAAGAGCAATAATTTTAATGCCCCCCCCCCCCCCCCTCTGTAATTCTAAATTGGTAATATGTAAAAAAATTTAAAGCGTTGCCTATTTAAGTACCGAAGTTTGGCGCCATTTCAGGAGTGTTTGCAATTTTAAAGCGTGACATGTTAGGTATCTATTTACTCGGCGTAACATCATCTTTCACATTATACAAAAAATTAGGCTAACACTGGTGTGGTTTTCTTTAATTCATGAAGTTTGTTTCCCAAGAAATTGCGCTTAAAAAATTACTGCGCAAATACCGTGTGACATAAAAAGTTGCAACAACCGCCATTTTATTCCCTGAGGTCTCTGCTAAAAAAAGATATATAATATTTGGGGATTCTGAGGAATTTTCTAGCAAAAAATTATGATTTTCACATGTAGGAGAGGAGTGCCAGAGCTATGTGTTTTTTTTATTTTTTATAGCTAATAGAGATGCACTGAAATTTTGGTGGCCAAAACATATCGAAGCGAATATGGCGTTATCAGCATTTTGCCGAAAAGAGACAAAGGTGTCGATAATGGTGTAGAAAACGCACGCAATTTTTCCACGATTTTACAGTGCTTATAGTTTGTTTTTCATAGATCATGTTACTCAAAAACCACATCAAAAATGTAACACAGGTGTGTTATTGATGGGTTCTTGCTGTGTTTTCAATGCATTTCAATCAGGAGGTGCGTTTTGTCAACTGACCAAAAATGCAGCAAGCATGATTTTTAACACCACAATGGAAGTGCAACAGACCAGTATGAAGACATACATAGAATTTAAAGGGATACATTTTTCTTGACCTTTTCTTGTGCTAAAGATGGCAATAATGATCGACAATCAATTCATATTTAAATTCATAATATTAATTAACAAGTTGAATATAATACAATATGTAAAAAATATATATATTTTTTAAAAACTGTAATTTTCGGTTTCTGCACCAAAATTTCCATTCGGTGCACCTCTACTTGCTAATCAGTAGGGATGAGCTGAACACCCCTCGGTTTGGTTCGCACAAGAACTTGCGAACAGAGAAAAAATGTGTGCGAACACGCAAGCGAGAAATCAAAAGTGCTAATTTTAAAGGCTTATATGCAAGTTATTGCTATAAAAAGTGTTTGGGGGCCCAGGTACTGCCCCAGGGGACATGTATCAATGCAAAAAAAGTTTTTAAAATGGCCATTTTTTCAGGAGCTGTGATTTTAAGGATGCTTAACGTGAAACAATAAAAATGAAATGCTCCTTTAAATATCATGCCTGGGGGTCCCCTTAGTCTGCCTGTAAAGTAGCACATATTGCCCATGTTTAGAAAAGTACTGCAGCAAAATGAAATTTCTAAAAGGAAAAAACGGCATTTAAAATTGCTCACGGCTGTAATGTATTGCCAGATCCCTGCAATATACATAAAAATAATTTTAAAAAACAGCGTGCCCCCCCCCCCCCCCCCCCCCCCCCCCCCCCGCCAGTCCATACCAGGCCCTTCAGGTCTTACATTCGACTCAAACTCATAGCTCATCCCTACTGATCAGTATAGTAATACAAAGTATCAGCAGATCATACTGTGCAAGCTACAGTACATCTCCCACAAGACACTTCATACAGAACATCTTGTCACTATGCAGTTATTAAAATCTCATGGTAAATGTACGCAGGCAATGTTATGTTTAGGGACATCAGTGTAGAAATATCATTTTGTGTGTTACTGAAAGTAGATTACCGTATATACTCGAGTATAAGCCAAATTTTTTAGCACATTTTTTTGTGCTGAAAGTGCCCCCCTTGGCTTATACTGGAGTCAAGCACTTTTCTGCAGCAGAGAATTACATTTTCCGACCCGACTTTGGGGCCTTGTATCTCGGGGCCACTTGGTGCTAGGAACCCCAAAGATACAGGGCCCCAAAATTGGTCAACTGTGTCCATCTGCAGCAATGTCATTTCGGGACCCTTTGGGTCCAGAGATCCCAAATTTTGTCTAGGGGGCATCTAGGGACCCTTAACTACCAAGTTTGAAGTTCGGGGGACCTATGGCTGCAAATGGGCACAGTGAGGCATGCAAATGGGCACAGTGAGGCTGCAAATGGGCATTGTTGACCCTCTTTAACACTTACAGTAGCTGCGCATTTCTCACCCTAGGCTTATACTCGAGTCAATAAGTTTTCCCAGTTTTTTGTGGTAAAATTAGGTGCCTAAGGTGCTTATATTTGAGTCGGCTTATACTCGAGTATATACGTTACATTTTTTTAATGTAACGCTTACCTACAGTTTTCTTGTCCCAACCTTTTAGACTATCCTGCTTTGTGAACTTTACTGTTAAGTTCTTTCTAATAGATGGGCAGGATCGCATGCTTTGTAGTCTCTGAAAACATATGTGATGTCCCCTTGGATTAATGAGCCTGTCAAAAGCTAGTGGACAAGAATGGCTTAATTTTTGGAAAAGCACGCCAGACATCCATCAAATTGAACAAGACCTGGATAACTTGCGACTTTCTGCTGTCTTCTGTTTTCAGCATCCCTGATGTCAGAGCAGATACACTACTTCTATTAAATCACTAGTTATCTGCTGCATTGTCCATGGGCACCCATATCCATTGCTATGTTGCCATCTTGCCATCCGGCCACAATGTGCCATAACAAAAAAAAATGTCCATCTTTTATTATTTGCTTCAATCTTTGTCGCAGTCTGGGCAGGTGTTCAAATGTAAAAAAAAAAAAAGTCTGACAACAAAATCCGATCAGACTTTTTCCGATCGTGTGTGAACCAAAAGGAAGCCTTAGCTAGTCAATACACCTAAAACCCCCATTAACGCACCATAAATCTTAGAGGAAGAATTTCACTGGTGGCCTAGGCTTTGGGCGTAGATTTAACAAATTGCTAACACAGTTATTTAATTTTGTAGTCTTCGATGATCTCCAGTGTAAATTGTCTAGCCTAGACCCTTGCTTTCCAATTCATTATATCCTACTGCTATTCTATGTGCTAGCTACAAAGAAGTTCTCTGGTTGTTTAGGTACAGTATATTCACTCACCATCCGATATCCCCAATTTTGATCTAAAGTAGGTTCTCACTTTAAAATTGTTTTATTACTGTAAACAGGCAACAATCTACATAGATAGAAGTCATTCTCCCAGAAAATAAATCTTCTCTTCCCTTATTTTGTGTAACCAACATTCCCTTTGACTGCTAAATGCAAAGAAGCTTGTTGAAGTCAGACTGTTGTCCAGATCCATGCCACAGTGTAGGCAGGTGTAGTCTGTACTGCCCACTGCAGGTGGTGCTCGACCGATGCGGCAATGCAGATGGTAAAGGAAGTTGAGGAACTTGGTTTCTCTATGACTTCCTGCAATAACAGGGAGACAGCTGTCCAACTACATGCTGGCACCCCATGTGACCAGAGCAGCAATCTTGGGTCAAGTAGAGTCCATTTAAGCCATACCGGGTTTGGCAAGCTTTATGCAAGTAGCTAGTGTAGGGACAGGTTCCCCACCTGGCAGGGACAGTGTTTAGAGGCAGGGAAAGGTTCCAGAGGAGCAGGGATAGTGCAGGGACTACTTCAACCTCTCTTTAGGAAGCCTCTACTTTGTGTGTAGACTGGCCAGGCCTTATTCCGCTCCTCATTGCAGAAGCTGTAGGCATCTTCAAGTCTTCCGACAGCTGTCACAGTTTGTAAGTGGCTCTGGACAGGTGTGGCTACCCGCCAGGCCAAACCTTTGTACAATATACTTTATTGCCTAACTTGGACTCTGTGTGTTTACTGCCCACCACACCACACTTCACCTTGCTCACAACCTGAACACTAGTTACGCTAGCCTTTCTCAACCAGGTTTCTGTGGAACCCTAAGGTTACTCCAAAGCTTGCTGAGGGTTCCTTGAACAATTAGCAATTTCTGCCTTTCAGATAAGTAACCACTGACCTAAATTATATTGTTAGCCAGTATCTTTCATACTGCCAAACTGCAGCGTGGGTGCATTACAGTGTACCCATAGTTTTCGTGTGGATTAAATGCAGTTTAGTCTAGACTTCTATTAGTGTATGAATGCTTGAACTAAATTCTTCTATTATTTTATGTGTGTTTTCTGAAAGCATACCAAAAGCCCTGCTTGCTGCATTTTTGGTGCTCTTCAGAAAAACGTGGCAAAAACACAGAACATAATAGAAGTCTATGGGAAACTGTGGGTAGCCTGCATGAAAACTGTGGGTACGCTGTGCTGCACCAACACTGTGGTCAAACCACAGCATGGCTGTGTGAATGCAGACTTAGAGGGGTTTCTTTGTACTGGCTACCAATGTAGGAAGTATTCTTCCTTATGGCCATGTTGCTGGTGTACTGTGAGCTGTAGTAATTATTATCAGGGGTTTCCTGAGACAGGAAAGTTATTTAAAGGGTTTCTCAGTGTTAAAATGGTTAAGAAAGACTAAGTTATACTAAATAACAATTCTACCTGTATGTCATAGCAAGCCAAGAGAGCTGTCTATGTGCCTGCTGCACTCTTCATCTGGATGACCAGTGTCCACAATCTCCTTAGTACCAGAAATATGAGTTGCTATGTCTTGGCACCCCAAGCAAACTTGAACTATGTGTGTGGATGCTTAGATGTTTGACCAAAGCCAGTTTGAATACACACATTTGGAAAGCACAAAACAAGAGTATTTTACTGATTGCAGGGATTCCTGATGATGTCATCCAGAAAACAAAAGATCTGAAGATTATCACAGAAACTGTCCAGACTGGGAATCATTTTGTGATTACAATGACCACGGGGCCCAGTGTCCTACGCAATGAGTTCACAATCGGTGAGGAGGTTGAGCTGAATTCACTGACTGGGAAAGTTAAGGTAAGAACACCAACAGGAGGAGTTGTAAAAGGGTGAAATGATAATGTTAATGTTGTAATTTTATCTAAAACTGAGAATAAATATGTAGCACCCTCCTAGTTAGGCACTAGACTGTCGGGTAAATTTTGTTCTTTTTGTGCTCATGTGTAATCAGTGGAGCTGTTGCTGATTGCTCTGGTCTGATCAGGGTCCCACAGGCTGCACACTAGACTGCTTCTCTTTGCTTTCTGCAAAGATCCAGGTCATAGGAGTAGAACAGTGAAAAGGTGAAAAGTACCGCGCTGTCAACTGAAAAAATGGAATTGCAATTTAAGATAATAGGTACAAGTGCAACGCTAAGTGAAAATGGTCATATGAAATAAGACCATGTGGTAGCAAATAAGTAAAGTCTAATGCTGCGTACACACGACCAGTTTTCCCGTCGGAATAAACTCTGAAGGTTTTTCCGACGGAGTTCCACTGAAACTGTCTTGCGTACACACAGTCACACCAAAGTCCGATCGTCAAGAACGCAGTGACTTACAGCACGTATGACAGGACTAGAAATAGGAAGTTCAATAGCCAGTAGCTAATAGCTGCCGTCTCGTACTTGCTTCAGAGCATGCGTTGTTTTTGGTCCGCCGGAACAGCATACAGACGAGCGGTTTTCCCAATAGGAATTGGTTCCATCGGAAATATTTCAGGGTCCGTCAGAATTTTCAAAAAAAAAGCCAGATGAGGCATACACACGATCGTAATATACGCTGAAAAGCTTCTTTCTGACTTTTTCTGTCAGAAATTCCACTCGTGTGTACATGGCATAAGTGCAGTGTTGGTCATCTTACTTTAAAAAAGTAATTAGTTAAGTTACAAATTACTTCTTCCAAAAAGTAATTGAGTTAGTAACAAGTTACTCAGCAAAGTAACTGTGACAGGGGTGGCAGCGGTGGTACTTGAGGGGGTGGCAGCGGTGGTACTTGAGAGGTGTCAGCAGTGGTACTTGGGGGGGTGGGCAGTGGGGGTGGTGTACTTAGGGGGTGGCGGTGGTGTACAGTACTTGGGGGGTGGCAGTGGTGGTACTGGGGGGGGGTGGCAGTGGTGGTGTGCTTGGGGGGGTGGTAGGCAGCGGTGGTACTTGGGGGGGTGGCAGTGCACTCTATGTATTCTACAATTTCCATAGCTCTGAATGTGTCTGCAAGTAGATGTGATTGTAGATCAATGCGGAGGGAAGCAGGATACATTCACATACACAGGGGGAGTATCAAAGTCAAAGGCCAGATTTCTCCTTGTGCACCTCCATATTAAAAGAGAAGTTTGGGTTTCTAAAAAAAAAAAAAAAAAAAAAACATTTATACTCACCTAGGTGGATGCAGCATCGATCCAATGCTGCATCTGTCCCCCGCTGTCCGACTGAGAACAGAGCAATTACCTACTTCAGCCATGGTTTTACCCCCTTCCTGACCAGGCCATTTTTTGCGATATGGCACCCTAACTAACAATTGCGCCATCATGCGACACTGTACCCAAAGAAAATTTACCCCCCTTCCTGACCAGGCCATTTTTTGCGATACGGCACTGCGTTAGTTTAACAATTGCGCGGTCATGCGACACTGTACCTAAATAAAATTGACGTCCTTTTTTCCCCACAAATAGAGCTTTCTTTTGGTGTTATTTGATCACCTCTGCAGTTTTTATTTTTTGAGCTACAAAAACGTAAACAAAAAAAGACCAACAATTTAAAAAAAAAAAAAACAATATTTGTAAAAATAAAAATAAATTAAATAAATGTAGAAAAATCGAATTTCTTCATCAATTTAGGCCAGTATGTATTCTGCTACATAATTTTGGTAAACAAAGTCCTAAAAAGTGTATTGCAGGAACAGAAGATCTCTCGGTTCATCCCTGACAGGACGGCGATCTGCCTTGTTTACATCGGCAGGTCATCGTTCTCTCTGGGAAGCGGGTGGCCGGCAGACATCGCGTCCGCTGGACTTGCTGATTGGCTCCCCCTCTGGCGGCTTAGCACTCGTGTGCGCAGCTGCTGGTTATTGCGTGAAAGGACGTACAGGTACGTTGTTTCACGTAATAGAGTCGATCTGCGGCAGTATATGTACTTCGGCCGATTGGCAATTGGTTAAAGGGGTTGTAAAGGTTCATTTAAAAAATTTTTTTAATAACAAACATGTTATACTTACCTCCTCTGTGCAAGGGTTTTGCACAGAGTGGCCCCGATCCTCCTCTTCTGGGGTTCCCCAGCGACGCTCCTGGCTCCTCCCCGCATCGAGTGCCCCCTCTGAAACCTGCATTCCAAGGGGACACCCGTGTGGGCACGCTCCCGAGTCTTGCTGCTGCGTCCATTGACACAGACAGCAGGACTCGGCCCTGCCTCCTGGGTCACTGGCAGGGCTGGACTTACTATTGGGCTTGACTGGGCTCAAGCCCATGGGCCCCGCCCAATAGGGGGCCCCGTAGGCGCCGCCGAGATCACTATACGCTATACACAGTCTGCGGGCATCTGCCGCTGTGTGTCTCCGAGCTGAGTGTAAAAAACTTTGGCCGCGCAAAAGTCCCGCCCTGCTCCTAGATCAGCTTGTGTGATAGATGCAGTGTTCTGTCTATCACACGAGCTGATCTAGTAGGAGGGCGGGACTTTTGTCACAGTGCGGCAAAGTTTATTACACTCAGCTCGGAGACACACAGCGGGAGATGCCCGTGAACTGTGTAATCCAGGCACTGACTACAGTAAGACTGCATTATGGGCACGGCAAGGCTGTATTATGGGCACAGCATGGCTGCGATTATGGGCATGGTGAGACTGCATTATGAGCACGGCAAGGCTGCATTATGGGCACAGCAAGGCTGCATTATGGGCAAGGCTGCGATTATGGGCATGGCAAGGCTGCGATTGTGGGCACGGTGAGACTGCATTATGGGCAAGGCTGCATTATGGGCATGGCAAGGCTGCGATTGTGGGTACGGCGAGGCTGCATTATGGCCACGGTGAGGCTGCGATTATGGGCATGGGGAGGCTGCGATTATGAGGACGGTGAGGCTGCGATTATGGGGATGGTAAGGCTTCATTATGGGCACGGTAAGGCTGCGATTATGGGCACGGTAAGGCTGCGATTATGGGCACAATGAGGCTGCGATTATGGGCATATGACAAGGCTGCAAATGACACTGACAAGGCTGCAAATGACAAGGCTGTAAATGACACTGGAGCAAGGCTACACTGACAAGGCTGCAAATTACACTGGATAAGGCTGCAGATGGATGGGCAAAGCTGCAGATGGACACTGATAAGGCTGCATTGATGTGCATTTAAATGTAAGTTTTTTTCCTTAAACTTCCCTCGTAAAAGTTTTTTTCCTTAAAATTCCCTCCTAAACTCGGAGTGCGTGTTATACGCCGGCGCATGTTATACGCCGATAAATACGGTAATGTATAGAAGGTAGGGCCCGAAAGTGACTCAAGCCCAGGGGCCCCCACCACCCTAAGTTCTGCCCTGGTCACTGGATTTGATCAACAGCCACGGGAGCCAATGGCTGCGCTGCTATCAATCTATCCAATGAGGACACGAGACAGTGGCTGGAGCTGCTCATCCCCATCAATGGAACGATCGGGATAAGGTAAGTAAAAGGGGGGCTCTGGGGGCTGCTGCACTAGAGAAGGGTTTTTCACCTTAATGCATAGAATGCATTAAGGTGAAAAACCACAAGGGTTTACAACCTTTAAAAGCCGCTGATCAGTCGGTTCTCTGCTTTCAGTGAGCAGAGTGCCTGTGACTGTCGGTCACCAGATCTCTGCTCTGCTCCTCAGGTGCTCACTGGAGCCAGGGGCGGATCCAGGGGGGGGGGGCAACGGTGCAATTGCCCCCCCCCCCCAGAAAATAGTACTTACTATAGGCTTTCTCCCTCCGCCACCTCACCAGATTTGCGGTAAGAGGCATCTAAATGCAGCTGCAGGGACTTTATTTCTGCTTCCCCTGGCTCCCATCAGTTCATTTAGAGGGGACCAGTGGGTCACTATGGGGGTCTGTAATCTATGTGACACCGGGGCCGCTGCTACATGCTGGCAGAGTTGCAGCAGAGCGGTGCGAGTGTCACTTCACTTCCCTGTCAGGCGGAGTGATCTCCACCCGACAGGAGCTTCCTAGTCCCGGCTGGTGTGACGTCACAATTCAGAGGCGCGCAGGTTTGAAGACAAGACTTGTAGCCAGCTCAGTGCACTGCAAGTGCAAGTAAGTGGTCACTTACTTAGCTAAGGCATTGTTATGTTAATGAGCTACGGGCGGCCGGCATTGTTATGTTGTGAGTTAACACCTTGTCTTACATGTGAAGTGGTTTTTGAACACTTTGGGGGAGGGGAGGGGGGGGTTAAATAATTTACAATGGTAATTGTAATATGGCACATGGAGGGGGTTAATGTACTCATTCATGCATTAGTGACCAGTGGCAATTAACCCCTTTGTGCTGCATTAATGACAGTGGCACCATCAATGTTAATTAACCCCTTTTATGCTACAACATGAAGGGGTTTATAAACACTGCCACTAGTGCCACTAATGCAGCACAAAGAGGTTAATTAATTGCCCATGGTCAGTAATACATCAGGGAGTACATTAACCCCCTCCATGTGCCATATTACATTTACCAATCATTATCATCATGATAATCACACAGTACAGGTGCGTTGAGCCACAGCACTTGTATTGTGTGATTATCATGATAATAATAATGATATAGAATGACAGAAAAATTAATCTTTATGCTTCATTCACACAGGGCGTGCTGCAGAAATGCGTCTAACATGCAGGTCTGTCTTTTACTGCAAGTGTTACATGCATCCCAATGCCAGCATCCCATTTATTTCTACTGAGACACACAGCTGCTATATCCCAATATGTCATGCGCGGGGATTACAGAATGCATGCAGGGTTTATTCAAGGACCCGCACCAGCATGTCATATTGGGATATAGCGGCTGTTTGTCTCAGTAGAAATAAATGGGATAAAACCGCCCCGCTAGTGGCCTTTACCGCCGACGCCCACCCATCCCAGTGTGAAAGTAGCCTTATTTTCTGGCAGTGCCCCTCCCGAGACTAGACTCTGGATCCGCCCCTGACTGGAGCGCTGAGCTATGGAGGAGTGGGAGCGGCTGGCTCAGGCTCTTGGCGGATCGCTGAAAGGCTAAGCCTGCTGCTGGTCCAAGCATCTGGGCGGATCCCGACCATATGGTTGGGATCTTTTCAGAGCCAGGACCGACAATGTGACATCAGCCGTCAGCAGGTTTTAGCCCGCTGTCAGCTGAAAACGTGTCTCAGTAGTAAAAAACGAACTACAGTCCTGTGATCCCCAAGAGAAGTATAGCTAAAATAGCTTTGGCTGTACTTCTCCTTTAAAAACCGAGGCACCCCCCATTCACAAGAACAACCAATAGGAAGTGGGAGAGGGTGAGGGGGCCTTAAAAAACTGATCTCAGAGTTTAAGGGTTCAGGGTGTCGAAGCTATGTGGAGCGGTGTATTATCATAGCTCCCAACTGTCCCTGATTTCGAGGGACTGTCCCTGATTAGGAACAAAGTCCATCTGTCCCTTTTTCCTCCTCATTTGTCCTTCATTTTGCACTGATCTATATAGTTATAAAATAGTATATAAAATGCACTTTTTATCTTTCAAAAAGTGTTTCCCAGTGCTAAACCTTTCATCCAATATCTAAATGGCTGCAGTTGCATAAAAAGCTAATATAAAGGAATAGTAGTGGTAAAAAAACACTTGTGGGTTTAAGTAAAATTATTATTTTTTGTTTAATTCTACTTTAAGGGGGCGTGGCAGGGGTGTGTCCTATGCCTACATACGTTTGCTAATAGGTGTCCCTCAGTCCCATCTCAAAAAGTTGGGAGGTGTGTATTCGTGGGCTTGTATTACATACAGTGGTGTGAAAAAGTGTTTGCCCCCTTCCTCATTTCCTGTTCCTTTGCATGCTTGTCACACTTAAGTGTTTCGGAACATCAAACCAATTTAAACAATAGTCAAGGACAACACAAGTAAACACAAAATGCAATTTGTAAATGAAGGTGTTTATTATTAAAGGTGAAAAAAAATCCAAACCATCATGGCCCTGTGTGAAAAAGTGATTGCCCCCTAAACCTAATAACTGGTTGGGCCACCCTTAGCAGCAACAACTGCAACCAAGCGTTTGCGATAACGTGCAATGAGGATTTTACAGTGTCCTGGAGGAATTTTGGCCCACTCATCTTTGCAGAATTGTCCTAATTCAGTTACATTAGAGGGTTTTCGAGCATGAACGGCCTTTTTAAGGTCATACCACAACATCTCAATAGGATTCAGGTCAGGACTTTGGCTAGGCCACTCCAAATTCTTCATTTTGTTTTTCTTCAGCCATTCGGTGGTGGACTTGCTGGTGTGTTTAGGATCATTGTCCTGCTGCAGAACCCAAGTTCGTTTCAGCTTGAGTACACGAACAGATGGTCGGACATTCTGCTTCAGGATCTCTTGGTAGACAGCAGAATTCATAGTTCCTTTTATCACGGCAAGTCTTCCAGGTCCTGAAGCAGCAAAACAGCCCCAGACCATCACACTACCACCACCATATTTTACTGTTGGTATAATGTTCTTTTTCTGAAATGCAGTGTTCCTTCTACGCCAGATATACTTGGACACACACCTTCCAAAGAGTTCCACTTTTGTCTCATCGGTCCACAGAATGTTGTCCCAAAAGTCTTGGGGATCATCAAGATGTGTTGTGGAGAAATTGAGACGAGCTTTGATGTTCTTTTTGCTCAGCAGTGGTTTTCTCCTTGGAACTCTGCCATGCAGGCCATTTTTGCCCAGTCTTTTCCTGATGGTGGAGGCATGAACGCTAACCTTAACTGAGGCAAGTGAGGCCTGCAGTTCCTTGGACGTTGTTGTGGGGTCTTTTGTGACCTCTTGGATGAGTCGTCGCTGCGCTCTTGGGGTAATTTTGGGCACCCCCCCCCCCCCCCCCCCCCCCCCCCCCCCCCCCCCCCCCCCCCCCCCCCCCCCCCCCCCCCCCCCCCCCCCCACCCCCCCCCCCCCCCCCCCCCCCCCCCCCCCCCCCCCCCCCCCCCCCCCCCCCCACCCCCCCCCCCCCCCCCCCCTATTGTTTTTTTTTTTTTTTTTTTTTTTATTTTTTTTTTTTTCTTTTTTTTTTTTTTTTTTTTTTTTTTTTTTTTTTTTTTTTTTTTTTTTTTTTTTTTTTTTTTTTTTTTTTTTTTTTTTTTTTTTTTTTTTTTTTTTTTTTTTTTTTTTTTTTTTTTTTTTTTTTTTTTTTTTTTTTTTTTTTTTTTTTTTTTTTATTTTTTTTTTTTTTTTTTTTTTTTTTTTTTTTTTTTTTTTTTTATTTTTTTTTTTTTTTTTTTTTTTTTTTTTTTTTTTTTTTTTTTTTTTTTTTTTTTTTTTTTTTTTTTTTTTTTTTTTTTTTTTTTTTTTTTTTTTTTTTTTTTTTTTTTTTTTTTTTTTTTTTTTTTTTTTTTTTTTTTGCCCCCCCCCCCTGGGAAGGTTCACCACTGTTCCATGTCTTCGCCATTTGTGGATAATGGCTCTCACTGTGGTTCGCTGGATTCCCAAAGCTTTGGAAATGGCTTTATAACCCTTTCCAGACTGATAGATCTCAATTACTTTCTTTCTCAATTGTTCCTGAATTTCTTTGGGTCTCGGCATGATGTGTAGCTTTTAAGGATCTTCTGGTGGACCTTACTGTGTCAAGCAGCTCCTATTTAAGTGATGCCTTGATTGTGAACAGGTGTGGCAATAATCAGGCCTGGGTGTGGCTAGAGAAATTGAACTCAGGTGTGGACAACCACAGTTATAGTATGTTTTAACAAGGGGGGCAATCACTTTTTCACACAGGGCCATGATGGTTTGGATTTTTTTTCACCTTTAATAATAAACACCTTCATTTACAAATTGCATTTTGTGTTTACTTGTGTTGTCCTTGACTATTGTTTAAATTGGTTTGATGTTCCGAAAAACTTAAGTGTGACAAACATGCAAAGGAACAGGAAATGAGGAAGGGGGCAAACACTTTTTCACACCACTGTATCCAGCTGTGATTTAACACTAGTTTCATAAACAGAAGACTCCCATTATTTACACAGAAGGTGTGATTAATCCACTCTGTTATCTTATAGAAAAGCCTTTTTCAACCAGGGTGCCTTGAGGTTTCTTCAGGGGTGCCTTGGCAAAATGCCTAAAAATTGCCCCAAAACTGTATACAAGCCGGTGGGTGAAGTTGATAAGGAGGAAGTCAGTTGCCTGCATATCATCCTTGTTCCTTGTTTGATCCTCCCCTGCCCCTCTCCATCAGCGTTGGGGTCACATTAGCGGAGTGATAAAGAAAAACTGAGGGAAACATTGGAATACTAGTCAGTACCATTGTGCAAAAGTGTATTTGCTTTGGAAGAATAAATCACCTGTAATGTTGGGTGTCCCATGTGAGTGGATGTTGCTGCATTATAGTAAGTCTATTAGAATAGTTTTTACATTTTAGAATGGGGGGCCTTGAGATTGTTCTTCATTTTAAAGAGTGCCTTGACTGGAAAAACATAGCTCCCAACTGTCCCTGATTTCGAGGGACTGTTTCGAGCAATGCCCCTCTGTCCCCTTGCGGCTTCACTTCCTGGTTTTCTTACTGCGCATGCGCGAGTCGCGCAGCGCAATCTGAATGGTCCGTGCTGTCTCTGGGACCCGTGTGTGTCCCAGCAGACAGCACGGGGGGCAGGAAGAGGTGTAGACTCCCGTGGGAGTCTATGCCCGGAAGTGGGTGCAAATACCTGTCTTAGACAGGTATCTGCACCCCCTTCCCCCCTGAAAGGTGCCAAATGTGACACAGGAGGGGGGGAGGGTTTCCGAAAAGCGGAGGTTCAATTTTTGTGTGGACCTCCGCTTTAATTTTTTTATCATTTTCTTCACACAAATAGAGCTTTCTTTTGGTGGTATTTAACTACTTGCCTACCAGGCACAAACACCTCCTTCCTGCCCAGGCCATTTTTCAGCTTTCAGCGCTGTCGCATTTTGAATGACAAATGCGCGGTCATGCAACGCTGTACCCAAATAACATTTTTATAATTTTTTCCCCACAGATAGAGCTTTATTTTGGTGGTATTTGCGGTTTTTATTTATTGCGCTATAAACAAAAGAAGAGCAACAAGTTTGAAAAAACATAATATTTTTTACTTTTTATTATAATAAATATCCAATTTTTTTTTTTTTAAACAAATTTTTTCCTCAGTTTAGGTCGATATGTATTCTTCTACATATTTTTGGTAAAAAAAAAAATCGCAATAAGCGTCTATTGATTGGTTTGCGCAAAAGTTATAGCGTCTACAAAATAGGGGATAGATTTATAGCATTTTTATTATTATTTTTTTTTTACTAGTAATAGCGGCGATCTGCGATTTTTATCATGACTGCGACATTGCGGCGGACATATCGGACACTTTTGACACATTTTTGGGACCATTCACATTTATACAGCGATCCGTGCTATAAAAATGCATTGATTACTGTATAAATGTGACTGTCAGGGAAGGGGTTAACACTAGGGGGCGCTGCAGGGGTTAATGTGTTCCCTATATTAGTGATTCTAACTGTGGGGGGAGGGGACTGATTGGGGGAGGGGACCGATCGGTGTCCCTATGTACAAGGGACACACCATCGGTCTCTCCAGTGACAGGACGTGGATCTGTGTGTTTACATACACAGATCCACGTCCTGCTCGATTACCGGGCAATCGCGGGTGCCCAGCGGACATCGCGGCCACCGGGCACGCGCATTGGCTCCCCAGCTACGCGGCGGGCGCGCGCGCCCCCTAGTGGCCAAAATGTAGACGCCGTCATATGACGGCGTCCCGCCACAAGAGCCGCACCGTCCCGCCGTCATTTGACAGTGGGCGGTCGGCTAGTGGTTAATCACCTCTGTGTTTTTTATCTTTTGTTAAAAACAAAACAAAAAAAGACCCAAATTTTAGAAAAAAATGAGTATTTTTTTTTTCACAAATACAGTAATACAGTCATTTATTTCACCTGTGTATATCTGGTATTGTCATAGAAAGGACCCCACAGATTTTGATGGATGATTCACCTGTGGAGTCTCTTTTTACTGTTTAAGATGTTTGCGTGAATTTTCTAATAAAGTTTACCATTTTTTCATTCATTATATTTCTTAGCTTTCTTGTCCCGATGTGAGCATTCGTGAGTCCGCTATGGTCTCACATCCTCCCTCATTGTTTGCCTCTATAATATGTTTTTGCTCCTGGGAAGGAAGCCCGCTATATTGACGTAATTATCCTTTAAATTGAATTAGATCTCTGAGTGGAATCAAGTGCTTTCCTTTATTATTTAATTTTTCTCTTTCACTTATGTGCACTGATGGGGTGGCAGTGATGAGGAGGCACTAATATGAAGAATTGATGGGCACTGATAGGCGGCACTGATGGACACAGAGTGGCATCACTGATGGGCACTGTTAGGGTTGCATTGTAATCAAGGCTCTGATGATCAGTGCCCTGATTACCTATACATACATGTCTCCCCTGTGAGGAGATGCTGCTGATCGGCTCTCTTCTCACATTCTGTCAGTGGGAGGTGCGGAGAGCCGATAAACGGCATTTCCTTGTTTACATGTGATCGGCTGTGATTGGACACAGCCGATCACATGGGTAAAGAGCCATGGCCACGGCTAAACTGGATGCCATCAGATGACGTTGTCCCAGAACAAGAGCTGCTCCGCCATCATTTGTCTATACATACAAAATTACATTTAAATCCTGCAAGGCTATTTAACCGCTTCCCGACCGCCTAACGACGATATACGTCGGCAAAATGGCACGGGCAGGCAGAATCACGTACCTGTACGTGATCGTGCATGTGCCTGCCTGTGGGTCGCGCGCGCGCCGCTAGCGGCGCGCTCGCGACCCGGTCGGGAGCTCCGTGACCCCGGCCGCGGGACCAGCGGACCCGATCGCCGCTGGTGTCCCGCGATCGGGTTACGGAGCTGAAGAACGGGGAGAGGTTTGTGTAAACAAACCTCTCCCCGCGCTTCCTACACTGACTGTCAGTGATCGGCGGTTCCCTGTCATCGGGAACGCCGATCAATGACGTCACACGTACAGCCACGCCCCCCTACAGTACAGTAAACACACCACGTCACACTGACTCATCCCCGCCCCCTAGTGGTTAACCCCTTCACTACAACTGTCATTTACATAGGAATCAGTGCTATTTAAATAGCACTGAATTCTATATAAATGACAAATGTCCCAAAAATGTGTCAAAAATGTCCGATGTGTCCGCCATAATGTCGCAGTCACAATAAAAATCGCTGATCGCCGCCATTACTAGTAAAAAAAAAAATATTAATAAAAATGCTATAAAACTATCCCCTATTTTGTAAACGCTATAACTTTTGCGCAAACCAATCAATAATCGCTAATTGCGATTTTTTTTACCAAAAATATGTAGAAGAATACGTATCGGCCGAAATTGAGGAAAAAAAATGTTTTTTTATATATTTTTTGGGGATATTTATTATTTATAGCGCAAAAAATAAAAACCGCAGGGGCGATCAAATACCACCAAAAGAAAGCTCTATCTGTGGGAAAAAAAGGACGCCAATTTTGTTTGGGAGCCACGTCGCACGACCGCGCAATTGTCAGTTAAAACGACGCAGTGCCGAATCGCAAAAAGGGCCTGGTCCTTTGGCTGCCAATTGGTCCGGGGCTGAAGTGGTTAAAACACCTGAACAAATTCAGCAAATAAGCAAAAAATATGGGGATTTGGTCACACCATATGGCCATATACTGCTTAAGCCCAATACTGTGTCAAAGTACCCCATTATCAGTGGGTCCTACACTATTCATAGAATGAAAGATCCTGCTTCTCAACCATGGGAAAAATACACTCCTCTATATGGGAAAACTAAAGAACTCCTCCGATAACACAGGTGGACACTAATAAGAGCCATTTAGTTCTCCCATTATAGAGGAGTGTATTTCTGCCATGGTTGAGAAGCAGGATCTTTCATTCTATGAATAGTGTAGGACCCACTGATAATGGGGTACTTTGACGCAGTATTGGGCTGAAGCACTATATGGCCATATGGTGTGACCAAATCATATATATTTCATATTTTTTTCTTTTTTGCTGAATATGTTCAGGCATTTTAAATAGCCTTGCAGGATTTAAATAACATTTTGTATGTGTGCGCTGTAATCTTTTTTTCTGTTTATATGGTCTTATAGCTGCAACATCTTTGGTTTAATGCATTTTAGGGTGTGCCCCTCATGTCTGATTTTGTTTGATCATTTGTATATACAGAGGGCGGGAGGTAGTTAAAGTCATATCTCCCAACTGTCCTGATTTCGGGGTACTGTCCCTCATTTGGAACAAAATCCCTCTGTCCCTATTTCCTCCATCTGTCCCTCATTTTGGTGTGATCTATATAGTTTTAGCGCTGACACTTTTCTAAAGTGTGCGCTATATATGTAAATTTAGTTTTCCATAACTGTAACAGAGTTCTGGGGGTTCATTGTACAGGTTTTTTTTACTTTGGCATCAGTTTGGCTGGGCTGTACTGGAGTTCTGCCTGGTCATAGGTGCAGTGAGGCACCCATGACAGGCTGAGAACCAAGCCTGGTTGGACGCATTAGGTACCAATCTTTCTCGGAGACAATCAGTGGGCGTGTCTGGCCCCGCTGTGTATTCTGGGGAGGGGTATTTAAGATGCTGAAGTCACGTGTTCAGGGTTCGGCTGCTGCTTTAAATCCTGGTTCTGGTCCAGACCAACCCCGTGAGGGGTCCCGGACCCAGGAGTGTCTGCCGTCCCCATAAGCATGGTCACCCTGACCAGCCCCAGAGGCCCTCATGGTCTGGTGTGGGGATCCGTCCATTCCCGAGCCTTGGAACTGGCTAGTTCGAGGCCCAGTAACTGAAGGAGGATTCGGAGGTGTCCCGGTGTTCTCTCGGTATTGGAAGGACACGGCAACTCATACAAGCGACCAGGGGAGGACTCTTCGGAGGAGGGCCAAGAAGCTGGCTGCTCGGTAAGAGCCTGGGAGCTGAGTTGTATGGACACTAGAGAATCCACACTTCACACAGTATCGCCAAGAAGGCTGAGAGATCCAGGTACTGTGGGAAAGGTTCCTAACTTATCTTCAGTTACAATCTAGTCTGTGGCAGAGACTTTGCAAATTTTCCGGATCACATGTTGGCTGCTAAATCTATGGTTAGAGGTTTATCCAGCAGTGAAGTGCCCAGTTGCGAGTGGCTACTCTCTGGGTTATCTGAGAGACATTCAATTGATGTCAGCATTTCTAAGTGCCTGAGTTTTATCACCCGTGCCCTCTATTCCCAATTGAGACTGTGTTATAGTTGGATGTTACCCCTGCAGAATAAAAATCCTCAAAAGGACTTTTGTGTGTCAGCATCTGAAGTTACTGGGTACTAACCCTGGGAACCCCTAGACAACGAAAGACGAGCTACGAGGAGGTAATTGGTAAGTCCAGAAAATTCAAGGTCGCCCCAAGGGGTTATGGCCGCTACATAGTTATGCAGTGCCTTGCAAAAGTATTCACCCCCTAGGCATTTTTCGTGTTTTGTTGCCTCACAACCTGGAATTAACATGGACTGTTTGAGGATTTGCATCATTTAATTTACAGAACATGCCCACAACTTTGAAGATGTTTTTTTTTATTTTGAAGCAAACAAAAAATAGGACAAATAACAGAAAAAGTCAATGTGCATAACTATTCACCCCCTAAAGTCAATACTTTGTAGAGCCACCTTTTGTGGCTATCACAGCTCCAAGTCGCTTTGGATAAGTCTCTATGAGCTTACCACATCTTACTACTGGGATTTTTGCCCATTCCTCCTTGAAAAACTGCTCCAGCTCCTTCAAGTTGGATGGTTTGCGCTTGTGAACAGCAATCTTTAAGTCTAAACACAGATTTTCTATTGGATTGTGGTCTGGGCTTTGACTAGGCCATTCCAACACATTTACATGTTTGCCCTTAAACCATTCAAGTGTTGCTTTAGCAGTGTGTTTGGGGTTATTGTCCTGCTGGAAGGTGAACCAATCAAATCACACACAGAGTGGTATAGGTTTTAATCAAGAATATCCCTGTATTTAGCACCATCCATCTTTCCCTCAACTCTGACCAGTTTTCCCAGTCCCGACTGCTGAAACACATCCCCACAGCATGATGCTGCCACCACCATGTTTCACTGTAGGGATGATGTTCTTTGGGTGATGTGATGTGTTGGGTTTGTGTCTTATCAGACCAGAGCACGTTCCTCCATACATTTTGGGAGTCTCCCACATGCCTTTTCACAAACTCAAAGCGTGCCATTTTGTTTTTTGCTGAAAGTAACGACTTTCTTCTGGCCACTCTGCCATAAAGCCCAACTCTATGGAGCGTACGGCTTATTGTCTTCCTATGTACTGATAATCCAGTCTCTGCTGTGGAACTCTGCAGCTCCTCCAGGGTTACCTTAGGTCTCTGTGCTGCCTCATTGATTAATGCCCTCCTTGCTCGGTCCGTGAGTTTTGTTGTGCAGCCGTCTCTTGGCAGGTTTACTGTTGTGCCATGTTCTTTCCATTTGTTATGATAGATTTGATGGTGCTCCTAGGGATCATCAAAGATTTGGATATTTTTTTATAACCTAACCCTGACTTGTACTTCTCAACAACATTGTCCCTTACTTGTTTGGAGAGTTCCTTGGTCTTCATGGCAGTGTTTGGTTTTTGGTGCCTCTTGCTTAGGTGTTGCAGCCTCTGGGGCCTTTTAAAAAGGTGTGTATATGTAATGACAGATCATGTGACACTTAGATTGCTCACAGGTGGACATCATTTCACTAATTATGTGACTTCTGAAGGTAATTGGTTGCACCAGAGCTTTTTATGGGCTTCATAACAAAGGGGGTGAATACATACACACATGCCAATTATCATTTTTTTATTTCTGAAATATTTTATGTATATATTTTTCTAATTTTACTTCAGGCTGCATGATGGACACAGGTGAGGCTTCACTGGTGAAGCTGCATTATGGACAGAGGTGAGGCTGTATGGGTGAGGCTGCATGATGGACACAGGTGAGGCTGCACGGGTGAGGCTGCAATTAAGGACCCAGGTGAGGCTGCACGGGTGAGGCTGCACAGGTGAGGCTGCAATGATGGACACAGGTGAGGCTGCAATGATGGACATGGGTGAGGCTGCACTGGTGAGGCTGCAATGATGGACACGGGTGATACATTCATTTTTAATAAATTTGCAAAGATTTCAAACAAACTTCTTTCACGTTGTCATTATGGGGTATTGTTTGTAGAATTTTGAGGAAAATAATGAATTTAATACATTTTGGAATCAGGCTGTGACATAATTTGACAGGTGTGCAAACCTGAACCCTGCTTACCCACAAATTAGGACAAGAGGATGTGCAGCCGCTGCATCCCCATAGACTTGAATGGGCCGCTGCACTCGTGTGAACGAGGCCAAAAAGCAAACCTTGAAAAATAACAAAATATATTTTATTTACTAACCTTTGTGTGTTCCAGCTTTCTGGTTCTTCTTAGGCACTGGTGACATAGCCCTGGCCTCCTCACAGATGCCCCCTGTGATGGCCATGTCTCCAGTGCCTTCCAGGGATATCTAAAATGTGAGATCTTGGGAGTAAAAAATGCTCTTTTTTTTGTTATACTAAAGTATTAGGTATTTCTGTACCGCTGTGCATGCATGAAATGATACGCATATGGGCAGGTTGAACTAGTTAGCTTCTGTCCCGGCCTGGAAAGCGGGGGTTGGTCTTTTTGGTGGGTTCTGCTCTGGGTCCAGCCCACTTGTCCCATGACATATAAATTGGGTCAGTGGTCTGGCACACAGAGGGGAGAAGGGGGAGAGGGGATTATGGAGTTCTTTTGGAGGGAGATTCCCCCAGAGACTTGGAGAAAGGAGCGTGCCAGCACAGCTGTGGCCTATGAGGCCATCAGGGATGAAGTTGGATGAAGAGACCAATATGAGTAGAAGAATGTTGCTTGTAACGGCCTGCTTATCAAGACTTTTAACTTGAGGTTCGCCCTGAAGACACCAATGCTGGAGATTTTCCTCTGAAGGACTATAATTACTGGACTACACATCTTCAGGTATGCCGGGGAAGCACTCAAGCCTGTAGCCATAGTTAGTGAATAAGGAAAAGTATCATGTCTTGAGTGTTGGACGGTGAAATGCCTATTTGTGTTGGATGGTGAAATGCCTATTTTTGCACTTGCCTGGTCTGAAGTTAGTAAAGAGTTGTACTCTAAGTAACCGGCACACACATAGTTCACTGAGCGTGTCTTAACACATTGGGCTACGAAGACATCAGTGTGGAGGGAAGTAGTATGAAGACACATGGTTACATAGAGTAACGGAAGATGTAGCGTGTAGCTGTTATAGGTGGCACGGCGCCTAGCAGTGAGGGAGACCACTCCTTCTGCCAGTGTTCTGTCTCCCATAACAACAGGAGTGGATTGCACCGCAGAGGATGCCCATCCTGTACAGAGGTATGGAAGTTTGAGAGTTAAGTTGAATGCAAGGTGGAGCCCATGCACAGTGCATGACGGGGCCCACTCCGCTACTGGGGAGTAGTAGTGGAAAACACTGGACAGGTGGATGTGGACATTGCCTCAGCGTGTCCCTCAAAAATGCAAGTTATGGCGAAGGTGTACATTGTCACGGGGAACCAAGAGTTAACTGGAGAACAGTTTCAGTGTCAGTGTGCATGGTGTACGTTCATCTCTAAGAGAGTATTCCCCCACGGCAGCCTCGTCCTTGTCCCAGGGCATTGGTGAAGGTGGCACAAAGTAAAATGTACCCCATGTGTGTGTAGCAAAGTGACCCTGTACAAGGTGCCTAATGTAGCCCAGAAGAACCCACACAGCGTTGGCCTCCCATGTAACCCTGCACTTGCGCCCAACGAGTTAATGAAGATGTGACAAACAACCAGGGGTCAAGTCCTGGGGAAAAAAGTGTGGGAACTCCCACCCAAGATCCACTCCCCCACCAAAAAAAAAAAAATGATACGCTCATATGCATGAACGCTTCAAAAGTGGTATTTTTCATCCAATTTTCGTATTGTGTGTATGAAGCTTAACTGTTAGTACATAAAAAAAAAAAAAACAATCCTCAATAAACATAAATACGGTAATTCTCTGAATAATCAGCATTCATACAATTGTGCTTCCATGCACATGTGAAGATCATGTTCTGATCTTTATTGGGGAATTTTATTTTGTATATCGAGTGTTTATGTGGTGAGTTTACACTTTTCATTGAACAGAGTTTGGATAACACAGGGTTAAACAGAGAGGTCATAAATTAACTGCACATTATCTGGACAGAATGCTTGGGGAGATAGTGATGTGTTCCTGCTTAGGAGATGTATGTTAGCTTGGGGGGCTGCAAACTCTGCAGGGCTCCAACACACACTCGCTGCTATTCCAACCCTTCACATATTTCCACATAAACTTCCCTCCTGGCATTAAACTTTGCCAGGTATTGTGCTCAGCTTACCACCCCAAACTGATGTTCCTCCCTCAGCTCACCTCTCTCCCTGCATGTCCTGTGAGCAGAATAGCTGTGCTCCTCCTCTGGGTTCTCTCATCATATGGCACTGAAGATAGAAGAGGGGGGATTCAGCGGGACACACAGAGCAAGTATGCAGGAGACTGGGGGGGGGGGGAGGAGACAGAAAATCAGGAGGGGCCATCAGGGAGGAGCGCATCATGAGAGGTCTGACTAAACACAATCTCTTAGCAGCAGGGACCTGATCTACCCGTTAGCTAGCTGTGATTGACAGGTAGATCGAAGCGGAAGCTGTCATGGGGACCCCTACTGGCAATGCCTGAATGGTCAGTCCACCCATGGTGTGCGTCACTTACAATTGTGAGCTGTGTCGGCGGCTGCTGGTGTAGCACCTGCCACACAGCTTGCATACTTCAAAGTCTTGCAGGACACAGCTGCTAAAGGGAACTGAGTTCCTGTTGTGGAAAAAGTACAGGAACTCCGTTCCCATGCGTTCCCACAGGACTTGAGCCCTGCAAACAACTACAACCTATCCACCCTGTTGCCTACACGCATGTTGTCTCATCTGTTTAAAAGAGAGTCTTCTTTTAAAAAAAAAAAAAAAAGAAGAAGAAAAAGAACAGATCAGAAATACTGGCTTTAACCTTCAGTCTTCCTGTGCCACGTTGAAATAATCAATTCTAATAATAATCCAGTTAATATCTAATCTGATGTAGGGTCTTTAGATCTATAAAAATTAATTATCTGCCGTCGGTTATGAGTGTATTATCTTATCAAGAGACAGGTCTGAAAAAACAGTCTATAAACTATTGAATGATATCTTAAAATGTGGCCAGACATATGAGATCATTAGTGCAGGATTTAAAGTAGAACTCCAGCCAAAATTAATAAGATAAAAAATAAATAGCCCAATAAAAATAACAAAACCCTCTTTTGCTACGGTTCCCCATCGTAGCTTCATGGGTGTTTAACAAAATCCAGAGGTCTGGGTGTCCTGCAAATGAAAGAGGAAGATGTCCTCAAGTTCCTGGCTGCAGGAACACATTTGGGTGGCACCAACCTCGACTTTCAAATGGAGCAGTATATCTACAACAGGAAAAGTGATGGTATTTACATTATAAATCTAAGACCCCTTTCACACCAAGGGTGTTTTGCAGGCGCTATAGCGTTAGAAATAGCGCCTGCAATCCGCCCTAAAACAGCTGCACCATTGTCTACAGTGTGAAAGCCGGAGGGCTTTCACACTGGAGCGGTGTGCTGGCAGGACGTCAGGAAAAGACCTGCCAGCGGATTCTTTTGAGCGGTGAAGCAGCGGTGTGTTTACCACTCCTCCACCAATGCTCCCCATTGAAATCAATGGGGCAGCGCTGTAATACTGCCGGCAAAACGCCGCTATTGCAGCGTATTCCGGGCGGTTTTAGCCCTTTCTCGGCCGCTAGCGGGGGGTAAAAGCGCCCGCTAGCGCCCGAAATGCGCCCCAAATCCGACGGTAAAACACAGCTAAAAATATCTGCGTTTTACTGCCGCCGCTTTAGGCGGCTCGGTGTGAAAGAGTTCTAAAACGGATATGGGAGAAGCTTCTGCTTGCTGCATGTGCCATCGTATACATTGAAAACCCAGCTGACTGACCCATGTGCTGATCATGAACCACTTACTGAGGTATCATATGTCAATATTCCTACTATTGCTCTCTGCAATACAGATTCACCTCCATGTTATGTGGATATTGCCATCCCCTGTAATAACAAGGGTGCCCATTCTTTGTGTGGTGGATGCTAGCTCGCAAAGAGTTGGCATGAGGGGAACAATTTCCTGTGAACATCCATGGGAAGTCATGCCTGATCTCTATTTTATCGTGAGGGGATTGAGAAGGAAGAACAGGCTGCTGCAGAGAAAGCTACCACTAAAGAGGAATACCAGGGTGAATGGTCTGCAAATGTTCTGGACTTTCCTCAGCCTGAAGTTCCTGACTGGTCAGAAGGAGTACAAGTTCCATCTGTGCCCATTCAGCAATTTCCAGCAGAGCGTCCTGAGCTCCCAAACCTGCAGCAGAAGATTGGAGCTCCCAGCCAGTTAGCACAGATGACTGGTCTACTGCCCCAACTGCTCAGGCATCAGAATGGGTGGGAACAACTACTTAAAGAGGTGTTCCCATTATAAAAAAATAAATAAAAATCAGCTGCTGCAAATTCTGCAACTGCTGACTTTTAATAATCGGACACTTAGGGCTCTTTCACACGGGGCGGATCAGTGCAGATCCGCCCCGTGGATAGCCGCTTGCTCAGCGGGGATCGCCGGAGCGATCTCCGCTGAGCAGAAGATGACAGGTCCGTCTCTGCACTCCGTGCAGGGACGGACCTGTCAGAGCGCCGCTCTCCCCTATGGGAGATCGGGTGACGACGGACCGTAGAGTCCGTCGTCACCCGATCCGCTCTGCAGACGGATGAAAAAATGGGGTTTTCCTCCGTCTGCAGAAACGGAGCAGAGCGGGCACGGACGAGAGCGGGTGTCAGCGGATGCTCATCCGCTGACACCCGCTATCCCATAGGTATACCTGTATGTCCGTTTTTCATCCAAAAACGGAAGGATGAAAAACGGACATACGGTCCGTCCGTGTGAAAGAGCCCTTACCTGTCCCAGGGTCCAGCGATGTGGGGGATCAAAGCCCCGCTCGTCTCCCCCTCCGTTCGGCGGCACCGGCATTGTAACTGTGGGGCCCGGCTGTGGCTTCACAGCTGGGAACCCACTGCGAATGCACGAGCGGCGCGACGTGATTGGCTGCGCAATCATATGTAACCTGTCACGTGTCCCAGATGATTGACAAGATGGAGGGGGCAGAGCTGAGCCCTTCCTGTGCCGAGGGGAAGTGATGTCAAGAGCCCAGGCACTGAAGGAGGCAGACTACGAGGGACCCCCTAGCAACAGCCATTTAGAGTTGAGTAAAAAAAAAAAAAAAAATTCAAAATGCTTTTTTTTTTAGGCACATTCAGGATTTTTTTTTTTTTTTTGGGGTGGAACACCACTTTAATGGTCTTTAAAAAAAAACATTCTGGTGTTACCCAGGTTCAAACAACATGGTGGACATTTGAAATAAAACCACATCCAGAGCAATGAGAACTCTGTTGGGATTGCTGTTATTCTATGCTTGTAAGTGTATTCTCCTACACTGGAAGTCCTCGCAGGCTCCTACATCCGATTTCTAGAAATCCATAGTAAACAAAATGGTACCGCTCTATAAATACACATATGAGCCTAGAGGATGTCCTACCAAATTCTCCAAGGCCTGGGACATCTGGACTGAATCTAAGGAGACAGTGGCTTCCGTCACTAGGTCTCCATAGTAAATCTTGTATTATTTCCTTGGTACAGGTTATGGCTCCTTTTAAAGTGCTGTGGGACTAATCCTTTAATTATGTTATTTTTATGCCTCCGGTAGAGCACACTTGCTTGCCTTAGGGCATTGGTTGCCATACCAATTGTGTTTTTGTGTTATGATGTTATATTGTGTTTGTGTTACTAAAGATTAATTTTTTTTTTCTTTTTCATTAAAATAACAAACACCAGCTTTTGTGGCAATATTTCACTTCAATACAGAGATTTCCCCTGCAGTACTTTTTTCTGCTGCTAGAAATCTGATGGCCAGACTTATTCTAACCCACCTCCTCAGGATGTCTTGGACCCGCTCCAGCATGTGACTGGACAGTGAAAGGTGAAGCAGTGCAGAAATTTGTTTATCTCTGTAACTCTGCTCTCTCTCCTCCTATCAGCATGCTTCTTGTCAGCAAATTAACCGATTGGCTCCTTGTACTGCTTTTTCCTGTCATGCAAAATGTAAAATGTTAATAAAGGCATATTTTAATAAAAATAATAAACATGTTTTGCTCACCTTCTCTGTACAATGATATTGCACAGAGCGGCCCGAACCTCCACTTATGATGATCGTGCCCTAAAAGCAAGTCGGTTGGAATGCCGCAGGGAATGCATTAGGGTGAAAAACATATTGCCTATAGAACCACTTTAAGCACTACTTCGCTTGTATTTAATGAAATACAATTATTGATGTAATGATGATTACAGAGCTGCAATTTTGTATGTCTTTTATAGAAATTCAGAATTTTGGCCACTCCCTGGGGGTGGACCACTACGACAGCACCACGCCAATCTTCACAATTTTACGACAGGCCTGTTTTACTTCCAAAAAAAGTGAGTGTTTTTAAACTGTTTTTACACAATAAAACTCATCCAAACGGTATTACACTATGCAAGTCTCTCTTTCTATTATGATGTATATACACGATTGAATTATGGAATGTTGATGCCCGTCCCCCATCGGCCATCTACCCTCCTGGCTTTTTCCTGTCCATGCTGCATCGAGACACATCTTGGAGCTATTACGTGGAGCGAGGACCTGCCACCCCTATACTAAAAAGCTTTTGTGACTTGTGAGGCATATGCCCCTTCAAGTCCAAAATTTCCGGTAAGCCTTATTCCAATAGGCTTAGTTGCCACCAGACAACTATCACTTCACCCGGCACAGGGAACACCCGTTTGAACAACATCATTCGTTTGACCACTATTCATCCTCTTTATGGACTTGAATTAATGTCACTCATTCTATTCACCAGCTACTGTCCAGACGGACTTTTACCACTATATATATATATTTATGTATTTACATAGTCTCTCTCACTCAGCACTTTAAAAAAAACTCAACTCAGAGTTTTCCACGATTATTACAATACGAGTCATTTTGTTTTTATGTAATTATCACATATTATATTTATCACAGAATCACTTGGTATTAACTCACTATTTTTATCACGTGTATCTTTTAAACCCCCTTGCTTTGGGTTTTATCGCATAAATTTTATATAAGTACGTTTTTTAATTTTTCTATATATTTATGCTTTGATAAGATTTTATATCTGTGTTTCTATTTATATGGTATCAAGACTGATAGGGTATATTCTGGGAAATTGCCCCATTCCCTTTACTCCCGTGTCTTGCACATAAGGTATCACACCTAAACACATATCAATAGTACCAGTTCCCCAACAAAGAACTTTTCTCATTCTAGCGCTACATTTACACATATACACATTTTCACCCCACCGATAGTCTTTCGGAAATGTTAGCTGCTCCATATATTTAATTACGATACCCATACAGCGCAGTATTTACCCCATTCTTTTCCAATGTCCGCGGGGATACCTGCGATCGTCTCACGGGGAGGAAGAACGGGGAGATGCTAATATAAACAAGCATCTCCCCGTTCTGCCTAGTGACACTGTCACTGATCATAGCTCCCTGTGATCGGGAGCTATGATCAGTGATGTGTCACACATAGCCACGCCCCCTAACAGTTAGAATCACTCCCTAGGACACACTTAACCCCTTCCTAGCCAGCTAGTGGTTAACCCCTTCACTGCCAGTGTCATTTTTACAGTAATCGGTGCAATTTTATAGCACTGATCGCTGTAAAAATTACAATGGTCCCAAAAATGTGTCAAAAGTCCGATATGTCCGCCATAATGTAGCAGTTACGAAATGCCATAAAACAAACCCCTAATTTGTAGACGCTATAACTTTTGCGCAATCCAATCAATAAATGCTTATTGCCATTTCTTTTACCAAAAATATGTAGAAGAATACGTATCGGCCTAAACTGAGGAAATGACAAATGGTAAACTATTTTATAAGCATATTTTCCTCAAATTATATATGCAGTGTATGTGGTATGTGTTTATGGAATGATTGTATGATATATATACGTTATTTATCTCATTTCGTCCATGAGATAACATTTTTTTTTAAAAGATACTTCTTAGAATATTTTGGGATATGACTACCAAATGTTAAGAAGATAAGATAGAGAAAAAACTTGGAGGAAAAATTCAAATCCAATCCGGGCAGGGGCGGCTCCAGACAATTTTTTTTGGTGTGCTATGTTGGTGCTCGAGGTAAAAGTGAGGGTGCTAATCTGGCGCACAAAGTGCGTCACTGCTACCGCACACCTGTGGGCATGGCTAAAAAGTGGGTGTGGCCAGCAAGTGGAGGTTTTTTCAATGGTGCAAAAAATGGTGAAACCCCCTACATACAACGATAATAACAGAGATGCATAAAATTTAAAATATGTACATCAACATGTTTCACCACTAATTGCACATTGCAGGTCTGCAATATTTCTTACCTTTTGCAGAGAGGGTGACACCATCACTAATCACTACTATGTTTTATTACACTTGTTAATTTGCATCTATGTATTATTGTATGTAGAGGGTTTCACCATTATTTGCACATTGACGCTCTGCAATTACCGAAAATATTTTTGCAGAGGGGGTGACACCATCACTACTATGTTGCAATACATTGGTTGGTTTGCACTGGATATTCATTTATAGGTTTTACCATTGCACTTATAAGTCCATTTGTACAATTTTATAGATGAAGTGTAGGGCAGCGCTGCATTTTTTGCTTTTTATTGATTTGCGTTAGATGAGGGAACCAGCTCTTCTTATTGCTTTTGAGATTTCTTTAAGTTGCGTGGTACTTGTTTTACTTGATTTGTTATGTCCTCTGTATATTGGTAATTACTGGCCCTGAATATTAGTGGTCAGTGTGCCCCTGTATGCTGGTGCTACGTGCAGGAGGATGCTACATTTAGGATGCATAGCTCAGGAGGATGCTAGAGTGCAGGGCTCAGGAGGATGCCACCTACAGAGTGCAGGGCTCGGGAGGATGCCACCTACAGAATGCAGGGCTCAGGAATGCATTACGTACAGAGTGCAGGGCTCAGGATTGCGTTGTACAGAGTGCAAGGTTCAGGAATGCATTGTACAGAGTGCAAGGTTCAGGAATGTGTTGTACAGAGTGCAAGGTTCAGGAATGCATTGTACAGAGTGCAAGGTTCAGGAATGCCTTGTACAGAGCGCAAGGTTCAGGAATGCCTTGTACAGAGTGTAAGGTTCAGGAATGCGTTGTACAGAGTGCAAGGTTCAGGAATGCGTTGTACAGAGTGCAAGGTTCAGGAATGCGTTGTACAGAGTGCAAGGTTCAGGAATGCGTTGTACAGAGTGCAAGGTTCAGGAATGCGTTGTACAGAGTGCAAGGTTCAGGAATGCATTGCACAGAGTGCAAGGTTCAGGAATGCGTTGTACAGAGTGCAAGGTTCAGGAATGTGTTGTACAGAGTGCAAGGTTCAGGAATGCATTGCACAGAGTGCAAGGTTCAGGAATGCGTTGCCAAAGAGTGCAAGGTTCAGGCACACTTAGGCACACATAGCACACTTACTGTATCTTCCAAAATCTTGATTAGCATCATACAGGAGCCGAGGCAAGAATGGCAGCATCAGATGGATATTAAATGCGTGCAGCCATGGACATGCAGCAGTGTGATCATCCATGCCGCACAGTAAGGGATTGGTGGGCAAGCTGGGGACGTACAGCCGCAATGACAGTAGGTGGAGCTGTCAAATCGCAGCTCTGATATCGGGAATGAGCGGGACCTTTATGCGGAAGTCCGCCCCCTTTGTCACAATCCATGCAAACAGCCTGAGTTTATACATCAGTGGGCGGGGAAGAAGGTGGCAGGGGGCGGGATCAATTGTAACTACTGTATGTGAACTCATGTATAAAAAACCTGAATCAGGTTGTGATCGGCGAGCTGGAGAATGAATCGGCCGGTGGCGGCCATTTACCATAGAGCTGACCGACTTCCAGCCTGGGCAGATGTAAATTCTGCTGTGTTTTTTAGCTGGAAAGGCTGAGATCGTTTTTTTATTTTTTTGATCTCCGGCTTTCCAGCGTAGAGGAGAGATGTGGGGTCCTATAGGGATGTTCACATTTCTTTAAGAAATGAAACAATACATTTTTTTTTAAAGCACCCCCGTTCCTATGTGCCTGCATGCAGAAGCGAACATATACGTACTGTATGTCGCGCCCGCATATGTAAACAGCATTCAAACCACACATGTGAGGTATCGCCGCAAACGGTAGAGCGAGAGCAATAATTCTTGCACTAAACCCCCTCTGTAACTCAAAAAAAGTAACCTGCAAAAAATTATAAAGCGGCACCATTCCAAGAGTGTGTGCAATTTTAAAGCGTGACATGCTAGGTTTCGATTTACTCGGCGTAACATCATCTTTCACATTATACAAAGAAAGCGAGCTAGCTTTAGTGTTTTTTTATTTTTTTTCATTAAACAGTTTTTCTTCCAAAATAAGCGTGGTTAAAAAATTGCTGAGCAAACACCGTGTGACATAAAAAGTTGCAATGACCGCCATTTTATTCCCCAAGGCCTCTGCTAAAAAAAACATTATGGTTTTTACATGTAGGAAGAGGAGTGTCAAAATTGGCTTGGGCTGGAAGCGGTGAAAATCTCATTCCTTCAAATTGCACTGATGAAGACAGTGCCATAGAAATACATTAGATGCGACTTCAGGTGCGATTTATTATTTGTATGTTGCACCATTTTCAACCATGATTCCATGAAACCCTGGGTTTCCTCCAGAGGTACGTAGCTAGGGGTTCCTTGAGCTGTGGCTCATTGAACTCCCATTTGATGGTGCATGCATATTTCCGGGGCTTGTGCCACTTGGAATAGCCAGTTGCATAACACCAATGATCTTTTTAGCTGTCTGTAAGGGAGACTGACCACTAATGTAAGGGGCATTTTTTCCACTTACCCCAACAAATTGGTTTTAGCAGGGTTTTCCCAAGACCTGAGAATAATTAATGGGTTCCTCTGAAGTAAAAAGTTTGAGAAAGGCTGCTCTAAAAATTAGGGCTTGCTCCATTTTCCAGTTGGAGGATGGGTTATGCAGGGAGAACAGGGGGTGACCCCGAACCAACCAATCTTGGCTAATATAACAATTAGGTATGTTGGTTAATTTCAGTTAATCACCACTGTTTTCCAATGAATAACTGCCCCCAAAGGTGTCCAAAACCTGCACCCCTGACAAATTATTCTTCAGAATTCTACAGTGAAAGCACTTTTAAATAAATGTATTCATGGGATTCCCAAATATCTTAATAGATTGATCTCATACATTTTTGTGTTATCCAGAATAGTTAGGAGGAGTCAGAAAAAGCTTACAACCCCATTTGAGTTATAGGCCTAACTGGATTATTATCAATGACAAAACTATCTAGTATATTGGCATTAGGGATGAGCCCGGTGTTCGATTCAAACTCATGTTCGAATCGAACATCGGCCCTTCGTCCGTTCGACGAAACCAGAACTTTGTGGGCCATTCGCATCAAATTCGTGTGATACGAACGGCCCACAATGCACTGCGCCTGTCGCAGTGCATTGCTGGCTCATGATTGGCCAAGCATGCACTGTGACCCCGCATGCTTGGCCAATCACAGCACCGGCAGCGAGGAGAGCCATAATTGGCCACAGGCAGTATGCCTGTGGCCAATTATAGCTCAGGGGGTTTAGTACACGCCCCACACTATATAAGGCCGCCAGCGGCGGCCTTGTGTAGTGTGTTCCGGTGTGCAGGGAGAGAGATAGATAGGCAGGGACAGTGTGTTATTGACTTAGGCATCTGCAGGAGTTAGTGTGTGTTGTGTGCCTCCAGCACAGCACATTATACACCTGTATCTACCCATATTTGCTGGGTATATAGGGTTTTAGGTATAGGGTTTTATTTTGGGTGCAGGGTTCCCCTTAATATCCATACAAGACCCAAATGGGCTGGTAATGGGCTGGGGAAGGGGAGGTTCTGGTGCGAACCGAACCAGGGGGTGTTCGGCCCATCCCTAATTGGCATACATACAATTACCATTTAAGCAAACCTGAAACCCACCATTACATTACAATTGAACTATATCAGCAACTTTCATGGTGAACACCTCTTTCCGCTATACCATACCTATTGTTTTCATACCCTCTTTATTCTTCTATTCTTCCCATATTTTCAATCTTACTCTTAGATAAACTTTAGTCCCATCTGAATTTTCTTTCTCACTTTATAGATTTTTACAATGCAATCAGAAGGCCACTCGGAATGTTTCTTGATATACAGTGCCTTCAAAAATATTCATACCCCTTAAAATTTTGCACATTTTGTCATGTTACAACCAAAAACTTAAATGTATTTTATTGGGATTTTCGGGGATAGACCAACACAAAGTGGCACATAAATTGTGAAGTGGAAGGAAAATGATAAACAGTTTTCCACATTTTTTACAAATAAATATGTGAAAAGTGTGGGGTGCATTTGTATTCAGCCCCCCTTTACTCTGATACCCCTAACTAAAATCTATTGGAATCAATTTCCTTTAGAAGTCGCCTAATTAGCAAATAGAGTCCACCTGTGTGTAATTTAATCTCAGTGTAAATACAGCTGTTCTGTGAAGCCCTCAGAGGTTTGTTAGAGAATCTTAGGGAATAAACAGCATCATGAAGGCCAAGGAACCCATCAGACAGATCAGGGATAAAGTTGTGGAGAAGTTTAAAGCAGGGTTAGGCTACAAAAAAATATCCCAAGCTTTGAACATCTCACGGAGCACTGTTCAATCCATAATCCAAAAATGGAAAGAGTATGGCACAACTGCAAGTCTACCAAGACATGGCCATCCACCTAAACTGACAGGCCAGGCAAGAAGAGCATTAATCAGAGAAGCAGCCAAGAGGCCCATGGAAACTCTGGAGGAGCTGCAGAGATCCACAGCTCAGGTGGGAGAATCTGTCCACAGGACAACTATTAGTCGTGCTCTCCACAAATCTGGCCCATGGAAGAGTGGCAAGAAAAAAAGCCATTGTTGAAAGAAAGCCATAAGAAGTCCTGTTTGCAGTTCGCGATAAGCCACGTGGGGGTCACACCATGTGGAAGAAGGTGCTCTGGTCAGATGAGACCAAAATTGAACGTGAAGCATGGTGGTGGCAGCATCATGTTGTGGGTATGCTTTTCTTCAGTAAATACAGGGAAGCTGGTCAAAGTTGATGGGAAGATGCATGGACCCAAATACAGGGCAATCTTAGAAGAAAACCTGTTAGGCCCCTTTCACACTGGGGCGTTTTTCAGGGGGTACAGCGCTAAAAATAGCGCCTGTATACCGCCTGAAAAAAATCCGGCCCCATTCACTCCAGTGTGAAAGCCGGCGGGCTTTCACACTGGAGCGGTGCGCTAGCAGGACGGCAAAAAAAGTCCTGCTAGCAGCATCTTTGGAGCGGTATAGGAGCGGTGTATTCACCGCTCCAATACCGCTCCTTCCCATTGATTTGAATGGGACACCGCGGTAATACCGCGGCGATACTGCTGCAAAGCGCCGCTACGGCAGCGCTCTGCGGGGGGTCTTTAACCCTTTTTCGGCCGCTCGCGGGGGGTAAAACCGCACCGCGAGCGGCCGAATACCGCGGCTAAAACGACGGTAAAGCAGCGTTAAATATAGCGCTGCTTTACCGTCACAGCGGCTCCCGCCCCAGTGTGAAAGGGGCCTTAGAGTCTGCAAAAGACTTAAGACTGGGGCAGAGGTTCACCTTCCAGCAGTAAATGACCCTAAACATACAGCCAGAGATACAATGTAATGGTTTAGATGAAAGGATATTCATGTGTTAGAATGAACTCACTTCAGCTCAAACAGGAAAAAGTGATAGCAGGCTGCAGGCTAATCAACTGAGGCCCTGAAATTCCCACCCTGCATGTAACAAAGAGGCAGTGGTGTTGTTGGCATCTTTGACCTAATATGGCCACATAGACATGTTTGGATAATGCCATTGGTAAAATAAGTCCACATAGCCATGTTAGGTCCATGATGTAACCAGCATCCCTGCCTCTTTGTTGCGTGCAGCTGCAGGGCAAGGAATTTCCACGGCCGCAGCTAAATGGGCCAGCAACCTGCTATCGGTGACAGTGGTCACTAGGACAAATAGAGAGGGTAAATCCCCTCTTCTGGGACACAGACTGCAATAAAAACTACTGTAGCTGCTGATTTTTTTTTTTTTAAATTATGGCACTTACCTGTCCAGGGAGCCCACGATGTCGGCACCCTAGCCAATCTTCAGATCGTCTCCCGGGTGCTGCCACCGCCATTCCTGGTAGGGGAACCTGGTAGTGAAGCCTTTCGGCTTCACAGAGGGTTCCCTACTGCGCAAAGCACGCTACGTTTCTAATTGGCCCGGCGGCAGGGGAAAGAGGAGGGGCGCAGAACTTCCGGGAGATTGGGCCGCGGCTCGTATCAGGAAGTGGGGAAGGGGACCTGTTTTTTGTTCTCCCCTCCCCCCTGAAAGGTGGCAAATGTGGCACCAGAGGGGGGGGGCTTATAAGCCAGAGTTCCACTTTTGGGGGAAACTTCGCTTTAAAGTGGAAGTAAACCCCCGTATCGTTTTCAGCCAAGGAAGCTGCCATCTTTGCCTCTGTTTAATCTTCAACTGCCACGGTGCTGCACATGAGATCCGTTATGACACCAGCCATTGGATGGTTTGACTGTTTGGTTGAGAGCACAGCCAATGTGCAGTTAGCATTCTCGGCATGCCTTTTCTTTTTAAACTGTTAAATCAATGGGTTTACTTCCGCTTTAAGTTAGTTATATAGGCAGTGAGTGAACCCTTGGTTACACAAGGAAAGTCAGTTAGGATTGGTTGGGATGCCATTTTCATCACAAACTACACATAGTCCAGAATGGCTTTCTGCTCCAACTGTTCTTGAAATTTGTATTAACTTAGCTTGTGTCCGTTGCATATACATACAAGAAAGTCATATAAATGCCACCCCCATCAAATCATTCTCTGCAGTTATTACCTTTTGTACCACCACCCCGTCCCTTTAGAATGTAAGCTCTACGAGCCGGTCCCTCCTGTCCCGTCTGTATTGAACTGTACTGTAATTGTGTTGTCCCCCCTATACAATTCAAAGCGCTGCGTAAATTGTTGGCGCTATATAAATCGTGTATAATAATAATAATAATAATAATAATAAATGATAATATAAAATAGGGATTAGTTAACACAAAAGATTGCATTTCCATGTATAAGCTCATATACCCTTCATTTATCAATACAATATTATGCATGACCACATTTTATGGTAACAAATTTAGAAAAATGAGCCCTTGGAAGGCAGTATAACCAGAGAATATGGTGAGAATGGAACAAACCAATCAAAAAGCTCTTTAACTGAATCAGTGCATGGCACGGTGAAGACCTCATTCCATCACATATCCAAAGATAAGAGGATTATTCCTTATATTAGGACAGTCGACAAGGCCATGCAAATCCCAGGTCCCCGTGACTAAACCTATTGGAAGCATGGCCTGGGCGGAGTTTGTCTGAAGCCATCTTCACTTTACACTCGGGCCGTTTCCTGGAGTGCGGCGGAGTCTCCTCTTTTTCTCCAGACGTACAAATCAATACTTCATTCATTCATTACTACATTCCATCACTCAGATGCACATCCAAATCCTCTGGTGTATCGTGCAAATACAGTAGAGCCTAATATTAAAGAGTAATTTATTCCAAACTGTGCAATGCTATAATAAGTCCTTGAACTGCTAATCAAGCTACCTTTGGCCTGGATATGAAGAACTGCAGAAATTGATAAGGGAATGTCTGCACCATTGATATGTATAGAGCGGTCTCCTAATCATGGAAATGTCTAATCTCTACTACCCGATAAGACATAATATATATCTCATTAGTCCACACAGGTAAGAGATCAAAGTCAGCCAATTATTACCCTTTTGATACAAACAATAATACAACTGATTGATAAAGAGACAAAGTACATACTCTATCTACTGATAGAAGATTTCACTGCTAATTACCTTGTTTAAGTACATTGTACAAATCTGTCCTATCCATGACCTAACATATGATTCAGTTGTATGAAAATATGGGTATGTTGATAGGTCTGTATACAGAAAAATCACAACACTTTAGCCATCTAGATTATTGATAATATTAAATATTAAAATAAAAATGAATAGTTACATTTATCAATAACAGTGGCAGCCTGTCCATAGGGGGTGCTCGGGCGCCCCCCCCCCCCCCCCTCCAAAGCTGTTAAAAAAAATTAAAATAAATGGTCACTTTAACCACCTGATTACTTTGCACTTAAACCCCCCTCGTGACCAGACCAATTTTCAGCTTTCGGCGCTGACGCACTTGGAATGACAATTGCGCGATCATACAACACTGTACCCAAATGAAATTTTTACAATTTTTTCCCCACAAATAGAGCTTTCTTTTGGTGGTATTTAATCACAGCTGGGGTTTTGGAAAATGGAAGATGGAAAATTTAAAAAAAAAATAAAATCATGTTAAATAGTTTGTTATAAAATTTTGCAAACAGGTAATTTTTCTGCTTCATTGATATGCGCTGATGAGGCGGCACTGGTGGGCACCGATAGGTGGCACTGGTGGGCACTGATAGGCTGCACTGGTGGGCACTGATAGGCTGCACTGGTGGGGACAGATAAGTCGGTACTGATGGGCACAGCAAAGATGGCCCTGATGGGCACGGATGGGTGGCACGGATGGGTGGCACGGATGGGTGGCACGGATGGGCACTGATGGATGGCACTGATAGATGGCACTGGGCACTGATAGATGGCACTGATAGGTGGCACTGATAGATGGCACTGATGGGCACTGATAGGTGGCACTGATGGGCACTGATAGGTGGCACTGGGCACTGGTAGGGGACACTGATGAGCACTGGTAGGGGACACTGATGAGCACTGGTAGGTGACACTGATGTGCAGCACTGGCACTGTGGGCACTGACATATGGCACTGTGGGCACTGACATATGGCACTGTGGGCACTGACAGATGGCACTGGGGGCACTGACAGATGGCACTGGGGGCACTGACAGATGGCACTGGGGGCACTTTTATTAGCACAAGTTGGGCACCATGGACCCTGGGCATATTGCAGTGAGAGGGACTGATGTCCCTCTCACTGCCGCCGGTGATCGGCTTTTTTTTTTCTCCTCGCGCTGTCAGCGCGAGCAGGAAAAAAAAGCCGATTACCGGCTCTGTTACTGTCACATGATCAGCTGTCATTGGCTGACAGCTGATCACGTGGTAAGGGGTCGGGATCGACCCCTTACTCGGATCTGTGATCCAGCAAGTCTCACAGACTCGCGGATCACAGAGCACGCCACGCGCCCTTCAGGGGGCGCGCAGGCAGCTCGTTGCCGGGACGACGTCAATAGACGTAGTCCCAGCACAACAGATCCGCGCTGTAGCCGTCATTTGGCTATGGCGCGGATCTCAGGCGGTTAAGAGTGACCAGGCTCTGGACATGCAACTGTCTATGGGAAGCTTCCCAGCCTGCAATCGGGGGGATGGGCTGGTGGCGGTTTGGGTGGAGAAGATGATGAGACCCCCCAGCCGGAGCCCCATGTGACCGGGGAGGTGGCTGGCTGGCCGGGGAGGGAGGGGGTTCGGATGGCCACAGTGTGAGCGGAGGAGCTGCTGTGAGGCTGCACCGAGGAGGATCCGCGGGGATATGGCCGGGATCCTGAAGGTAAGAGAGCTGATCCACAAATAATGGCCGACATCAGCCGATTAATGTAATGCCCTGTACACACAGTCGGAAATTCTGACCACAAAAATACGTCAGATTTTTTCCAACGGATTTTGTCCGAAACTGGTGTTGAATACACACAGTCGGACAAAGTTGTCGGAAAATCCGATCGTTCGGAACGTGATGATGTTCGTTGCGTAGAGGCTAGTAGCCAATAGCTTTGGTCTCGTAATTTGATCTGAGCATGCGTGGCACTTTGTCCGTCGGAATTCTCTACAAACAATCGGAAAAAGTCAAATCGGATTTTAGATCCTGCTCTCATATTTTTTCCATCGGAATTTCCGACTGAAAAAGAGCCCACACAGGATCGGATTTTCCGACAACATAATCCGATCAGACATTTTTCGTCGGAATTTCCGACCGTGTGTGCGGGGCATCAGAGTTCCCAACTGAGAATGAAAGCTGTGTGACAGATGGGCACAGTGACAGACTGACAGTAAGCTGAGTGACAGATGGGCACAGTGGCTGCAATTGATGGGCACAGTGGCTGCATTTGATGGGCACAGTGGCTGCATTTGATGAGCACAGTGGCTGCATTTTATGGGCACAGTGGCGGCATTTGATGGGCACAGTGGCAGCAATTGATGGGCACAGTGGCAGCAATTGATGGGCACAGTGGCAGCAATTGAGGGCACAGTGGCTGCAATTGATGGCACAGTGGCTGCATTTAATGGGCACAGTGGCTGCATTTAATGGGCACAGTGGCTGCATTTGATGGGCACAGTGGCTGCAATTGATGGACACAGTGGCTGCAATTGATGGACACAATGGATACAATTGATGGGCACAGTGAGGCTGCAATTGATGTTTTTTTTTTCAGTATTTTTCTGAATTTTTCAGTTTGTTTGCGCCACCCCAAAAAGTTTGAGCACCAGCCGCCACTGATCAATAATAATGTTCTCTGTAAGTTTTAAGGTGATCATTGGCAATAGAAAAACAGACAAATGTATATAAAGATTTTATGGTCTATTTATAAAGTATTTGTTGTGCCATACTCACAGCAAATGTTTGATGAACATTCATTCATCTGCATTATACTGTATAGCATCCAAATGTGTATTGTAGCAGAAAGTGTTGGTCATCTTACTTTAAAAAGGTAATTAGTTAAGTTACAAATTACTTCTCCCAAAAAGTAATTGCGTTAGTAACTCAGTTACTACATTAGAAAAGTAATTAGTTACTCAGCAAAGTAACTGTGACTTTTTTTTTCTAGTATTACTGTAAGCAAGGGGCGCATTTATTATTATTGTTATATATCGTGTAACCAAGGGGCTGCTCTATTATTACTCTAACCAAGGGGCAGATCTGTTATAGCGTGTAAGCAAGGGGCGGGTCTATTATTATTATATTGGGGCGGATCGCTACAGAAGAGGGCAAATGTTAAATTAATGGGCAGAGCTCGATATATAACAATAATAATAAATGCGCTCCTTGGTTACAGTAATACTAGACCCGCCCCCTATTTACACGATAGACGCCCCTTGCAGAGTAGCACGAGTATTGGGAGCATGCAGTATCGCCTTGTACAATTACATGTTAACTGCGCCTGCGCGGTGTAGAGTTCACTCACAGCTGTTTAGGTTCTGCAATTTTCGTAAGCTCTGTAGTCCTTCGTACTGCGCAAGCGTTGCGCCTGGGGGGTCCTTATCCAGCGGTGGAACTTTTTCGGCAGGACACCGAAATTACACTACTGCCATTTAGTGGCGGTAGATGTAATTGCGGTAACGCCGCCCAAGTAATGGGAACTGCATTACCATGAGGGGAAAAGTAATCAGTTACATTACTCGTTACCCTCTGAAGTAACTGCGTTAAGTAACTCCACTTATTTTAACTCAGTTATTTACATCACTGGTAGCAGATGGGGGATGTGTGTGCACGCCACACAAAGTATGGAAAGAGGAAAGAATGTTGGTCAGGTCAAGTGAAGGAATAGGCCAACATCTGACTATAAACAGAAAACAAAAAGGAACAAAACCCCACTTTATGAGCCTATGACAATCCAAATAATCACGAATAACAGTAAAGTTAAAATAAGAGTACAAATTCTATTAAACAAAATGTTTAAAAACAATTTATAGCTGATATTGTATTGAGACAGAAAAAAGTTGTATACGTGAACAGTGTTCTGCAATATCTGTTGACATCAAACATGGTCTAACAATGTCCAGGCAAAACAGAATCATCCGACATGTTTGAGAATCATATTCTTTCTTCAGGGGTAGAGCAGGTAGGTTATCATTCTCAAACATGTTATGGTATGGTACATGGTACATAAATTTGAAAATTGGTCAATCCTGATGTACTGATGGCCTCATTTCTTGAGGCCCTAAAAGGCCAGGACAGTACAAATATCCCCCAAATGACCCTTTTTTGAAAAGTAGACAATCCAATGTATTTAGTAAGAAGCATGGCAAGTTTTTTGAAGTTGTAATTTTTTTTTTTGTCCTCTTTCTTTTGGAAAAAATAAATTAAATAAAATGATTTTTTTTTTTTTTTTTATTTTTTTTACATACTGTCACCAGTGCAGTACAGCGTCATCATATGACTGGTGTGGCGGTGATCAGGGATACTGACTAGCGACAATATGTAAAAAAATAAAAATAATAATTTGTATTAAATTTTTTTTACATACTCTCATTAGAGTAGTTCAGTGTCACCATAGTGACGAATGGGGGGGGGGGGGGGGGGGGGGGGGGGGGGGGGGGCTGATCAGGGATTTTTTTTTCTTTTACACTTTTATTGCTTATAACAGTGATGATCACTGGACCCTTTCATTGCCTGTGCTAACATCCTCCCTGACTTGCTGGAAAACTCATAAAAAGATCTACGACTTATTGTAATGGAATAGGAGGGAGCTTAATTTTCTCCTTAAAGTGGTGTTTCCCCCAAAATGATAACTTTATATAGATCTGCATAAAATCTGATAAAAAAATAATTGGATAAAAAAAAAATTTTCACTTAGCTATTTCTCCCTGTTGCTAGGTGGTCCCACGAAATCTGCCTCTTCCATAGCCCGGGCTAAAAATGTCACTTCCCCTCGGCGCAGTCAGTGATCTGGGACACGTGACAGGTCCCAGATGACTGCGCGGCGTATCACGGCGTGCGGCGCCGCTAAGTAAGGATGCCGGCACCGCGGGCGGAGCAGGAACGAGGGGGGGCTTCGTTCCCCTGCATCGCCGGACCCTGGGACAGGTAAGTGTCCGATTCTTAAAAGTCAGCAGCTGCAGTATTTGTAGCTGCTGACTTTTAAAAACATTTTTTTAAGGGGCACACCTCTTTAAAGTGGTATTCCGCCCAAAAAAAAAAAATTAAAAGCCAGCAGCTACACATACTGTAGCTGCTGACTTTTAATAATCGGACACTTACCTGTCCTGGAGTCCAGCGATGTCGGCACCGCAGTTGATGTTTCAATCAGCTGTTGGGTGCTGCCGCCGCCATTGTGGGTAAGGGTACCCTTACGGCTTCATGCCAGGAACCCTACTGCGCATACGTGAGGCCCCGCTCCTCTCTGCTACAGGCCCAGTAACAGGGAGAGGAGGAGGAGGGAGCCCCGCGGTGGAATCGCGGGCCGCGGCCCAGACTCCCGGAAGTGGGAACAGGATACCTGTCAAAGACAGGTATCCTTTCCCCCCCGCAAGGTGCCAATTGTGGCACTGGAGGGGGAGAGGAGACAAATGAGCAGAAGTTCCACTTTTGGGTGTAACATCGCTTTAACTCCTGGAGCTCCTTAGGTACCTTTCACGTGGATTGACAGATAAGGTTGGCCTGTCAGTTTTCCAGGCAGACCCGATCGGACCATCCATAGCTCTCTATGGAGCGGTGGGTGTCAACGGACATGTGTTCATTGACACCCACCGACATCGGACATCCTGTCTACGTCTGGCAGATCGGATGACAGTGGGATAGAAACAGACAGACGGTCCATTTCCATCTGACCACTCATAGAGGAAAGAAGGCTGTGTCCTTGTCTGTTCTGCATAAGCGGAGCGGACACGGACCTGTCATCTCCCTGCTCAACGGGAATATTTTACATCGATATAGCTGCAAGGCCCCTTTCACACCGGGGCGTTTTTCATGCGGTGCAGCGCTAAAAATAGCGCCTGTTCACCGCATGAAAAAATCCGGCCCCTTTAACTCCAGTGTGAAAGCCGGCGGGCTTTCACACTGGAGCGGTGCGCTAGCAGGACGGCAAAAAAAGTCCTGCTAGCAGCATCTTTGGATCGGTATAGGAGCGGTGTGTTCACCACTCCTATACCGCTCCTTCCCATTGATTAGAATGGGACACCGCGGTGAAACCGTGGCAATACCGCCGCAAAGCGCCGCTACGGCGGCGCTCTGCGGGGGGTCTTTAACCCTTTTTCGGCCGCTAGCGGGGGGTAAAACCGCACCGCGAGTGGCCGAAAACCGCGGTTAAAACGACGGTAAAGCAGCGCTAAATATAGCGCTGCTTTACCGTCACCGCGGCTCCCCGCCCCAGTGTGAAAGGGGCCTAACTCCCTTACCAATAGCCATTATATGGCCTAAATATGCCATTCAGATCTGGAGAGTGTGTTGTATTTGTAGATATGGCACACGGAGGTGAAGGATGAGGAAATAAAAATACCTGACATGTGGTGGATTCATTAACTGAAAAATTGTGTAATCACTTCAGCTCCAGAAGGTTTACCCCCTTCATGACCAGGCCATTTTTTGCAATACGATGTTTCGTCAGATTAGGCGACCCGTCAGAATTGTTACACCGTGACCTACCTGAGTCTTGCATTCCACTGTATTTTTAATAGTAAACACAGCTTATATAGAGAAATTCAGTATTTTCAAATCCCTCAGACTGTTTTGATGTTGATTTTTTCAAAGCAGCTGTGTTCTGTCAGATTAGCAAACCTGTAAGATCAGCAGGCTTGCCGCTGATTTTAAAATTCAACATGTAAACAGTCAGACAGATTTTTAAATGTTGAATTTAACTATATAAGCTGAGTTTACTGTTAAAAATAAGTGTGAAATGCAAGACTCCGGTGGGTGTAACAAGATGTCCGCTTTCCGCCTTATCACTGTATCCTTACTGTGGACGAATGCGGGGTGTTCCAAGATGGTGGTGACAGAACTTCACTTCCCTTACTAATTCCAACGGGCCGCCTAATCTGACGAAACAACGGCACTGCGTTACTTTAACTAACAATTGTGGGGTCGTGCGACACTGTACCCAAATAAAATGTATGTCCTTTTCTTCCGACAAATAGAGCTTTCATTTGGTGGTATTTTATCACCTCTGCGTTTTTAATTTTTTCTGCTATAAACAAAAAATTTTGAAAAAAAAAAAAAAAAAATATATATATCTTTTACTTATTGCTATAAAAAATTTCCAATAAAAAAAATGTAAAAGAAAATCTAAATTCTTCATCAGTTTAGGCCAATATGTATTCTGCTACATATTTTTGGTAAAAAAAATCCCAATAAGTGTATACTGACTATACTGGCTTGCGCAAAAGTTATAGCGTCTACAAACTATGGCATATATTTATTTATTTTACTAGCGACTTATAGCGGGACTGCGTTAGTGCGGTGGACAAATCGGACACTAACTGACACTTTTGACAATTTTGGGGACCAGTGACACTAATACAGTGATCAGTGCTAAAAAATATGTACTATCACTGTATTAATGACACTGGCTGGGAACGGGTTAACATCAGGAGAGATCACAGGGTTGAATATGTGCCTTGCCAGTGTTTTAGTGTTGTGTGGGAGGGGCTTTTACTAGGGGAAGGCATGAATACAGGAACACAGGATCCATGCCTTTCTTAGTGCCAGAATTGCGATCTGCCTTGTTTACATAGGCAGATTGGCGCTCTGCCTGTGTACTGAATGATCAGAGGGTGCCGGTGGACATTGGGTTCTGCCTGTGTACAGAATCCCAGAGGAAGTGTGCACTAGTGCCCGATATCCGGAAGTGCACGATCATGAATATATACGTGATCCTGCGCAGCGCTGCCACCCTGTAGCAGTAAAACGGCAAGAGGTTAAGTGCTGTATTCTGTATATATTTAGGCACAGATTTTTGATCCCCATTGAAAACGTCTGTGTATGACGAAACGCGTCTGGAAGGGCGCGCAGTGACGTCACTGCGTCGATTTGAAGGAGGAAGGGCTCCGAATATGCCGGCTGGCTTTTTTTACATGCTTTTATATCTACTACGTTTAGCCTAAATCCTACAATATCTGAGAGGCTTTACCGGGGTTTTCCATTCAGATGACACAGACCGTGGCTGGGTTATAGCCGAATACTGGTGTGGGTTGGCCCTCTGGTAAGCGGCTTTCCATATGGTGGTGGTTCCTCACATGTAATTGTGGATCACATAGGTGTCTTTATCCAACCTTTTTGGACATTCACTTAACCCAAAGACTGTAACAGTTCAAACCATTGTATACCATACCGACGTTGGATGTTATTTACCTCCTGGTCTGCGTGACCTGGTTGAACTCATTGTGGGTGCAGTTTTTTCTATTTTTCTTTACAGATTTTTAATGTATGGGGACTTTTTTACATGTTATTTACACAAGTTCATCACTGAATTTACATGCACTGTTTATGATTTTTGTTTTAATGCAGCAGATATTTTTTAGCTGTGTGATGTGGCACGCACATATTATTATATCTCACTTATACTGCTGGTTTATTGTTGTTTCTTTTTTAATTATTATTTATCCTGGGGGTAGAAATGTATCCAGCAGCTTTAGAAAGTTTTTGTTGGGGTTATTAGGAATTTGCCCTGGTTCACATTGATGCGATTCGGCATAAGATTTGACATGTCAAATCGCATACCAACTCGGCAGCATTCCCGCTGACAGTGTGAACCAGGGCTTAGAGTGCAGGCATTGTGTGATATGTAGTATAATAACCCCCAGATTCCTGGCAAAGTGTTGGTTACCCAAGAGGGATATTGTCCGTCTGTTCTTATTTGTTGATTATGTAATTTTCTGCAATTTTTCTGAAGGATTGTATTGCATGCCTTTTTTTTCTTGCTGTATTTAGGTATACACCTGTTCCTTTGTCCGAAATAAATGAATAAAAAAGCAAGAAGAAGTAAACAATCAAGGGCAGGTGGGAGGCAATGTACTGGATGTATATAGTTTCCTGGTGGACAAAAAGTCTCCTTTCCTTTATGTTCCTAGTTTCTTCTTTAACCCCCTGCTGTCTGGGGCAATTTTGAAAATTTTCACATAAATTAAAAAAAAAAAAAAATGTGCTAGAGAATTACTTAGAACCCCCAAACATTGTATAGTTTCTGAAAGCAGAGACCCTGGAGGATAAAATGGTGGCTGTTGCATTTGTCACATATTTGCTATTTATCAAATGCAAATTTTTGGGGGGAAAAAATACAGCTAAATGGAATTTAGTGCACACAAACACAAAATAATACCCATTTTTGGTCAAATATAAATGATGATGTTGCTTCGAGTACAGTAAATAGGTACTAAACATGTCAAGATTTAAATTGTGCGAGCCTGTGAAATTGTGACAAACTACACTATTATTGGACAGCACAGTGGCAAAGTGGTTAGCACTTCCGCCTAGCAGCACTGGGGTTGCTGGTTGAAATCCCAACCACAACACTACCTGCCTGGAGTTTTGCATGTTCTCCCTGTGCCTGAGTTTCTTCAGGGCACCCTGACTTCCTCCCACACTCCAAAGACATGCTGGAAGGTTAATTATCTCCTGTCTATGTGTGTGCATGTATGAATGTGAGTTGGGGACCTTAGATTGTAAGCCTCTTTGAGGGCAGGGACTGATGTGAATATATATATATATATATATATATAAAAGCACTTTGGAAATTGACGGCACTATATAAGTACCTATAATAATCTTTTTTTTTCATTTAACTTTATTGATATCACAATGGGGGTGAACGCCGTCTGAAAAAACAGTACCAGGATCATGGCAGCCATGGTATAACCTGGTAAAGTTCCCCTCCCCAGCCAAAAGCGCTGCCTTGTCCTTAAAGAGTAACTCCACTTCTCTTGAGGAAAAAAACACTCCCCTCTGAGTGATCTATGTACAATGCAGAGATTTTAACAAATTTTGTTGCAGATTTCTACATTTTGTTATTCTGAAAAAATTGCTGTTTGTCTGTGTCCATGTGTAGAGTGAATCTGTATGGGAGTGATTTGATCAATCAACTGCTGCACCTGCAAGGCTCCAATGAGGAAAGTGCAGGGTTTGCATCCCTTTAGACATGATTTCCCTTTGGAAGTATCTCAACAAAAATAACATTTTTGTTGCAGGTGTAGTGCTACCTCCGTGAGGGTCTCTCAAAGATTCTGTATCCCACTGGTTGCCTTGACCTTGCAAGTCCTCCAGCACCTCTGACACTCTGGGTTCTGATTGTTGTAAACAAAGGGACTTAAAGGCACACACACATTCAAAGTAAACCAGTTAGATTTGTTTACTGAAAGATGAATGGCAAATTAATCCAGCAGCAGAAAATGTGCAACATGCAGAAGATATGATGCGATTAATAATCTTGATGGCTGAGACAATTAAGAAGATAGACAATTAGAATACTTTAAGAACATATAACCAGCAGAATTTAGCCCTGATTAGGATCTATGGCTACAGATCCAAAATAATAGTAGAGGAATGACTAGGCTCCCATCAGACCTCTCCCTTTAGTCCCCTGACATCACAGCCCCCAATAAGTGTATAAACTCTGAATTCAAATTAACCGCTTAAGGACCGCCTCACGGCGATATACGTCGGCAGAATGGCATGGCTGGGCACAACCACGTACCTGTACGTGGCCCTTTAAGAGCCCAGCCATGGGTCGCACGTGCGCTGCCGGCGGCGTGCTCGTGACCCGGTCCTGAGCTCCGTGATCGCGGCTGCGGGACCAGCGGACCCGATCACCGCTGGTGTCCCGCGCTTTCTACTGAGCCTGTCACTGATCGGCTGTTCTCTGTCATCGGGAAAGCCGATCAGTGACGTCAGACGCAAAGCCACGCCCCCCTACTGTAAAAAAAAAAAAAACACACACAGACTTAACCCCTCCCCGCCCACTAGTGGTTAACTCCTTCACTGCCAGTGTCATTTACACATGAATCAGTCCATTTAAATAGCACTGATTTCTGTATAAATGACAATGGTCCCAAAAATGTGTCAAAAATGTCTGATGTGTCCGCCATAATGTCGCAGTCACAATAAAAATCGCTGATCGCCGCCATTACTAGTAAAAAAAAAAATATTAATAAAAATGCTATAAAACTATCCCCAATTTTGTAAACGCTATAACTTTTGCGCAAACCAATCAATAATCACTAATTGTGATTTTTTTTTACCAAAAATATGTAGAGAATACGTATCGGCCTAAACTGAGGAAAAAAAATTTTTTTTTATATATTTTTTGGGGATATTTATTATAGCAAAAAGTAAAAAATATTGCATTTTTTTCAAAATTGTCGCTCTATTTTTGTTTATAGCGCAAAAAATAAAAAACGCAGGGGTGATCAAATACCACCAAAAGAAAACTCTATTTGAGGGAAAAAAAGGATGCCAATTCTGTTTGGGAGCCACGTCGCATGACCGCGCAATTGTCAGTTAAAGCGACGCAGTGCCGAATCGCAAAAAGGGGCCTGGTCCTTTGGCTGCAAATTGGTCCGGGGCTTAAGTGGTTAAGCAAAATGACTTTAGAGTCCTTAACCCTATTCTCTAATAGGTAGAGCCCTTGGTTGCTGCGTGGGCCTAAATAGGCACCATAAGTACCCTTGTGTATGTGTGTGTGGGGGGGGGGGGTGGAGAGTGCAATGCACTGGTGCCGCTGTGCATAGAAACCAATCAGCTTACAGATTTTATTGTCAAAGCTTACTTGAACAAGCTGAAGTTAGAAGCTGATTGGCTACCATGCACAGATGCACCAGATTTTGCACTCTCCAGTTTTAGTAAATTAACCCCAATGTGTCCTGCCAAATAAGATGAACACTACATTCTCTCAATGTTAAACAAAGGGTAGCACAGGTTCCCTTGTAGGCTTAGTGAAATGAATAAGGCAACAGTGTCTGCATGCAGTGTCCTTTGGTGTAAACAGAATGGGTAAGTGCCCACTCACCAATCCCAGCGACCATTTTTTTCAGAGAATGGCGTGGAGACTCCACCATAGGCCCCTACAAATTCTGCCTCTAGGGACATCGCTCGACCCCGCATCGCACCACACTACAGTCCAAGCTAGATCTGGCTTGGATGTGATGAGGGTGGCCTTCAGGCTGCCACCGAATTATCAGATGTTGCTGGCAGAGGGTGCACCCGCTCACGATGACTCCCTCTCCTTGCACAGGCCGCAACATGGCCGCAGCACAATCTACTGTCCGAGTGGTCCAGGCCGTGGTCCCAAGATAGCAGGTCCTCCTCCCTCTCCGCTATTCATCTGCCCTCCCAGCATTTTGTCTTCTCGTCCAGCCAGCTGGAACTTGCAGTCCACAATGGCTGGGCTTCCATACAAACTCAATTCACCGGACTACATTTTCCAAGATCCCTTGCTCTTGTCTGAGGTCTTCGCCTGCCCTGCAATCAGGAAACCACAACAGAGTCCGTGCTGGGCACTAGGGGGGGAAACAATCCCCTAACAACACATGTCATCCTGTCAGAAGGTAACCTAGCCAGCTTCTTGCTACAATGGGAATGCCCAAAATCGGACTTGTATCTTAGTGTAAACTTCTAGGAAAATCAGTGAGCCAATCACACAAGCAGGTAATTATGTTTTTTGGGGGAGGGGGTTCTGTACACCATCTGTGTACAGAATGCCTCCAGGTAGCTATTTTGTATTGCATTTTACAGAATATCATATTGGAAAGAGAAGGTAATTCTTAATAACATTTAATTACAATATGACTTGTGTTGTAATTGTATATGCTATACTATTTTATGATTATATTATGATCTATTTTCTATTTCTTTCCTTCCCACAAAAGTAAAGTTACCTTTTAAAGTAATTTCTAAAGACATTTAAAGTCTCTACTAAGCATATACTTATATTTGCTTCTTTGTGTATTATCCAGTCTGCCCTGTTAGAAACTTTAAAGTGGAAGTAAACCCTCCTATCGTTTTCATCCAAGTAGGCTGCCATCTTGGCCTCTGTTTAATCTTCAACTGCCATGATGCTGCACATGTGATCAGTCATGACACCAGCCATTGGATGGTTTGACAGTTTGGTTGAGAGCACAACCAATGTGACAGTTAGCATTTCCGGCATGCCGGGAATGTAACTGTTTTTTGAAACTATTAAATCGATGGGTTTACTTCCGCTTTAAAGGACCTGTAAACAGGGATTCTATCAACAGATGTCTTATTTAATTTTTTTCAATTACCATGTTGAGAATAGTCAGGTAAAAATTAAATATACTGTACATAGAAAGCCATCCACTGGAGCTCCAGATTAATTTCTATGTTTAGCAGGCTATCATGGCTGCTTTTCAAGGAAAAATCTGTTTACAGAGCTAAATAGCTCAAGCTTAAATTTACATGCACCACCAAATGAGTAATGCCGCGTACACACGATTGGAAATGCTGCCAGCAAAACTTTGATGATAGCTTTTTGTCTGAAAATGCGACCGTGTGTATGCTCCATCGGAGTAGGTTCTCTATTTTTCGGTCGGGAAAAGTTCCTATCTGAAAATGCGATCGTCTGTAATTCGGACGTGCAAAAAATCACGCACTTAATCAGCTCGTCGTAGTGTTGTATGTCACCGCGTTCTTGACAGTCGAAAGTTCAGAGAACTTGTGTGACCACGTGTATGCAAGACAAGCTTGAGCGGAATTCCGTCGGAAAAAACATCCAAGATTTTTCGGACGGAAATTCCGCTCGTGTGTACGTGGAAGGAGAGGAAGGAACCATCCCCCCTTCCTGCCTGCTTTATTTAGACTGGGCTCTAAGATGTTTTGGATAGAGCGTCTAAAGGTAGACAGCTTCTGCTGTGCTCACTCTTTAGAAAAACCCAATATTCTCTATGATGTCAATGTCATGTGCATCCTGTATTAAATGGCAAGCTGTAAAAAGATTTTTATATAAATAGAAAATAAAAACTAGCATTTGGATTCCACCTATTGGTGAATACAGTACTCACAGATATCCTAATTGTTGCTGCACAGAGGGGTCAGAATCAAATATTGGATTTTTAAAGCAGGAATCTCCAAGCTTTCTAAACAAAGGGCCAATTTACTATCCTTCAGACCTTAGGGGGGCCAGTCTAGGGCCAGTGGGAGTAGAAAATATCCTGGCATGCAGTGGGGGGACTAGTGTCCCATCATTGGTGTCAATGGAAGGAATTGTGCCCCATCCATGATGTCAATAAGGAAATTGTGCCCCATCATTGATGTCAATGGAAGGAACTGTGGCCTTTTGATGGTGTCAATGGGAGGAATAGTGCCCCATTGTTGGTGTATTGTTGGTGTCAGAAACAGGAATTATGCACTATGGCTGGTGTCAATGGATGGAATAGTGCTCCAAGAGCCAGATAGATAAAGGCAAACAAAGGGCTGCATCCCGCCCCATGGCCGCAGTTTGAAGACCCCTGTTTTAACATAAACTGGTCTTGAGAAATGTAAAGTTGCCATTGATTGCTATTATGAGAAAATGCTAGTTGCCTGGCTGCTATTCTCCACCTTTGGCTTGACTAACCCACAACAAGTTTGCAGATCAGGAAAGTCAGAATAAAGTCAGATTCTGTGCCTTGAGTCTGTAATGTATTAAGACTTGATGGTCAGCATGAAAGCCAGACAACTACCATTTCCAGAAGGAGAGGTCAGCAGTGGCAGTTTCTATGTTCCTTTAGCGACAGTTACTTTAAAGTGGTTGTAAAGCCTCAAGGTTTAGAATGCATTAAGGTGAAAAGCCTTCTGCAGCTCCCCCCAGACCCCCCACCTATTTCTTACCTGAGCCCGATCCGATCCAGTCCTATGCATGAGCGCAGCGGCTCTCTCCTCATTGGACAGATTGATAGCAGCAGGAGCCATTGGCTCCTGCTGTGTCAATCAAATCCAGTGACACAGGAACAGGGGGTGGGGCCAATGGATACAGCAGCAGGACTCAGGAGCGAGCCCGCATGAGTGCACCAGGGAAATCGGCTTTCTGTGGGGGCACCCGATGAACAGGTGGGGCCCGGAGTGCTGGTGGGGCATCCCAGAAGAAGAGGAACAGGACTGCTCTGTGCAAAATGATTGCACAGAGCAGGTAAGTATAGACATGTTTGTTAGTTTTATAAAAAATAAAAACAAGGGTTTACAACCCCTTTAAGCACCATTGACATTGATGAATTTGAGAATGTTAAGGGTTGCGTGTCTTGTAAATGATTCCCCATCACTTGAGTGATGTTAATACATACAGTAAAGTTCCGTTTTTACGGCCGTCTGTGTTGATATAGAGTAAAGGTGACTTGTACAAGCCATTTACCATAGGGAGTGTCCTGACTCCTGGCTTCTATAAATTTCTTTTGAAACTGTCAGAACAACTGGTAATTCAACTAATTTGTTTGTTACCACCAATAACTTTAAAATTCGATATCTTAGCACATCATTTTAACTCTTTGGAGGCCATAGTCTGTATATCACCCCTGTACTAAATGTATGTATTCCTTCTAGCCACAGTGCCATATGACCAAGATAAGATAAGACAAGATAGGAAGGCATTTATGGTCATTTTAAAGTAAACTTACAATGAAATTGCATTGACACTTCTAACATTTCAAATACAAAAGGTTACACACACCTCCTTAAAAAAAATAAAAAAATAAAAAAAAAAGACAAAACATGTTGTTTCGAATGGATTTAAATAAAAAATAAAATAAAAAATCATCATTATAAAAAGGTCATGCCATACCCTATTTTGGGACGTTTTTTCAGATATTGCGTTAATAGTCCTTGGTTCCCAGAATCAATTTGTCCTAACCTTAAAATGGTTGTAAAGGCAGAAGGTTTTTTTTTATCTTATTGCACTCTAAGCAGTAAGGTAAAAATTATTTCTGGGGGCATGGCCTGGACATGGCTGAGTGAGGACAGTTCCCGACCTTCTCCCGGCTGGTTAAGCCTATTTTGTTCTATTTTACCCCATTGTACACGGCATGTACTCCTCAAAGAAACGGAAGACGAAGGGAAAATCAAAAGCTGCAAAACCCGGTAAGACCGGGGGAGATATAGAACAATACCTCACGTACTCCTAGCTAGCCTCCCCTGCTTCCAAGATGGCGAAACCACATGGTGAGACACACGAGGCCCAGGGCCCTGATAACCGGCCTGCATCCCCTGCTGCATCACGTACCTTACAGCGGAGTCCGGATGCTGGGGATGGCCTCGTGCACGGTTCCGGTCCAAACACCCCTGGTGGTGGGAACAGGGAGTGCTGCTGTTGCACGAAAGGGTGCAAGTGCCTGCGGCTGGTAGACTGGTGCTTGGAAGGACTGGTTCCTCTGGAGAGCTGGTGTACACGTTGGTATCCAAGGCTGTGCAGGAACGGCCGAACAGGTGGGTGTAGGCACTGCGAGGTCAAGACAGGTCACGTTGGTATCCAAGGCTGTGCAGGAACGGCCGAACAGGTGGGTGAAGGCACTGCGAGGTCAAGACGGAAAACAGGTCGGCAACTGGCTGGCAAACAAGGTACAAGGCAGATGGCAAGTCCGTGGTCAAAAAGCAGGCAATAGGTTGGCAACAGGCTGGCAAACAAGGTACAAGGCGGAAGGCAAGTTCGTGGTCAAGGCAGGCAATAGGTTGGCAACAGGCAGGTGATAAAGTACCGAATCAGAGAGCAGAGCCGTAGTCCAGGGATCCAAGCTGAGGTCAAACCAAAGGAAGCAGTCAGTAAGCGGGGTCAATCCAGGAAGGGTAACAGGAAAACCAGGTGAATCAGGACCAAGGTAGGCAGGAACTTCAGGCAGGTATTCAGGAGATAAGACTGAAGACGATCCAGCACTGACACCATGTGAAGGCCCTGTTTATATAGGGCGCCTTGTGCTGGGATTGGTGGAGGTACGGGTCCGTGCGTGATTACGCGCACACGTTCGTGCTGACGTGGAAGTGCGTGCCCTCGTTCGTATTGACAAACGAGGGCGCGCACAGGTCAGCGTTGGTACGCGGGTACGCCCGCACGTTCGGTTTCGTTGAGAAGGCTGCGCATGGGTATTAGCGTTCGTAGAGTGAGGATTCACTCCTGCTGGACGAGGATGGGTATGAAAAGCGTGAGTTCTCTGACATTGCCCCCTCCTTAGGGGCAGCCTCCGGATGCCCCTTTGAAACGAACCCTGGGGGATCTGGGGAACGGTAAAATACCGGATGTATCCTGAATGAGGCGGGGAGTTCAAGTTCATAGGCCACCTGGGATGCGACCTCGCCTGCCCATCTGCTTGGCACGGTAGGAACCGTGACAGTTCCCCCCCCTTAAGTATGCCCCCCGAGAGCGAACAGACAGTTCGTCAAAAACGTCCATACCACAAGAGCCAATAAGAGTGCCATAGAACTTCTCCTTAACCCCTTTGGCCTCTTTCTTTGTCTTTGCTGGGGAAACTTTTGTCGCTAGTAAAGCTCCTTCAAACAACTCCAGATCCTGCTTACGGACCACGGTCCCATTTGAGGCATACGTGCAGTCAGGAGACAGATCTTCAAGCGGGGGCACAGAAACTTCAAGTGGGGATACAGGAACATGAACATCAAGAGGGGACACGGGAACAGGAATTGGGGACACTGAAACAGGAATTTCAGGCGGGCACACGGGAACAGGAACTTCAAGCGGGCACACGGGAACAGGAACTTCAAGCGGGCACACGGGAACAGGAACTTCAAGCGGGCACACGGGAACAGGAACTTCAAGCGGGCATACGGGAACTTCAGGCTGGATAGCAGGCAGAGATTCATGGGTAGCAGGAAGGATCCTAATAGTACCCACTTGGAGAACCCTTGGCCGAGGTGGGCGAATTGGGCAGAGAGAGATAAGGTGCCCTCTCCCCCCACAGTAGAAACAAAGACCGCAGTCTCTTCTCCGCTCTCTTTCACCATGAGATAGCTTGGGCCAGATGACCCCGATCTCCATGGGTTCCACATCATCCAGGGTAGGGGTGGTGAAAACCTCAGGAGCGTCTAGGCTTTGAGGGCTTAGAACTTCATAGCTTGGCACAGACTGGGATGGCTTGGACTCATATCTGTACGGGATATTCCCGTCCCTGGGTACCCGTAGGCTACGTGTACTAGGAGCAGACTTGGGAACACTGGTTTTCTTAGAAGCTGTAATATAAGAGTCCAGAGCAGACATGAAAGTTTCCCAGCTGTCCAAGACTGTACTCTTCTCCCGTAATAGCTGGAAAGCCCATGTCTTGATTAGCCCAGTAAGCAGATTGATGGATGCGCGAACCTTTATAAAGTCAGAGGCATAGGTCCTAGGTTTAAGAGCAAACAACAGCTCGCAATCCATCCTAAAGTTCAAGAATGATGCACGATTCCCATTAAACTTCTCAGGCATCACCACGAAAGGTTCCGGACATACAGGTTCCAGGGTTGGGCGTACTGGGTCTTTAAGCGAGCGGACTTCTTGCTGCAGCTCGGAAACTGTCTGGCCCAGGCCGGAGACTTGAAGGGCAAGGGAGGTCTGAGGAGTTGCAGAGCCTGGGGTCACGGATTCCACTCTCTGTTCTAGTTGAAGATAGTCATCTCGCAGGCCCTGGACTACCTGGATAAGGGCCGACATCTGTTGGCACAGAGCTTCCAAAGGCGAGGCACCCCCTTCGGACTCCATTCTGGCTGGATCGTACTATCACGTACCTTACAGCGGAGTCCGGATGCTGGGGATGGCCTCGTGCACGGTTCCGGTCCAAACACCCCTGGTGGTGGGAACAGGGAGTGCTGGGGCACGAAAGGGTGCAAGTGCCTGCGGCTGGTAGACTGGTGCTTGGAAGGACTGGTTCCTCTGGAGAGCTGGTGTACACGTTGGTATCCAAGGCTGTGTGCAGGAACGGCCGAACAGATGGGTGTAGGCACTGCGAGGTCAAGACGGAAACAGGTCGGCAACTGGCTGGCAAACAAGGTACAAGGCAGATGGCAAGTCCGTGGTCAAAAAGCAGGCAATAGGTTGGCAACAGGCTGGCAAACAAGGTACAAAGCAGAAGGCAAGTTCGTGGTCAAGGCAGGCAATAGGTTGGCAACAGGCAGGTGATAAAGTACCGAATCAGAGAGCAGAGCCGTAGTCCAGGGATCCAAGCTGAGGTCAAACCAAAGGAAGCAGTCAGTAAGCGGGGTCAATCCAGGAAGGGTAACAGGAAAACCAGGTGAATCAGGACCAAGGTAGGCAGGAACTTCAGGCAGGTATTCAGGAGATAAGACTGAAGACGATCCAGCACTGACACCATGTGAAGGCCCTGTTTATATAGGGCGCCTTGTGCTGGGATTGGTGGAGGTACGGGTCCGTGCGTGATTACGCGCACACGTTCGTGCTGACGTGGAAGTGCGTGCCCTCGTTCGTATTGACAAACGAGGGCGCGCACAGGTCAGCGTTGGTACGCGGGTACGCCCGCACGTTCGGTTTCGTTGGGAAGGCTGCGCATGGGTATTGGCGTTCGCCGAACGGAGATTAACCCCTGCTGGACGAGGACGGGCATGGCAAGCGTGAGTTCTCTGACAGATCCAGGCCAATTCTGACATTTCTCTCCTACATGTAAAATTCCAAAATTTTTTGCTAGAAAATTACATAGATCCCCCAAACATTATATATGTTTTTTTTTTTAGCAAAGACCCTGGAGAATACAATGGCGGTCGTTGCAACTTTTTATCTCGCACGGTATTTGCGCAGCAATTTTTCGAACACGTTTTATTCAGAAAAAAAAAACAGTTTCATGCTGAAAAAAAAAAAACGTTGGTATTTAAAAATCCCCATAGGCGACGCTTTAAATTTTTTTACTGGTTACATGTTTTGAGGTACATAGGAGGTCTAGGGCTCGAATTATTGCTCTCTCTATAACGTTCGCGGTGATATCTCACATGTGTGGTTTGAACACCGTTTTTCATATGTGGGCGGGACTTACGTATGCGTTCACTTCTACGTACGAGCTCACGGGGACAGGGGCGCTTTACAAAAAAAAAAAAATTTTTTTTTATTGTTAATTTTACTTTTATTTTTTTAGTTTGACACTTTAAAGAAAAAATAATAATTTGATTACTTTTATTCCTATTACAAGGAATGTAAACATCACTTGTAATAGGAATAGGGCATGATCGGACCTATTTACAGTGAGATATGGGGTCAATAAGACCCCACATCTCACCTCTAGGCTGGGAAGCCTAAAAAAAAACAAAAAAAAAACGATCACGGCTTCCCAGCCGAGGCGGCAGCGTTAATTGAATGCAGAGGCCGGGCATGACGTCATAACATCGCGCCCGGCCTCCGAACGATCATAGAGACATAGAGAAATCTCTATGATCACCATCCGGGGGCTGGCAGATCCTGTGTCCAACTCACCAATGGAAGCGGTGAGTCGGTAGAAGCATCGGCGGGCAACAGGAGGGGGGACATCCCCTCCCACCGCCCGTAAAAACGATCAAGCGGCGGAACAGCCGCTATGATCATCCTTATGGTGCAGGGAATCGCTGGCTGAAAAAGCCGATATCTGAATGATGTCTGTAGCTGCAGGCATCATTCAGATATACCCAGGCATCATTACACGACCCTTTATAACTTTCTGGCCCGACAGACTCCCAAAACCTGATAGATGATTACATATCGTCTGCCCAGATCCCTACCTTATCACCAGAAAGTAGAGACGAACTAGATGCCCCGATTACACCAGAGGAACTGGAACTGGCACTTGGCTCAACCAAGCCGGCTTCACCCTTCAATATTATAAGACCTTATTCCTGGTACTCGTTCCTCATATGGTAAATTTTTACAACAACCTAGGGACGGAAGTAGCCTTCTCCAGCGATACCCTAAGGGCGCATATTGCCGTTATCCCAAAGGAAGGCAAGGACCCGACATTATGTAGTAGTTATAAACCCATCTCCCTCCTGAACACTGACCTTAAGCTGTTCCCCAAGATCTTAGCAACCCGCCTAGCCTGACATTTGCAGAATCCGATTCACCTAGATCAAGTGGAATTTATCCCCATTAGGGAAGCTATGGACAGTACAACTAAAGTCACACACCCTCTGTGTTTGTTAACACCGACGCGGAAAAGGCGTTCGATTGCATTAACTGGAAATATATGTTTGCGATCCTTTGAAATATCATGCTGGGGGAAACTATAATTAAGTGGATTGCCCAAATTTATTCAACCCCTACAGCGCAAGTCAAAGCCAATGGAGTCCTTTCAGACTCTTTCCCGATCACGAACGGGACTAGACAGGGTTGCCCATTGTCGCCTCTTTTATTTGCCTCTACGGAGATATATCCAAACTGAAAATCAACCACAACAAATCTGAGGCTATGGGTGTTGGAATGTCGACTACCCTTATGTCAACGCTTCGCTCTAATTTCAATTCCACATGGACATCTACCGCTCTGAAATACCTGGGCACTTTTGTCCCAACCGTCCTGAACTAAACTTTCCACCCCTACTAACTAAAACCCGGACCCTGTTGGAATCCTGGCACAAGGGCCTTCACTCCTGGTTCAGTCGGTGTAACCTTATTAAGATGTGTATTCTGCCCAAATTCGTCTACCTACTCCAGGCACTTCCAATTCGAATCCCACTTCAGTTTTTTAGACAGGTGCACACTCTGTTCAATGGATTTATCTGGGCAAATAAGAAACCTCACCTTCCCCGCCCCCTTCTGTCCCTTCCCAAGCTCAGCTGTAGCTTGGTGATTCCTGATTTGCGGATATACTACCAAGCAACCCATCTAGGTAGAGTCATCGACTGGTGCCGTTATCATGATTCTAAGCTCTGGACGCGGTTGGAACAGGTCCAAACACACGTGTCATTAAAGAGAGCTATCTGGTGCTTTGATCACTTACGAGCATTGTTGAAAAAACACCCCCTTCTAGGTACAACGCTTCGCATAGGCTCACAAACTTGCTTTAAACAATCTCTATCCAAGCCTGATTCACCATTGTTTCCCATTATAGGAAATCCGCAGTTTTCTCCTGGGCTAGACCCCCCAGTTAGCAAAACTCTAAACACAGCAAACCGCACCCAAGCACAACACTTATAAACGGTTTGTGACCCTCTCTGGAGATACTAAGAAGCGACACGGGTCAATTTAAGCTGCCCTTCTGGACCGCCCTCCAATTAAGACACTACCTCACATCCATACAAAACCCGCAAATTTTTAGCAAACCCTTAACGACATTCAAGGAACACTAAAAAAAACACTGCTCAATAGAAGGTACTCTTCCATGGGTTTTATCTACAACATATAACCTCCTGACCTCCCTGGCGGAACAAATGACCCTACCTTTCATATGCAAATGGAAAAGAGACCTGAAGCGTACATTCACCTCTGCCCAAATTCAACATATAATCATGTTCGCCTTCAAATCTTCCATTTGTACAAAAGTACAAAGTAATGCTATGGGGCCCCTACAAGCCTGCCCAATTTACACGGCTCACACCTGTACGCTCTCAGCCCCCCTCACACCTATACGCTCTCAGCCCCTCTTTACACCTATACACTCTCAGCCCCCCTCACATCTGTACGCTCTCAGCCCCCCTCACACCTGTACGCTCTTAGCCCCCCCCCTCACACCTGTACGCTCTCAGCCCCCCTCACATCTGTACACTCTCAGCCCCCCTCACACCTGTACGCTCTCAGCCCCCTTTACACCTGTACGCTCTAAGCCCCCGTCACACCTGTACGCTCTCATCCCCCCTCACACCTGTATGCTCTCAGTCCCCCTCACATCTGTACGCTCTCAGGCCACCCCACACCTGTACGCTCTCAGCCCCCCTCACACCTGTACGCTCTCAGTCCCCCTCACACCTGTACGCTCTCAGTGCCCCCTCACACCTGTAGGCTCTCAGCCCCCCTCACATCTGTACGCTCTCAGCCCCCCCTCACACCTGCACGCTCTCAGCCCCCCTCACATCTGTACCTTCTCAGCCCCCTCACATCTGTACGCTCTCAGTCCACCTCACACCTGTACACTCTCAGCCCCCTCACACCTGTATGCTCTCAGCCCCCCTCACACCTGTATGCTCTCAGTCCCCCTCACATCTGTACGCTCTCAGCCTCCCTCACACCTGTACACTCTCAGCCCCCCTCACACCTGTACGCTCTCAGCCCACCTCACACCTGTACGCTCTCAGCCCCCCACACACCTGTACGCTCTCAGCCCCCCTCACACCCCCCCTCACATCTGTACGCTGTCAGCCTCCCTCACACCTGTACACTCTCAGCCCCCCTCACACCTGTACGCTCTCAGACGTCATATGATGTGATCAGGATATTGAGCCGCTGTGCGCCCCCGAGACGCGCATCACTGTGATCGTTGCTGCGGTGTGTCAGTCTGACACACCGCAACTACGATCTCGGTAAAGAGTCTCCGACAATCACGGCTGATCACAGTGTAAATAGGAAATGCCGTTGATTGGCTTTTCCTCACTCGCGTCTGTCAGACCTCTGACAGGGGGGTCTGTGCTGATCGATTATCAGCGCAGCACCCCCCCCCCCCCCCGAGGATGCCCACACTGGACCACCAGGAACGCCACAAGACCACCAGGGATGCCACCCTAGACCCCCAGGGATGCCAGTCAGTGCCCACAATGGATGCCAATCAGTGCCCACAATGGGCATCACTGAATGGCATGCATTATTGTTTGGCACTGATTGGCATCCATCAGTACAATACATTGCACTACAATGCTGCCTATCAGTGCCCATCCATGCTCATCTGTGCCGCCTATCCATGCCAATCCGTGCCACCTATCAGTGCCAATTTGTGCCACCTATCAGTGCCCATCCATGTCGCCCATCAGTGCCACCTATCAGTGCCGCCTATCAGTGCCACATATCAATGCCACCCTCATCAGTGCCACTTCATTGGTGCCACCTCAATGGTGCCCATCAGTGTCCATCAGTACAGCCCCATCAGTGCCCATCAATGAAGGAGAAAACTTACTTATTTACAAAGTTTTGAAACTGAAACCAAAAAAACTTTTTTTTTTTTTCAAAATTTCCATTTTTTTTTTATTTGTTTAGCAGAAAATAAAAATTCCAGAGGTGATCAAATACCACCAAAAGAAAGCTCTATTTGTGGGAAAAAAATGATAAAAATTTAGTTTGGGTACACTGTTGTATGAACGCGCTATTGTCATTCAAAGTACGACATCGCTGAAAGCTGAAAATTGGTCTGGGCAGGAAGGTGTTTAAGTGCCCAGTATTGAAGTGGTTAAACACCACGACCTTCCTGAGTATTGTTGCTGACCATGTCCATTTCTTTATGACTACAGTGTACCCATCTTCTGATGGCTCCTTTCAGCAGGATAATGCACCATGTCACAAAGCTCCAATCATCTCACCACTGGACAATGAGGTCACTGTACTCCAATGGCCTCCACACTCACCAGATCTCATCCAATAGATGGATGTGATGGAACTCAAGATTCGCATTATGGATGTGCAGCCGACAAATCTGCAGCAACTTCGTGATGCTATCATGTCAATATAGACCAAAATCTCTGAAAATTGTTTCCAACACCTTGTTGAATCTATGCCATGAAGAATGAAGGGCAGTTCTGAAGGCAAAAGGGAGACCAACCCAGTACTAGCAAGGTGTATCTAATAAAGTGTCCAGTGAGTATATGTACATTTGTATGTCCCAACATTGGGGTTGATTTATTAA
>CM053037.1:95473222-95503897 GCA_028564925.1 Lithobates sylvaticus
GAGGAGGAACAGAGCCCCATCTTTGGTGTGATTGGGAGGGGCCCAAAGCAGCTACCTCATACTTGAAAACTATTCAGGTTTAAATTCCCTTGAAGTTTTAGTTCCGTGCTGTGTCCCGTTATCTCAGTGTGAAGTGATGCTACTAATGCTGCCCAGCTCTGCCCTATTGTTGTGCACAGATGACTCACCTGCAGACCCTGTGTTTACATGTAAATAATCTGCACTGATATGTAAATAGCGACCAGAGGCGTATCTAGTGAAAATGGCGCCCATGGCAAGCACTTAAACTGCGCCCCTGTCAAAACATTTGAAACCCATCTTTCAGATATACAGAAGTCAAGCTATTTAATCTTCCAATTAACAAATTATGGATTGGCACTGATGAGCTACACTAATGGGCACTGATAGGTGGCACTGATGAGCTACACTGATAGGTGGCACTGATGAGCTACACTAATAGGTGGCACTGATGAGCTGCACTGATAAGCTACACTGATAGGTGGCACTGATGAGCTGCACTGATTTGCGGCATTTATGGGCACTGATGAGCTGCACTGATAGGTAGCACTGATGAGCTGCACTGATAGGTGGCACTGAGAGGTAACACTGGTACTGATGGGTGGCACTGAGCACTGGTAGTGCTAGGCCTAGGAGACCCCTTCATATGGTACCCATGGCACTTGCCATATGTGCCATACCCTGGATACGCCACTGATAGCGACGGCATTAGGGTTGCCACCTTTTCTTCAAGCCAAACCCGAACATTTTCATGGCGCACAGCAATTTTTTTGTAGTACACACTATAGGATTGTAAAATACCAGAGGACGGTGTCAGTAGAGCAGAGGACGGTGTCAGTAGAGCAGAGGACGGTGTCAGTAGAGCAGTGGACGGTTTCAGTAGGGAAGTGGACAGTGTCAGTAGGGAAGTGGACGGTGTCAGTAGGGAAGTGGACGGTGTCAGTAGGGAAGTGGACGGAGTCAGTAGGGCAGTGGACGGAGTCAGTAGAGCAGTGGACGGTGTCAGAGGAGTGGACGGTGTCAGTAGGGCAGTGGACGTGCGGACGTAGTCACGCACGTGGGGGGAGGGGCCTGATGCAGCGAGCGGCCTGAGTGAAGTGGACGGTGTCAGTAGAGCAGTGGACGGTGTCAGTAGAGCAGTGGACAGTGTCAGTAGAGCAGTGTCAGCATGGTAGGGGACGGTGTCAGTGGAAGGTAGGCGCCGTGCACCTCCGAGCGACAGCACTACGCCCGGGAGACGCTCCGCACGGATCGGAGCCTGCTGACTGGCGCCGTGCTGACCGAGCGACAGCACTACGCCCGGGAGACGCTCCGCACGGATCGGAGCCTGCTGACTGGCGCCGTGCTGACCGACACCCGGAATCACCCCTGCCTCCTTCACCCCGAGCCCTCCTCCCCGCCGAACCGGACCTTCGATGTCTTCCTCCTGGGCAGTAAGAGGAGCCCGGTCCGTGAGTAAACACTGATTACCAGCCCCCCCTGCAAGGGGGAAAGGCTTTCTAAACCCCTTTACACCCGCGCTGGGAGGTAAGCAAGATTCTGTCTTTACATACAACAGCTTGTCACTCCAATGAGGAGGAATTTATCAAGGGACTTTGTCGGTTTCCATGTGTACAACTGAAATAGCGACGTGCTGGGGTCAAGGAATGTTTTAAGCTCAGGATTACAGATGTATCACGGACAATGTCATTTGCTCTATCTTTTTGCTTTTTTTTTTTTTTTTTTCTTTCCCCCTTATTAGCTGCTAGTACGTGTCCCCTTGCTCTCTCCCTAAAGCTGAGGGTTGTACTGTCTTTTTTCTCCTCTGACACTGGTACGACTGCCTCCCTTTTGGGACGCGATAGGCTCCCCCTAGTAGCCTGAACAGAATAGGCTGACGATCGCTAAAAGGATTTATGGCTCTTTAAAAAGGACTAGAAACCCTCTATAAGCCGAACTTTGAGCTAGTGTATAACTTTTATATAGCTCATTGCCCCTCACTAAACAAAAAGATCTTAGCTTCCAACCTGGGCTGGTGAAACCTTTATTTACTGCATCTAGGGGGGGGAATTGCTCCCCCTCCAGGGGAGAGGAGGGTACAAGGAAAGGGCGCCTCGCGCTGGCAAGGAGAGTTACTGTCCTTACTTCCCTCATCTTGTGTCTGCCCTACCCTCCCTCTTAGGGCTCTGGCACTCAACCCCAGTCCGTTGTCCCCACGGGGTTTCTTTCCCCGCAACTCCATAAACCTCCTGACGGGGACTTATTTCAAAGACCTGAGGGCCCCTGTCGGTCTCCTTGGCCCCTCTCTTTATTTTTGGAGGGCTTATGCAGGCGACTGGCCGTAGGGATCACGCGAGGCTGGAGGGTGAGACCCTCTGACGCGGGAGTTTCCCTTCAGGGGCACGTATCATCCACCTCTAGAGCCCTGGAAGGGTCACCCCATTGGGACAGAGGTAGCTCTTTGACTGCTTTACAGGGGAGGGTCTGCCAGAGACTCATAATTACTTTGAGGTAAAACCTCTGCTGAACATCTGGTATAGCTCCCACTTGCAGGACCAAGAAGAAGAGGAATAGGAACTGGGCTCGGAGGAGGTGGGGTGCAATAAGTAGCGTCACCTAAAACAACTTGAGGAAGCATCCCCCCTATCAAGCTGGGGAGGAGAATTAGAAAACTCCCCAAAGGAAATATGAGTAAACCATCTAAAAAAGCGCCCCCAAAAACCCCGAAAGCCACGGCCAGTGACATAAAACAATACATGAGACCCGGATCTAGCCCACAACCGCTTAATACAGACCATCAATCTAATGCTATGACAGATAGAAGGAAAGGCAAGGATAAGAAAGCAGATATGACACTTGACCAGACTCTATCAGAACAGGCGATGGAAAGCGAGCCGAATGGAAGTAGGCCCCCTGAACAAGTGGCTGAGTCACAGGGCCCCTCAAAGAAAGAAATGGAGGAAATGCTCCTGAAGATGGAAAATTCCATTAAAGGGGAATTTACCCTCCTTAGAGAGGACTGGGGCCACCTGCTGGGAAGGGTTGAAATTGTTGAGAAAAAAGTAGAAGGTCAGGAACACGAGACTCTCGAACTGAAGGAACAAATACGAGCCTTACACCTGAAACAACGGGACACCCTATATAAGCTGGAGGATATCGAAAATAGAAATCGGAGACAGAATATTAGGGTGAAATCGGTTCCCGAGAAGGAGGGAGAGGATTTAAGGGACACTATATTTCTAATACTCAACCCGCTTCTAGCAGGAGGCCGGGAAAATTTCCCTAAAATTGAGAGGATCCACCGACTGGGCAGAAGACAAACAGCAGACTCTGGGAGACCCCGAGACATCATCGTCAGGTTTAGATATTACGAGGAAAAGGCGGAAATCTGGGCTAAATTATACCGAAGCCCCCCCTTGAATTATGAAGGCTCCGAAGTTCAAATTTACTCAGATCTATCTCCCCAGACCTTAGAAAGACGCAGGCAGCAGAGGCCCTTATTAGAAGCTTTGCGATTGGCAAATATAAAATATACCTGGGGGTTCCCGGCTAGCCTGATTGGGAACAAGGATGGGCGCTCAGCCAGACTGCGCTTCCCGGAGGAGGTCCCAGATTTCTGTAGTAAAATGGGCATCCAAGTCCCGGCCCTCCCAGGATGGGTAGAGAGGGGAGAGTACGGTTAAATTCCCTTGGGGGAAGATAAAATTTTTTGGGGAGGAGGGGTGTTTTTTTTTTTTTTTTTTTTTTTTTTTTTTTTTTTTTTTTTTTTTTTTTTTTTTTTTTTTCCGGGTGTCGGTCGGGGGGGTGCTAGGGCAGCAGGGAATTACATCTTCTCTTTTCTCGCCCGCTGCTCCCCGATGATGGATACATTATCGGGAGAGTGGCTGGATTTTCCAGCCACTCAGTGCCCCACCCTTCCTGAGCTAGTAGGAGAGACGTGGGAGGCCAGACACCTGAATGGCTCCCAACGACTCTAAGACCCTAGAGAGGGCCAGGGTGGGGAGGGAGGGGAGGGGAGGGGGGGGGGGGGGGTTTTGGGTCAGAGGGGTGGGGAGGGGGGAGAGACGGGGGGGGAGGGGGGGGGAGGAGGAGGGGGGAGGGTAGAGAGGGAGGGGGGGGGGGGATCCCCCCGCGTCGCCCCGACACTGCGTGTACACCAACATTAAAAGCTTTCCTATTGTGCCGAGATGACCCTGATTAAATTTGTATCCTATAACGTAAAGGGACTTAATCTCCGGGCCAAAAGACAAAGGATCCTTGAGGAGCTGAGAGTGTACGGGGCAGGTGTGGTCTTCCTTCAGGAGACACACCTGTCCCGGATGTCTAACATCAGATTAACCTCGGGTCATTTCCCATCTTGGTACTACAGCGATGCCATTATTAATAGGGCCAGGGGGGTGGCCATCGGATTCTCTAGGGATATACAGTTTCAATTGGAGAGTAGGGTGGAGGACCCAGAGGGTAGATTTTTGTTTTTAAGAGGTTCGCTTGGCGGTAATAAATATACTTTTGTAAACATATATGCCCCTAATACTAAGTCGATTAAATTTATGAAAGATATCCTGTCGAAGTTAAAAGAGTTCAGACAGGGGTATGTTATTTTGATGGGGGACCTCAACTTCTGCATGGACCCGGACCTCGATTGTACGTCCCGTGCACGTGGGGTTTGTAGGGTACAACTTAAAATGATTAAGCAGAACTTGAGGTCTAACCAGTTGGTTGACGTCTGGAGGATACAACACCCTGGAGACAGGGATTACACCTTCTATTCCCACGTGCACGGGACATACTCCCGATTGGACCATATTTTTATCGATCACGCCCTCTTAGAACGAGTCAAGGACACGAAGGTGGAGATCGTTTCCATTTCTGATCATGCCCCAGTCACAATGGTATTAGAATGCCCTGAACTACAGACCCCCTCAGCGAGCTGGAGATTGAACGAGGAACTCCTTTATGATGAAGAAATAGTGGAGCAAATTAAAAAAGAAATAAAACTTTTTTTTGAAATCAATGATAATGGGGAAGTCCTGGGGTCAACTCTATGGGATGCCCATAAATCCTATATAAGAGGGATCTTAATCACAAAGGGGGCCTGGAAAAAAAAAGAAGTTAGGATAAAAAAAGATGCCCTTGTGGAAGAAATAAAAATGGCCGAGCAGATCCATAAATCCTCCACCGCGCCAAACAGGGACCTTTACTTAAAAATTATTGCCCTTAGAGAAGATTTAAAAGACCTGACGGAACAACAAATAAAACAAACATCTGACTTAGTGGCTAGGGAGAGGTACATGTGGAGCAATAAATCCGGAAAACATTTGGCCAGAACTCTCCGTAATAAAAAATCCCGTAACTATATTGAAAAAATAAGAAACAAAAAAGGGGACATTACGTACCTATCTAGGGATATCGCCGAATCTTTCAGGGCTTACTTTGAAGATGTCTATTCGGCGGAACCGCAGGGTATTAGATCTGATAGGGCGCAGAAGGGGGAAAGATTCCTGACGGGCGCTGGCCTCCCTAAACTTCTAACGGAGGTAAGCGAGGGGTTGGATAGTCCCTTTACGGAAGATGAGATTAAAAGGGCCTTGATGGGATCCCCGAAGGGCAAGAGTCCTGGACCGGACGGGTTCACTAACTTATATTATAAAACATTTCAGGAGGAACTAATTCCCAGAATCTGTACATACTTCAATGGACTTGGACAGAGTTTCGGAATGTCGACCGAGTCCTTAACTGCGGACATCACGATGATTCTGAAGGAGGGGAAGGATGGATCAGTGTGCTCGAGTTATAGGCCAATCTCGCTTTTAAATGCCGATACTAAATTATACGCGAAGGTTTTGGCTGAGAGGATTAGGGGCCACTTGAGCACACTGGTCCATCCTGACCAGGTGGGATTTGTCCCGGGTAGAGAGGGACGGGATAATGGGATACGAGCGCTGTTATTAATTCATAAGATCAGGAGGGCAGGGTCCCCAGGTCTACTCCTGTCGATAGACGCCGAGAAAGCGTTCGACAGGGTAGACTGGGGACTCATGTTTCAAACCTTAACCCATATGGGCTTCGGACCCAAGATCATTCAAAAAATTGCGGTACTGTATGCCCACCCAACAGCTAGGATCAAGATAAATGGAATGACCTCTGTGCCGTTTTATATGAAGAACGGTACTAGGCAGGGATGTCCGCTGTCTCCTCTTCTATTTATATTGACCCTAGAGCCTCTTCTCTCTACAATAAGGGGACACCCGGGAATACATGGGGTATCAGTGGAGGACGAGGAACATAAATTGGCGGCATTCGCAGATGACGTTCTGTTCTTCCTGGGAAACCCACAGATATCTATGCCCCTTCTGATGAAAGTCCTGAGGCAATATGGGGAGATATCTAACTTTAAAATTAACTCTTCTAAGACATTTGTTCTCAATGTCAATGTACCAAGGTCGGTCCAGCTGAGCCTTCAGGGGAGATTTGGGTTCCCTTGGAAGCAACAAATTAAGTACCTGGGCATAATTTTGTCCAGGTCCCTGAAGGCAATGTTTAATATTAACTATCTCCCCCTGCTAGATGACATTGCAAAAAAATGCAAAGAATTCAACAATAGGCCTTTGACTTGGTTGGGAAGGATTAATTCCGTAAAAATGATGATCCTACCACTAATTTCTTACAAATTTCAGATGCTCCCAGTCCCCCTCTCGGCAAATTATCTAAAAAAGCTAAAGTCTCTAATTATGAACTTTATCTGGGGACATAGGAAGCACCGCATAGCACTTCGTACCTTAAAACAAGAAAAAAACAAGGGCGGCCTAGCAGTCCCCGATATTGAAAACTACTATCAAGCAGCTGTCCTCTCTAGAGTTCCCGAGTGGGGGGCGGTTCATAGCGACAAAAGATGGGTAAAATTAGAAAAATCACTAAGTAATTTACAATTGGGTACCCTTATATGGAACCCACCTCACCACAGGTCTTTAGGAGAGAATACGCACGTCATAACCACTAACACATTGCGCATTTGGGATAGGGTCTATAAGCACTTTAATGTAGAGTACAACTCACCACTCATAGCACTTAGAAATAATGAATATTTTCAGCCAGGAAGGGTAACGGTGGGAGGGGGATGGGTTAAAAAAGAGGGCACATGCTTGAAAGATATAATGCAAAAAGGTAAGATACTATCACTCACCGAACTTTGTAGCAAAGGAGATTTGTTTAAGATGGATGAATGGAGATATCTGCAGTTGTGCCACTTCCTAAACAGTCTTCCCCAACCGATTAGGGCCGCGGACGATTTGACCCGAATGGAGCGGGTGTTTACGGCCACTAAGGGGAGAAAAATGATCTCCAAAATATACAAATTATTAATAGAGGGGAGCGACTGGGGAATACCACCATTCATCCAAAATTGGGAGAGAGATTTGGGCACTAAAGTAGATGCACTTATGTTAGGTAAAATAATGAAACTAACCCACAGGTCTGCTATCGACACCAGGTCAGCTGAATTAAACTACAAAGTTATTTCACGGTGGTATATCACCCCGGCTAAATTAAGTAAGTATCTCCCGGGTACCCCGGAGGCCTGCTGGAGGGGTTGCCCCGATAAAGGGACTATGGCCCACTTATGGTGGGCTTGCAGAAAAATTAAGACCTATTGGGCCAAGATTTTAGGGTACGTGAAGGAAATCACAGGAAACGAACTTGATAACGACCCGTGGGTTATTTTGATGCACGGCACTAAAGAAGGGATAAAACATTATGAGAGGTCACTGGTTCCCCATCTTTTGAATGCCGCCAAGCGAACAATAGCCAGAAATTGGGGCAATCACGATAGCCCACATATCTGGGAATGGATTGATAGGGTCGAAGATATACGCCAGATGGAGACTTTAAGGACTAGAGCTGAAGAAGGGAAGGGGGTCACGGAAAATATAAAATGGGAAGGTTGGCTTAAATTTAAAAAAACCTGGAGCTTTGCCGAAGCAGTTAGGATTCAGCTATAGCCCTTGAAGTGAGGGACATCTCGATGCAAATCGATGGATTGGCCGTGGTGCTGGGGCGACGCGGGGGGAAGGGAGGGAGGGGGGGGAAGGGGATAAAATGACCACAGGGAAGGAGACGGGGGAGAGGCAGTGTAATTGTTCTTAATTGCCTCTGTTATTATTTGAGTATGGTATGGTGTTTTCTCTTCTTCTTGACAAACTAAAGTTAGCAAAGCCACAATGATGTGACGACCCAATGGGACAGTGATGAACAGATAAGTTGATTCGGGTCCCTGGTGTTAGACTGAACTGATGTGGAAAAAAAAAAAAAAAAAAAAAAAAAAAAAAAAAAAGTAGAGCAGTGGACGGTGTCAGTAGAGCAGTGTCAGTATGGCAGGGGACGGTGTCAGTAGGGCAATGGACGGTGTCAGTAGGGCAGGGGACGGAGTCAGTAGAGCAGGGGACGGAGTCAGTAGAGCAGTGGGCGGTGTCAGTAGAGCAGTGGACGGTGTCAGTAGAGCAGTGTCAGTATGGCAGGGGACGGTGTCAGTAGGGCAATGGACGGTGTCAGTAGAGCAGGGGACGGTGTCAGTAGAGCAGGGGACGGAGTCAGTAGGGCAATGGACGGTGTCAGTAGGGCAGGGGACGGTGTCAGTAGGGCAGGGGACGGAGTCAGTAGAGCAGGGGACGGAGTCAGTAGAGCAGTGGGCGGTGTCAGTAGAGCAGTGGACGGTGTCAGTAGGGCAGTGGACGGTGTCAGTAGGGCAGTGGATGGTGTCAGTAGAGCAGAGGACGGTGTCAGTAGGGCAGTGGACGGTGTCAGTAGAGCAGAGGACGGTGTCAGTAGAGCAGTGGACGGTGTCAGTAGAGCAGTGGACGGTGTCAGTAGGGCAGTGAACGGTGTCAGTAGGGCAGTGGACGGTGTCAGTAGAGCAGAGGACGGTGTCAGTAGGGCAGTGGACGGTGTCAGTAGAGCAGGGGACGGTGTCAGTAGGGCAGTGGACGGTTGTCAGTAGGGCAGTGGACGGTGTCAGTAGAGCAGAGGACGTGTCAGTAGGGCAGTGGACGGTGTCAGTAGAGCAGTGGACGGTGTCAATAGAGCAGTGTCAGAATGGCAGGGGACGGTGTCAGTAGGGAAGTGGACGGTGTCAGTAGGGAAGTGGACAGTGTCAGTAGGGAAGTGGACGGTGTCAGTGGGGAAGTGGACGGTGTCAGTAGAACAGAGGACGGTGTCAGTAGAGCAGAGGACGGTGTCAGTAGAGCAGAGGACGGTGTCAGTAGAGCAGTGGACGGTTTCAGTAGGGAAGTGGACGGTGTCAGTAGGGAAGTGGACGGTGTCAGTAGGGAAGTGGACGGAGTCAGTAGGGCAGTGGACGGAGTCAGTAGAGCAGTGGACGGTGTCAGTAGAGCAGTGTTAGTATGGCAGGGGACGGTGTCAGTAGGGCAATGGATGGTGTCAGTAGGGCAGTGGACGGTGTCAGTAGAGCAGAGGACGGTGTCAGTAGGGCAGTGGACGGTGTCAGTAGGCAGTGGACGGTGTCAGTAGAGCAGTGTCAGAATGGCAGGGGACGGTGTCAGTAGAGAAGTGGACGGTGTCAGTAGGGAAGTGGACGGTGTCAGTAGGGAAGTGGACGGTGTCAGTAGGGAAGTGGACGGTGTCAGTAGAGCAGAGGACGTGTCAGTAGGGCAGGGGACGGTGTCAGTAGAGCAGTGGACGTGTCAGTAGGGCAGTGGACGGTGTCAGTAGAGCAGTGGACGGTGTCAGTAGGGCAGTGGACGGTGTCAGTAGGGCAGAGGACGGTGTCAGTAGGGCAGTGGACGGTGTCAGTAGAGCAGTGGACGGTGTCAGTAGAGCAGTGGACGGTGTCAGTAGAGCAGTGTCAGTATGGCAGGGGACGGTGTCAGTAGGGAAGTGGACGGTGTCAGTAGGGAAGTGGACGGTGTCAGTAGTGAAGTGGACGGTGTCAGTAGGGAAGTGGACGGTGTCAGTAGAGCAGAGGACGGTGTCAGTAGAGCAGAGGACGGTGTCAGTAGAGCAGAGGACGGTGTCAGTAGAGCAGTGGACGGTGTCAGTAGAGCAGTGGACGGTTTCAGTAGGGAAGTGGACGGTGTCAGTAGGGAAGTGGACGGTGTCAGTAGGGAAGTGGACGGTGTCAGTAGGGAAGTGGACGGAGTCAGTAGGGCAGTGGACGGAGTCAGTAGAGCAGTGGACGGTGTCAGTACGGCAGTGGACGGTGTCAGTAGGGCAGTGGACGGTGTCAGTAGGGCAGTGGACGGTGTCAGTAGAGCAGAGGCCAGTGTCAGTAGAGCAGGGGACGGTGTCAGTAGAGCAGAGGACGGTGTCAGTAGAGCAGAGGACAGTGTGTCAGTAGGGAAGTGGACGGTGTCAGTAGGAAAGTGGACCGTGTCAGTAGGGAAGTGGACGGTGTCAGTAGAGCAGTGGACGGTGTCAGTAGAGCAGTGGACGGTGTCAGTAGAGCAGTGTCAGTATGGCAGGGGACGGTGTCAGTAGGGCAGTGGACGGTGTCAGTAGAGCAGGGGACGGTGTCAGTAGAGCAGGGGACGGTGTCAGTAGAGCAGGGGACGGTGTCAGTAGAGCAGTGGACGGTGTCAGAGGACGGTGTCAGTAGGGCAGTGTCAGTATGGCAGGGGACGGTGTCAGTAGGGCAGTGGACGGTGTCAGTAGGGCAGGGGACGGAGTCAGTAGAGCAGGGGACGGAGTCAGTAGAGCAGTGGACGGTGTCAGTAGAGCAGTGGACGGTGTCAGTAGAGCAGGGGACGGTGTCAGTAGGGAAGTGTCAGTAGGGCAGTGGACGGTGTCAGTAGGGAAGTGGACGGTGTCAGTAGAGCAGTGTCAGCATGGCAGTGGACGGTGTCAGTAGGGCAATAGACGGTGTCAGTAGGGCAGGGGACGGTGTCAGTAGGGCAGAGGACGGTGTCAGTAGGTGTCAGTGGACGGTGTCAGTAGAGCAGAGGACGTGTCAGTAGGGCAGTGGACGGTGTCAGTAGAGCAGTGGACGGTGCCAGTAGAGCAGTGGACGGTGTCAGTAGAGCAGTGTCAGTATGGCAGGGGACGGTGTCAGTAGGTGTCAGTATGGACGGTGTCAGTAGAGCAGGGGACGGTGTCAGTAGAGCAGGGGACGGTGTCAGTAGGGCAGTGGACGGTGTCAGTAGGGCAGAGGACGGTGTCAGTAGAGCAGGGGACGGTGTCAGTAGAGCAGGGGACGGAGTCAGTAGAGCAGTGGGCGGTGTCAGTAGGGCAGTGGACGGTGTCAGTAGGGCAGTGGACGGTGTCAGTAGAGCAGAGGACGGTGTCAGTAGGGCAGTGGACGGTGTCAGTAGGGCAGAGGACGGTGTCAGTAGGGCAGTGGACGGTGTCAGTAGGGCAGAGGACGGTGTCAGAAGAGCAGAGGACGGTGTCAGTAGGGCAGTGGACGGTGTCAGTAGAGCAGTGGACGGTGTCAGTAGAGCAGTGGACGGTGTCAGTATGGCAGAGGACGGTGTCAGTAGGGCAGTGGACGGTGTCAGTAGGGCAGTGGACGGTGTCAGTAGAGCAGGGGACGGTGTCAGTAGAGCAGGGGACGGTGTCAGTAGAGCAGGGGACGGTGTCAGTAGAGCAGAGGACGGTGTCAGTAGAGCAGAGGACGGTGTCAGTAGAGCAGAGGACGGTGTCAGTAGAGCAGAGGACGGTGTCAGTAGGGAAGTGGACGGTGTCAGTAGAGCAGGGGACGGTGTCAGTAGAGCAGTGGACGTGTCAGTAGAGCAGTGTCAGCATGGTAGGGGACGGTGTCAGTAGGGCAGTGGACGGTGTCAGTAGAGCAGGGGACGGTGTCAGTAGAGCAGTGGACGGTGTCAGTAGAGCAGGGGACGGTGTCAGTAGAGCAGTGGACGGTGTCAGTAGGGCAGTGGACGGTGTCAGTAGAGAAGTGGACGGTGTCAGTAGGGAAGTGGACGGTGTCAGTAGAGCAGTGTCAGCATGGCAGGGGACGGTGTCAGTAGGGCAGTGGACGGTGTCAGTAGGGCAGTGGACGGTGTCAGTAGAGCAGGGGAGGGAGTCAGTAGGGCAGTGGACGGTGTCAGTAGAGGACGGTGTCAGTAGGCAGTGGACGGTGTCAGTAGAGCAGTGGACGGTGTCAGTAGAGCAGGGGACGGTGTCAGTATGGCAGGGGACGGTGTCAGTATGGCAGTGAACGGTGTCAGTAGGGCAGTGGACGGTGTCAGTAGAGCAGGGGACGGTGTCAGTAGAGCAGGGGACGGTGTCAGTAGGGCAGTGGACGGTGTCAGTATGGCAGGGGACGGTGTCAGTAGAGCAGGGGACGGTGTCAGTAGAGCAGGAGGTGTCAGTAGAGCAGTGGACGGAGTCAGTAGAGCAGTGGGCAGTGTCAGTAGAGCAGTGGACGGTGTCAGTAGGGCAGTGGACGGTGTCAGTAGGCAGTGGACGGTGTCAGTAGGGCAGTGGACGGTGTCAGTAGAGCAGTGGACGGTGTCAGTAGGGCAGTGGACGGTGTCAGTAGAGCAGGGGACGGTGTCAGTAGGGCAGTGGACGGTGTCAGTAGAGCAGTGGACGGTGTCAGTAGAGCAGAGGACGGTGTCAGTAGGGCAGTGGACGGTGTCAGTAGAGCAGTGGACGGTGTCAGTAGAGCAGTGTCAGTATGGCAGGGGACGGTGTCAGTAGGGAAGTGGACGGTGTCAGTAGGGAAGTGGACGGTGTCAGTAGGGAAGTGGACGGTGTCAGTAGGGCAGAGGACGGTGTCAGTAGGTGTCAGTAGAGCAGAGGACGGTGTCAGTAGAGCAGAGGACGGTGTCAGTAGAGCAGTGGACGGTTTCAGTAGGGCAGTGGACGGTGTCAGTAGGGCAGTGGACGGTGTCAGTAGGGCAGAGGACGGTGTCAGTAGGAGCAGTGGACGGTGTCAGTAGAGCAGTGGACGGTGTCAGTAGAGCAGTGGGACGGTGTCAGTAGGCAGTGGACGGTGTCAGTAGGCAGTGGACGGTGTCAGTAGGGCAGTGGACGGTGTCAGTAGGCAGAGGACGGTGTCAGTACGTGTCAGTAGGCAGAGGACGGTGTCAGTAGGGCAGTGGACGGTGTCAGTAGAGCAGTGGACGGTGTCAGTAGAGCAGTGGACGGTGTCAGTAGAGCAGGACGGTGTCAGTAGGGCAGTGGGGTGTCAGTAGGCAGTGGACGGTGTCAGTAGGGCAGTGGACGGTGTCAGTAGGGCAGTGGACGGTGTCAGTAGGCAGTGGACGGTGTCAGTAGGCAGAGGACGTGTGTCAGTCAGTAGGCAGTGGACGGTGTCAGTAGAGCAGTGGAGGGTGTCAGTAGGGCAGAGGACGGTGTCAGTAGGGCAGTGGACGGTGTTAGTAGGGCAGAGGACGGTGTCAGTAGAGCAGGACGGTGTCAGTAGAACAGTGGACGGTGTCAGTAGAGCAGAGGACGGTGTCAGTAGGGAAGTGGACGGTGTCAGTAGGGCAGATGGACGGTGTCAGTAGAGCAGGGGTCGGTGTCAGTAGAGCAGGGGACGGTGTCAGTAGAGCAGGGGACGGTGTCAGTAGAGCAGAGGACGGTGTCAGTAGAGCAGTGGACGGTGTCAGTAGGGAAGTGGACGGTGTCAGTAGGGCAGTGGACGGTGTCAGTAGAGCAGAGGACGGTGTCAGTAGAGCAGGGGACGGTGTCAGTAGTGCAGTGTCAGCATGGTAGGGGACGGTGTCAGTAGACGGTGTCAGTGGACGGTGTCAGTAGAGCAGGGGACGGTGTCAGTAGAGCAGTGGACGGTGTCAGTAGAGCAGGGGACGGTGTCAGTAGAGCAGGGGACGGTGTCAGTAGAGCAGGGGACGGTGTCAGTAGAGCAGGGGACGGTGTCAGTAGGGCAGAGGACGGTGTCAGTAGGGCACTGGACAGTGTCAGTAGAGCAGTGTCAGTATGGCAGAGGACGGTGTCAGTAGGGCAGAGGACGGTGTCAGTAGGGCAGAGGACGGTGTCAGTAGGGCAGAGGACGGTGTCAGTAGGGCAGTGGACGGTGTCAGTAGGGCAGAGGACGGTGTCAGTAGGGCAGTGGACGGTGTCAGTAGGGCAGTGGACGGTGTCAGTAGAGCAGTGGACGGTGTCAGTAGGGCAGTGGACGGTGTCAGTAGAAAAGTGGACGGTGTCAGTAGAGCAGAGGACGGTGTCAGTAGAGCAGAGGACGGTGTCAGTAGAGCAGAGGACGGTGTCAGTAGGGAGGAGGTGGACGGTGTCAGTAGGGAAGTGGACGGTGTCAGTAGGGCAGTGGACGGTGTCAGTAGGGCAGTAGACGGTGTGGACGTGTCAGTAGGCAGTGGACGGTGTCAGTAGAGCAGGACGGTGTCAGTAGCAGTAGGACGGTGTCAGTAGGGGGGGACGGTGTCAGGAGGGCAGTGGTGTCAGTAGGGCAGTGGACGGTGTCAGTAGAGCAGTGGACGGTGTCAGTAGAGCAGAGGACGGTGTCAGTAGAGCAGAGGACGGTGTCAGTAGGGCAGTGGACGGTGTCAGTAGGGCAGAGGACGGTGTCAGTAGGGCAGTGGACGGTGTCAGTAGAGCAGTGGACGGTGTCAGTAGAGCAGTGGACGGTGTCAGTAGAGCAGTGGACGGTGTCAGTAGGGCAGTGGACGGTGTCAGTAGGCAGTGGACGGTGTCAGTAGAGCAGTGGACGGTGTCAGTAGGCAGTGGACGGTGTCAGTAGAGCAGAGGACGGTGTCAGTAGGGCAGAGGACGGTGTCAGTAGGGCAGAGGACGGTGTCAGTAGGCAGTGGACGGTGTCAGTAGGGCAGAGGACGGTGTCAGTAGGCAGAGGACGGTGTCAGTAGGGCAGAGGACGGTGTCAGTAGGGCAGAGGACGGTGTCAGTAGGGCAGAGGACGGTGTCAGTAGGGCAGAGGACGGTGTCAGTAGGCAGTGTCAGTAGGGCAGAGGACGGTGTCAGTAGGGCAGAGGACGGTGTCAGTAGGGCAGAGGACGGTGTCAGTAGGGCAGAGGCTGGTGTCAGTAGGGCAGAGGACGGTGTCAGTAGGGCAGAGGACGGTGTCAGTAGAGCAGAGGAGGGTGTCAGTAGGGGGGCGTGGGGGGGGGGACGGTGGGGGTAGGGCAGTGGACGGTGTCAGTAAGGCAGTGGACGGTGTCTGTAGGGCAGTGGAACGTGTCAGTAGGGCAGAGGACGGTGTCAGTAGGGCAGAGGACGGTGTCAGTAGGGCAGTGGACGGTGTCAGTAGAGCAGTGGACGGTGTCAGTAGGGCAGAGGACGGTGTCAGTAGGGCAGAGGACGGTGTCAGTAGGGCAGGGACGGTGTCAGTAGGGCAGGGACGGTGTCAGTAGTAGAGCACGGGGACGGTGTCAGTAGAGCAGTGGACGGTGTCAGTAGAGCAGTGGACGGTGTCAGTAGGGCAGTGGACGGTGTCAGTAGGGCAGTGGACGGTGTCAGTAGAGCAGAGGACGGTGTCAGTAGAGCAGGACGGTGTCAGTAGGCAGAGGACGGTGTCAGTAGGGCAGTGGACGGTGTCAGTAGGGCAGTGGACGGTGTCAGTAGAGCAGAGGACGGTGTCAGTAGGGCAGTGGACGGTGTCAGTAGGCAGTGGACGGTGTCAGTAGAGCAGTGGACGGTGTCAGTAGGCAGTGGACGGTGTCAGTAGGGCAGTGGACGGTGTCAGTAGGCAGCAGAGGACGGTGTGTCAGTAGGAGCAGTGGACGGTGTCAGTAGGGCAGTGGACGGTGTCAGTAGAGCAGAGGACGGTGTCAGTAGAGCAGAGGACGGTGTCAGTAGAGCAGAGGACGGTGTCAGTAGAGCAGTGGACGGTTTCAGTAGGGCAGTGGACGGTGTCAGTAGGGAAGTGGACGGTGTCAGTAGGGAAGTGGACGGTGTCAGTAGGGAAGTGGACGGTGTCAGTAGGGCAGTGGACGGAGGTGTCAGTAGAGCAGTGGACGGAGTCAGTAGGGCAGTGGACGGTGTCAGTAGGGCAGTGGACGGTGTCAGTAGGGCAGTGGACTGTGTCAGTAGAGCAGAGGACGGTGTCAGTAGAGCAGAGGACGGTGTCAGTAGAGCAGAGGACGGTGTCAGTAGAGCAGAGGACGGTGTCAGTAGGGAAGTGGACGGTGTCAGTAGGGCAGTGGACGGTGTCAGTAGAGCAGGGGACGGTGTCAGTAGAGCAGGGGACGGTGTCAGTAGAGCAGGGGACGGTGTCAGTAGAGCAGAGGACGGTGTCAGTAGAGCAGAGGACGGTGTCAGTAGGGAAGTGGACGGTGTCAGTAGGGAAGTGGACGGTGTCAGTAGAGCAGGGGACGGTGTCAGTAGAGCAGGGGACGGTGTCAGTAGAGCAGTGTCAGCATGGTAGGGGACGGTGTCAGTAGGGCAGTGGACGGTGTCAGTAGAGCAGGGGACGGTGTCAGTAGAGCAGTGGACGGTGTCAGTAGAGCAGGGGACGGTGTCAGTAGAGCAGGGGACGGTGTCAGTAGGGAAGTGGACGGTGTCAGTAGGGAACTGGACGGTGTCAGTAGAGCAGTGTCAGTAGGGCAGTGGCAGTAGAGCAGTGGACGGTGTCAGTAGGGCAGTGGACGGTGTCAGTAGGGCAGAGGACGGTGTCAGTAGAGCAGAGGACGATTCAGTAGGGCAGTGGACGGTGACAGTAGAGCAGAGGACGGTGTCAGTAGGGCAGTGGACGGTGTCAGTAGGCAGTGGACGGTGTCAGTAGAGCAGAGGACGGTGTCAGTAGGGCAGTGGACGGTGTCAGTAGAGCAGGGGACGGTGTCAGTAGAGCAGAGGACGGTGTCAGTAGAGCAGAGGACGGTGTCAGTAGAGCAGTGGACGGTGTCAGTAGGGCAGTGGACGGTGTCAGTAGGGCAGGGGATGGTGTCAGTAGGGCAGTGGTCGGTGTCAGTAGGGCAGAGGATGGTGTCAGTAGAGCAGAGGATGGTGTCAGTAGAGCAGTGGACAGGTGTCAGTAGAGCAGTGGACGGTGTCAGTAGGGCAGAGGACGGTGTCAGTAGGGCAGGGACGGTGTCAGTAGAGCAGGGGACGGTGTCAGTAGGGCAGCAGGGACGTGTCAGTAGAGCAGAGGATGGTGTCAGTAGAGCAGGGGACGGTGTCAGTAGAGCAGAGAATGGTGTCAGTAGAGCAGTGGCGGTGTCAGTAGAGCAGAGGACGGTGTCAGTAGGGCAGTGGACGGTGTCAGTAGGGCAGAGGATGGTGTCAGTAGGGCAGAGGACGGTGTCTGTAGGGCAGAGGACGGTGTCAGTAGGGCAGAGGACGGTGTCAGTAGGGCAGAGGACGGTGTCAGTAGGGCAGTGGACGGTGTCAGTAGGGCAGAGGACGGTGTCAGTAGGGCAGTGGACGGTGTCAGTAGAGCAGTGGACGGTGTCAGTAGAGCAGTGGACGGTGTCAGAATGGCAGGGGACGGTGTCAGTAGGGAAGTGGACGGTGTCAGTAGGGAAGTGGACGGTGTCAGTAGGGAAGTGGACGGTGTCAGTAGAACAGAGGACGGTGTCAGTAGAGCAGAGGACGGTGTCAGTAGAGCAGAGGACGGTGTCAGTAGAGCAGTGGACGGTTTCAGTAGAGCAGTGGACGGTGTCAGTAGAGAAGTGGACGGTGTCAGTAGGGAAGTGGACGGTGTCAGTAGGGAAGTGGACGGTGTCAGTAGGGCAGTGGACGGAGTCAGTAGAGCAGTGGACGGAGTCAGTAGGGCAGTGGACGGTGTCAGTAGGGCAGTGGACGCTGTCAGTAGGGCAGTGGACGGTGTCAGTAGAGCAGTGGACGGTGTCAGTAGAGCAGTGGACGGTGTCAGTAGAGCAGAGGACGGTGTCAGTAGGGCAGAGGACGGTGTCAGTAGAGCAGTGGACGGTGTCAGTAGGGCAGAGGACGGTGTCAGTAGGGCAGAGGACGGTGTCAGTAGGGCAGTGGACGGTGTCAGTAGAGCAGGGGACGGTGTCAGTAGAGCAGAGGATGGTGTCAGTAGGGCGGAGGACGGTGTCAGTAGGGCAGAGGACGGTGTCAGTAGAGCAGAGACAGGTGTCAGTAGAGCAGAGGACGGTGTCAGTAGAGCAGGGGACGGTGTCAGTAGGGCAGAGGACGGTGTCAGTAGGCAGTAGGACGGTGTCAGTAGGGCAGAGGACGGTGTCAGTAGGCAGTGGACGGTGTCAGTAGAGCAGTGGACGGTGTCAGTAGAGCAGTGGACGGTGTCAGTAGAGCAGTGGACGGTGTCAGTAGAGCAGGGGACGGTGTCAGTAGAGCAGTGGACGGTGTCAGTAGGGCAGTGGACGGTGTCAGTAGGCAGCAGTGGACGGTGTCAGAGCAGAGGGACGGTGTCAGTAGGCAGTGGAGGTGTCAGTAGGGCAGTAGACGGTGTCAGTAGGGCAGTGGACGGTGTCAGTAGGGCAGTAGAGCAGGGACGGTGTCAGTAGAGCAGAGGACGGTGTCAGTAGGGCAGTGGACGGTGTCAGTAGAGCAGAGGACGGTGTCAGTAGGGCAGTGGACGGTGTCAGTAGGGCAGTGGACGGTGTCAGTAGGGCAGAGGACGGTGTCAGTAGGCAGTGGACGGTGTCAGTAGAGCAGTGGACGGTGTCAGTAGAGCAGGGGACGGTGTCAGTAGAGCAGGGGACGGTGTCAGTAGGGCAGAGGGACGGTGTCAGTAGGGCAGTGGACGGTGTCAGTAGGGCAGTGGACGGTGTCAGTAGAGCAGAGGACGGTGTCAGTAGGCAGCAGGACGGTGTCAGTAGAGCAGTGGACGGTGTCAGTAGGGCAGTGGACGGTGTCAGTAGGCAGTGGACGGTGTCAGTAGAGCAGAGGAAGGTGTCAGTAGGGCAGAGGACGGTGTCAGTAGGGCAGAGGACGGTGTCAGTAGGCAGTGGCAGTAGGGCAGTGTCAGTAGGGCAGAGGACGGTGTCAGTAGGGCAGTGGACGGTGTCAGTAGGGCAGAGGAAGGTGTCAGTAGAGCAGAGGAAGGTGTCAGTAGGGCAGAGGACGGTGTCAGTAGGGCAGTGGGCGGTGTCAGTAGGGCAGGGACGGTGTCAGTAGGGCAGTGGACGGTGTCAGTAGGGCAGAGGACGGTGTCAGTAGAGCAGAGGACGGTGTCAGTAGAGCAGAGGAAGGTGTCAGTAGGGCAGAGGACGGTGTCAGTAGGGCAGAGGACGGTGTCAGTAGGCAGGGACGGTGTCAGTAGAGCAGGGACGGTGTCAGTAGGGCAGTGGACGGTGTCAGTAGAGCAGGGGACGGTGTCAGTAGGGCAGTGGACGGTGTCAGTAGGGCAGTGGACGGTGTCAGTAGAGCAGAGGACGTGTCAGTGGACGGTGTCAGTAGAGCAGGGGACTGTGTCAGTAGAGCAGGGGACGGTGTCAGTAGGGCAGTGGACGGTGTCTGTATGGCAGTGGACGGTGTCAGTAGAGCAGAGGACGTGTCAGTAGGGCAGTGGACGGTGTCAGTAGAGCAGTGGACGGTGTCAGTAGAGCAGTGGACGGTGTCAGTAGAGCAGTGTCAGTATGGCAGGGGACGGTGTCAGTAGGGCAATGGACGGTGTCAGTAGGGCAGTGGACGGTGTCAGTAGAGCAGGGGACGGTGTCAGTAGGGCAATGGACGGAGTCAGTAGGGCAGAGGACGGTGTCAGTAGAGCAAAGGACGGTGTCAGTAGAGCAGGGGCGGTGTCAGTAGAGCAGGGGACGGTGTCAGTAGAGCAGGGGACGGTGTCAGTAGAGCAGTGGACGGTGTCAGTAGGGCAGGGGACGGTGTCAGTAGAGCAGGGGACGGTGTCAGTAGAGCAGGGGACGGTGTCAGTAGGGCAATGGACGGTGTCAGTAGGGTAATGGACGGTGTCAGTAGGGCAATGGACGGTGTCAGTAGAGCAGGGGACGGTGTCAGTAGGGCAGGGGACGGTGTCAGTAGGGCAGGGGAGGGTGTCAGTAGAGCAGAGGACAGTGTCAGTAGGGCAGAGGACGGTGTCAGTAGGGCAGAGGACGGTGTCAGTAGGGCAGAGGATTGTGTCAGTAGCGCAGTGTCAGTATGGCAGGGGACGGTGTCAGTAGGGCAATGGACGGTGTCAGTAGAGCAGAGGACTGTGTCAGTAGGGCAGTGGACGGTGTCAGTAGAGCAGAGGAAGGTGTCAGTAGAGCGGTGGACGGTGTCAGTAGGGCAGAGGACGGTGTCAGTAGGGCAGTGGACGGTGTCAGTAGAGCAGAGGACGGTGTCAGTAGGGCAGTGGACGGTGTCAGTAGGGCAGAGGAAGGTGTCAGTAGGGCAGTGGACGGTGTCAGTAGGGCAGAGGAAGGTGTCGGTAGAGCAGAGGACGGTGTCAGTAGGGCAGTGGACGGTGTCAGTAGAGCAGTGGACGGTGTCAGTAGAGCAGTGTTAGTATGGCAGGGGACGGTGTCAGTAGGGCAGTGGGCGGTGTCAGTAGGGCAGTGGATGGTGTCAGTAGAGCAGGGGACGGTGTCAGTAGAGCAGGGGACGGTGTCAGTAGGGCAGTGTCAGTAGGGCAGGGGATGGTGTCAGTAGGGCAGGGGACGGTGTCAGTAGGGCAGTGGACGGTGTCAGTAGAGCAGTGGACGTGTCAGTAGGGCAGTGGACGGTGTCAGTAGAGCAGGGGACGGTGTCAGTAGGGCAGTGGACGGTGTCAGTAGAGCAGTGGACGGTGTCAGTAGAGCCGGGACGGTGTCAGTAGGGCAGAGGACGGTGTCAGTAGAGCAGAGGACGGTGTCAGTAGGGCAGAGGACGGTGTCAGTAGAGCAGTGGACGGTGTCAGTAGAGCAGTGGGACGGTGTCAGTAGGGCATGGGACGGTGTCAGTATGGCAATGGATGGTGTCAGTAGGGCAGTGGACGGTGTCAGTAGAGCAGGGGACGGTGTCAGTAGAGCAGGGGACGGTGTCAGTAGAGCAGGACGGTGTCAGTAGAACAGAGGACGGTGTCAGTAGAGCAGAGGACGGTGTCAGTAGGGAAGTGGACGGTGTCAGTAGGGCAATGGACGGTGTCAGTAGAGCAGGGGACGGTGTCAGTAGAGCAGGGGACGGAGTCAGTAGAGCAGAGGACGGTGTCAGTAGAGCAGAGGACGGTGTCAGTAGAGCAGAGGATGGTGTCAGTAGGGAAGTGGACGGTGTCAGTAGGGAAGTGGACAGTGTCAGTATAGCAGGGGACGGTGTCAGTAGAGCAGGGGACGGTGTCAGTAGAGCAGTGTCAGCATGGTAGGGGACGGTGTCAGTAGGGCAATGGACGGTGTCAGTAGAGCAGGGGACGGAGTCAGTAGAGCAGTGGACGGAGTCAGTAGGGCAGGTGACGGTGTCAGTAGGGCAGGGGACGTGTCAGTAGGGCAGGGGACGTTGTCAGTAGAGCAATGGACGTTGTCAGTAGAGCAGTGGACGGTGTCAGTAGGGCAGTGGACGGTGTCAGTAGAGCAGAGGATGTGTCAGTAGAGCAGAGGACGTGTCAGTAGGGCAGTGGACGTGTCAGTAGAGCAGGGGACGGTGTCAGTAGGGCAGTGGACGGTGTCAGTAGGGCAGTTTACGGTGCCAGTAGGGCAGTGAACGGAGTCAGTAGAGCAGGGGACGGGGTCAGTAGAGCAGGGGACGGAGTCAGTAGAGCAGGGGAGCAGGGGACGGAGTCAGTAGAGCAGTGGACAGTGTCAGTAGGGCAGTGGACGGTGTCAGTGGGGCAGTGGACAGTGTCAGTAGGGCAGTGGACGGTGTCAGTATGGCAGTGGACGGTGTCAGTATGGCAGTGGACGGTGTCACCCGGTGAGAACTGTATATATGGATGGTGTATGGGGGAGGGGGGCTGTATGTATGTATAGTGTATGGTGGGGGCGGGGGGTTGTATATTGTATGGTGGGGGGAGGGGGGTGAGAGTACTTTGAAATCCTGACATGGAAAAAAATAATAAAATTACCTTACAAGCTTGGCTGCAGTCCCAGCGCGATCTCTGCACACATTCCAAAGCAGCAGGGAATGGGGAGGCTCCGCCCACCTCCTTGTCCCTGCTGCAGCCAGCCAGAGCATTCGAGGAGAGTACCATGGAGGCTCCGCCTCTGCCTCTTTGTCCCGACTCCCATCTCGCACTGACAGCTAAATAGGAGCAGAAATGCGCCGCTGCGGACACGAAATCGAGGCGACACAGCCGCACTAATGACACAGGGAGCCACTGGCGGGTCTGAAGTGAATAATGTGCCCGGGTCTCAGTTGGTCAGAGACCTGGGCACATGTTTCAAAACCCGTACTGTCCGGGTGAATCCCGGACAGGTGGCAACCCTAGACGGCATTCATATATAAATGGACATGGACCAGCGGCATTCAGATGTTATTTTTATTATTATCATACAGGATTTAAATAGCGCCAACAGTTTGTGCAGTGCTTTACAACATGAGGGCAGGCAGTACACTTACAATACAAATCAATACAGGAGGGATCAGAGGGCCCTGTTCGTTAGAGGGGGCATTCATATGTATATCATGCCCCCTGAGGTCATATCTACCATCACCTATACTGAATGCTGCCCACTGGAGAGGTAAAGGGGCATGCTTGAAAGCCCTGCCTACAACTGTGTTAATTAAGCCTAACATCAGCCTGTTCTGCAAAAGGTAAGCAAATTGGTGTGTGGGGGGGGGGGGGTAGTGTGGGGTGTGCAGAGGTAGGTAGAGAAGGAATTACAGTTTGGGCGCACAGGTAAGCAAGGAGGGGGATGTATAGAAGTAAGGAAGGTGGGTGCAAAGATGAGCAGGGGAGGCATGTAGCGTTAAAGGGGTGGAGGGTTGGAGTGGAGAGGATGGGGAGGTATAGGGTGCAGAGTTTAGCAGGGGTTTTAGGATGCAAAGGTGCAATTATGCAATTATTTAATAGAAATGAGGAAGAAAGTCCCTAACGTTTTTTTCAAAATCACATGGTTGCACAGCACATGTCAGCAGATGTGAGTGTAAAACTTCTCATTACATTGGGGCTTGGGGTACAATCCTTTTATTCACACTAGTGGCTGGTGTGAAGGTTCCTCTTACATTAGTGGTCACTGTAAATCCCTATTATATTGGTGGCCAGTGTTTAAACTCCTCTTTATATTGGTAGTCGGTAAAACAATCCCAAAGCACTGCCACTGATCCCAGGAGTTCTAGGATCCCTATGAGTTTTCTGTCTATTTATGGGTCCCCTCACCACCCCAGTCCATGGTGTGCAAGCAGGTGGAAAGCAAAATTGCATGGAGGAGGGGCCAAGAAAATGTTTGCCCAGGGTCCAATCAATATTACAGACGGCCCTGCCAAGCACCAGATAAATGCAAGCAAAGTGCCACAGTTTGGAGAACTTTGACATAGAGAATCAGGAAGAAAAAAATGGCCACGGATAATGTATTTTTTTTTAAATGTTGGTGTGAGTTTCCAAGCAAGGGGTGGATGGAGCGAAGAGATTGGGGAAAGCAGCTGGACCTCCTGTATTCCCTGGTAAGCTATCCTATTGCCTCAGTGATCCCAGTGTTCCCTAGTGCCACGTGCATTTCCAGTGATCCTTGTGTATTTCAGCCTGCATCCAGCCTTTTGATCCCCGTGCCCAACCTGTACTTGTGACTGTGTCCCCAAGTCTACTCCTGTGATCTTTATATTGCCCTTTGTATTGTCTGCATTCTGTGCTAATGACTTTGTGCACCCCTTCCAGCATACACCCACTCCTCTGCACCAGTGTGATTCCCTGTGTGTTCCAGCCAGCCTCTCATTACTAAGCACAGTTGTACTGTGTCAAACGCATCTGCAAGACTTGTGTGTTGGTGTCCTTTGATCTCATTTTGGTGATCAATAAACAGCATTTGGATTTCCATCGATGTGCAGTCAGTTATCCTTCTACTCTCAGTACTATCACCTATACATTTCTAGTCTGTTTTCCTACTCTGTACCTTTGGTTCATTCTTACCAGTTTGGACTGTGGGGCTGCATGAGTGTATCTGGTGTTGTGGAGCTACATTTCATTGATGGTATCATGAATTCACAGATGTACTGCTCTAAGTGAGAAATGCGATATTCCTAAGAACCAAGGCCTGAGGTGTGCCATGGCCTGACTGGTCGGTATGCCTGAAAAGAGGGCATACCCTTGATGTAAGAATGAGAAGTACTATGAGTATGAAAAGCTGGGGGAATGGGAGGGTGGGAACCCAGAATGCCGACGACCCAGGCCCTAGAAGAGGAGGAGGCTTAAATAGTCTCTCCGACTCCTCCCACAAATACAGGCTGGCCCTTCGGCCAGCCTTACCACTTGTAATCGGAGTCTTCAAGTGAGAAATGCGATATTCCTAAGAACCAAGGCCTGAGGTGTGCCATGGCCTGACTGGTCGGTATGCCTGAAAAGAGGGCAAAAAGACACAAGATTTAGGTGAAGAAGGGAAGGTAATGATCCAACACGTAGACTAACGTGCGCCCGGATGGCAACAGTGAGTAACCGGTAAGTATCCGTTGTGACAGAAGAACCCACTGACTCCTGACTTGGTGATGAAAAGGAACCCCCTGAAGAACCTGCGAAGCTACGCAGAACCCACCTGAACGTCCTGTGAAGGATGGACCGAGTCTGATGCCCCAAGACAACCCAGACATGCGAATTAACTGCTTGTGCATGAGAGGATACGTAGGGAAAAGGAAGCAAGGGCTGGCCCGAGGAACCCCTGCAAAATGATGGCCGAGAAGCATGGACACCAGCGAAGTAGCTCAGTGAAATGCCCCCCCCCCCCCCCCAACCCCTGGCCTACCCCTACTATGGTATGAGGATGTGAGAAAGAGAGGGCAAAAATACCCCTGACAGGAGTGCAAACCTGGATGCCTGATGGATGTGATGGGGTAGGCGCTATGGCAATGAGCATCGCCAACATGGAGCAACCATGCCAGACACAAAACACTGGTCCTACCTGATACGAACACGTTGTGCTGCAGCCAAGACGGCCCAACCTGAGAACACAACCTGGAGAAATGACAGACAACCAGACATGAGAACAACAACACCCCTCTGTGCCTACCTACGAATGAGAAACGTGAGCAGAAATGTCGAGACCACTGTGCGTGATGAAACTGACGATGGACCCCCCTCCTCGTGTGAGTGGTGTATGAGCCCGAGTAACCTGCAGCGCAGAGACAGGTAATTGACTAAAGAACTCAGGGCTGGTGTACCCACGGACCGTGGTGGGTAGTCGTATGAGTGTGGTGAATGAACATGCATCGTATGACGTGTGGTATACGGGCGAGAAGATTGAGGACAACAATCAATTTATCAAACGAAACCTCAGCCCGTATGGATCTGTAGACGTGACAGATCCTGACGTGTGAGCCCTAACTAACTGACCCCGATACAACATGGACACAGATACGATGAGACATGACAACCAACAAACAAAACAGCTACCGGAGTATGCCCAGGGTGAACAACGCCCCTCTGAGAAACGCAGAGGCTGAGAAACACTGAGGCTGAAACACAATGACAGAAATGCCAGGGCGGAAATGAAATGACGGAAATGAAATGACGGAAATGGTGAGGCAGAAACGTGATGACAGAACTGCTGCTGAGGCAAGCGTGGTGACAGAAATGCTGAGGCAGAAACGTGGTGACAAATGCTTGAGGCAGAAACGTGATGACAGCAACGCTATGACAGAACGCTGAAGCTGAATGTTGAGGCAGAAACGCAATGACAAGAATCCAGGGGCAGAGACGCAATGACATGAATCCAGGGGCAGAAACGCAATGACATGAATCCAGGGGCAGAAACGCAATGACATGAATCCAGGGGCAGAAACGCAATGACATGAATCCAGGGGCAGAAACGCAATGACATGAATACAGGGGCAGAAACGCAATGACATGAATCCAGAATCCAGGGGCAGAAACGCAATGACATGAATCCAGGGGCAGAAACGCAATGACATGAATCCAGGGGCAGAAACGCAATGACATGAATCCAGGGGCAGAAACGCAATGACATGAATCCAGGGGCAGAAACGCAATGACATGAATCCAGGGGCAGAAACGCAATGACATGAATCCAGGGGCAGAAACGCAATGACATGAATCCAGGGGCAGACACGCAATGACATGAATCCAGGGGCAGAAACGCAATGACATGAATCCAGGGGCAGAAACGCAATGACAGAATCCTGGGCAAAGCTATGACAGAACGTTGAGGCAGAAATGTAATGACAGAAGCGCTGAGGCAGAAATGCCATGACAGAAAACCTGGGGCAGGGACGCGATGACAAAAGCTGAGACTGAAATGCAATGACAGCAATCCTGGGGCAGACTGCTATGACAGAAAGCTGATGCAGAAATGCCATGACAAACGCAAATGACAGAAAAAATACGCTGAGACTGAACACTGAGGCAGAGATGAAATGACAGAAATCCAGGGGCAGAAACGCAATGACAGAAATCCAGGGGCAGAAACGCAATGACAGAAATCCAGGGGCAGAAACGCAATGACAGAAATCCAGGGGCAGAAACGCAATGACAGAAATCCAGGGGCAGAAACGCAATGACAGAAATCCAGGGGCAGAAACGCAATGACAGAAATCCAGGGGCAGAAACGCAATGACAGAAATCCAGGGGCAGAAACGCAATGACAGAAATCCAGGGGCAGAAACGCAATGACAGAAATCCAGGGGCAGAAACGCAATGACAGAAATCCAGGGGCAGAAACGCAATGACAGAAATCCAGGGGCAGAAACGCAATGACAGAAATCCAGGGGCAGAAACGCAATGACAGAAATCCAGGGGCAGAAACGCAATGACAGAAATCCAGGGGCAGAAACGCAATGACAGAAATCCAGGGGCAGAAACGCAATGACAGAAATCCAGGGGCAGAAACGCAATGACAGAAATCCAGGGGCAGAAACGCAATGACAGAAATCCAGGGGCAGAAACGCAATGACAGAAATCCAGGGGCAGAAACGCAATGACAGAAATCCATGGGGCAGAAACGCAATGACAGCAATCCATGGGGCAGAAACGCAATGACAGCAATCCAGGGGCAGAAACGCAATGACAGCAATCCAGGGGCAGAACGAAATGACAGCAATCCAGGGGCAGAACGAAATGACAGCAATCGCAGGGGCAGGAACGAAATGTCAGCAATCGCAGGGGCAGGAACGAAATGACAGCAATCGCAGGGGCAGGAACGAAATGACAGCAATCGCAGGGGCAGGAACGAAATGACAGAAATCGCAGGGGCAGAACGAAATGACAGCAATCGCAGGGGCAGAACGAAATGACAGCAATCGCAGGGGCAGGAACGCAATGACAGAAATCGCAGGGGCAGAACGAAATGACAGAAATGCAGGGGCAGGAACGAAATGACAGAAAAAGAAAACAATGCAGGGGCAGAACGTAATGACAGGAATCCAGGAGCGGAACGCAATGACAGGAATCCAGGAGCGGACCGCAATGACAGAAATGACGGGCAGAAAACGCTATGACAGAAATGACGGGCAGAAAACGCTGTGACAGAAATGACGGGCAGAAAACGCTATGACAGAAATGACGGGCAGAAAACGCTATGACAGAAATGACGGGCAGAAAACGCTATGACAGAAATGACGGGCAGAAAACGCTATGACAGAAATGACGGGCAGAAAACGCTATGACAGAAATGACGGGCAGAAAACGCTATGACAGAAATGACGGGCAGAAAACGCTATGACAGAAATGACGGGCAGAAAACGCTATGACAGAAATGACGGGCAGAAAACGCTATGACAGAAATGACGGGCAGAAAACGCTATGACAGAAATGACGGGCAGAAAACGCTATGACAGAAATGACGGGCAGAAAACGCTATGACAGAAATGACGTGCAGAAAACGCTGTGACAGAAATGACGGGCAGAAACGCTATGACAGAAATGACGGGCAGAAAACGCTATGACAGAAAATGGCGGGCAGAAACGCTATGACAGAAAATGGCGGGCAGAAACGCTATGACAGAAAATGGCGGGCAGAAACGCTATGACAGAAAATGGCGGGAAGAAACGCTATGACAGAAAATGCGGGCAGAAACGCTATGACAGAAAAATGCGGGCAGAAACGCTATGACAGAAATGCTGGGCAGAAAACGCTATGACAGAAATGCTGGGCAGAAAACGCTATGACAGAAGGATATGTATGTTTAGAAAGTATCTTTGACACATGCTGCAGTGAAGTGCACTTTCGACAGGCTGCCTCCAGGGAAAAAACGAAACTTCAGATGTTGCGGCAAATGGCAGAAAATACAGTGACACCGCACCAAGCAGATATGTACATGGGGAAAGTGTAAGGGGAGAGTAGTCGGCTGAACACTCCCCCCCCAGCACCAGGCAGACATGTCCCTTGTGTACCTGCAATGGGGAGAGGAGTCGGCAAGCGGCCGAACACCCTCCCCCCCAGGCAGACATGTCCCTCGTGTAACTGAAATAAGGAGAGTAGTCGGCGGCGGCCGAATCCCCCGCACCAGGCAAGCAGGCGGGTGACACAACCAAAACAGCATGGAAGGAAGGACGCCCCCCTCCCCCTCCCACGTGAGCGCCGGGAGGGCGGGCGGCTGCACGCCGTGGGGAGAGTGGCGGGAGGAGGATGGAAGGGAGGACAGAGTGCGCGCCGGGAGAAGCGCCGGGAGAAGCGGGCGGCACGCTGCCGCCAGAGCTGAAGGGAAAGTGTGTCATGAGGACAGATACCCCCCCCGCTCCCCCTCGGCATGACCGCCGGGAGAAGCGGGCGGGCGGCACGCTGCTGACCAGAGCTGAGGGGAGAGTGGAACATAGGACAGACGCTCCCCCTCGGCATGAGCGCCGGGAGAAGCGGGCAGACAAGTGGGTGGTGGAGGATGGATGGACTCCCCCCCCCCCCAGCTCTGGGAGAATTGGCGGCTGCCCTCCACGCAGCTGAAACATGGCGCTGCAAGGGATGATTAGCAGGACGGCGCCCACAAAGCTGGTGGATGACAGGGGGGGGGGACACTTGGAACCGACACCAATGCTGCGGCCGACTGCCGCTCAGAAAGGTGGCCGGAAGTGACGTGCATCTACCCAGAATGCCGACGACCCAGGCCCTAGAAGAGGAGGAGGCTTAAATAGTCTCTCCGACTCCTCCCACAAATACAGGCTGGCCCTTCGGCCAGCCTTACCACATTTTATGAACATTACAGATATACAGAATATACTCTACAGTAACCCAGACTCATTTGTCAGGAAGAAGCGTAGATCAGACTGGTTGCAGCCTGGTAGGCTAGTTCAAGTGATATAAACCCGACATGTTTCGGAATTTGATTTTACATCATAATATTCCTTCTTCAGGGGTAATATGAGGTTGGGTAATTATATTCAATCTGTGAGAAATATAAAGGTACATAGTGAGATTCATCTCACAACATCAAAGAGAGAAAAACATATACTGTCAGTAATTTTTGTTTTAACTTGTGCGTAGAACCAGTATATAAGCGGAGCCAAAATATACTTACATATCATAGATTCAAAGTAAATTCGAAAAAGACAATACAGGAAAACAATACACGCTGGCTGCGCATTGGTCCATACATGGGGCTGGTAGTTGGTAACTTCTGTCTGCGACTCAGCCGCTGGTGATTTGCATACAAAAGATGCCTGGATACCCCATGCTAGTGAGGTCCCCCATGCTAGTGAGGCACACATTTAAATTCAATGTAATAGAAGGTTTTGTGTGTTATATTGATAAGCTGAATGAGGATCGAAACAGCAGATATCGTAGAGCTAGTCCACGCCCCACTCATATACAGAGTCCAAAGGGGGAAATGGTATATACACACTATATCAATAAAATCAGAGTAAAAGTTGCATGGGTATTTTTACCTTATCTGCAGGATCAGTCTGTGTATGCCGTATGAGACACAGCCGGTGTGCTAACTAACTCTTAGAGATGTCAGCACCTAAATACCGTGCTGTGTCTCAGGTTGACCAATCAAAATGCGCCTGATCTCATTAGATCAGCTGTGTATTACCGCTGACTATAAGAGCCAGGCGTCTACCTGATGCAGTGGTGAGCGGCGCGGCCCCGCCCATATGAGCGGGGCGGCGTCACGAATCGCCGTATCACCGGCAGGGAGGATTCTGGTCCCACGGCGCTAGGCAACGGGGGAGTACAGAGTTTGCCCTCCCCAGTGGGAAGGCCGATGGACAGAATGGTATCCCACTGCCCAAATCGGCCTGAACTGGCGGGGCTTACCCGCCGGGTATGCGTGCACCGGCATCTACGAGCGGAGACAGAACAGCCCTGAGGATGGGGTCAAGATGCACAGCCAGGATGCTAACAATAAAATAAATAAAATAAAAAATAATAAATAAGTAAAAAATGAAAAAATAAAGAGTTTGGGCACAGAAAAAAGCTAACTTATAAACAGATGACAGACAATATATACGGGCAATTATGAATAGAGGGAAAAATAAAAGATAATAATAATAATTAAAAAAAAAAAACTTTGGGATTATGGATGGGCCCGGTGCTCGATGCGAACCCACGTTCGCATCGAGCACCGGGCGTTCGCTTGCTCGGCGAGCCCAGAACTATTTGGGCCGTTCGCATCACATTCGTGTGATGCGAGCGGCCCCGCAATGCATTGCGGCCGGCGCGGCCGGCGCAGTGCATTGCTGGCTGATGATTGGCCAAGCATGCACTGTGACCCCGCATGCTTGGCCAATCACAGCGCCGGAAACTCGGAGAGCAAAAATTGGCTACAGGCAGGACGCCTGTAGCCAATTAAAGCTCAGGGGCTTTA